>CM021108.1:543714444-543910417 GCA_007115665.2 Sequoiadendron giganteum
GGGATAAAGTGGATGATGAAGCTTCTTGGTTAACTAGTACTTATCATTGTGGAATTTCCCTTAGGCTTGTACAATACTGAAAAGGATCTAGATCACCATCAATAGTGATCTTTGTGCCATTATATGGGAACTTGAGACATTGGTGATATGTTGAAGGTACAACTTTCATTGCATGTATCCAAAGTCTACCTAACAACAATTTGTATGGAAGGGTGAGATCCAAGACTTGGAAGCTGGTGTTCATGATTGCTAGGCCAACTCGGATAGGGAGTGTGACAACTCCTTTGGACAATCTTTCCTCATCATCATAGGCCTTGATGACTATAATCTTGGAGGTATCTACACAGTCTTCTGAGAATCATAATGCCTTAACCAATTTAAGGGTACATAGGTTCAAACCTGCTCCTCCATCTACCAAGACTCATCAGACTTTGTTTTGATGGACTAGGACTTCAAGATGTAAGGGGTCATTATGATCTAACTTATCAATTGAGTAATCTTGTTGGGAAAATGTGGCATGATGTGAGTTGGTCAAATATCCCACCATTTCTTCGAAATGATTGATATCTAAGTCAGTAGGAACAGTTGTATTATGTAGAGCCTTGTCAAGAATGGCTCGATGCTCAAGTGATAAGGTCAACAATTCCAAGATAGATACTTGCACAGGGGTTTTACTCAATTGATCAAGAAGGTTGTACTTAAACTTGGAAACTTGCGTAGGTGGCTCGGAAGAAGGACCAGGAATAGTAATCTTAGTTTTGCATGTGTTCACATTACATTATGGATGCTTCTTAATGGTGAAGGTGTTGACATTCTCGTTTGCGGCTTGGAGGTGATTTATGATCTTTCCTTTACCATAGTCATACTTGGTATTGTTATAATTGGCCGATAGATTATTCTAGGGTCCCAAACTCTAGGATTTTCCTTTTGTGTGGTCATGTAACGGGTCCGTGAAGACCTTATGATCACTATTCTTGGTGTTTTTCTACCCACCAACCTCTATGGTTTTGTTTTCAAAAAAGTCTTGTATTATGTTCTTGAGTTGATGACATTGTTGGAGGTTGTGTCCTTTCATTCGATGATAGTCACAAAAAGAGTTATCATCCCACCATGAAGGTTTGAACTATCTAAGATCATACTCTCTTGGTTCGAAAGGTTTGATGAGATTATTCTTAATCAATTATTTGAAAATAGTCTCGATTAGTTGTCCTAGATATGTAAATTCACATGTAGGAAATCTCCTTTGTTGTGGTCTTTGTTGTTGTGAATTTTGGACATAGTTAGCTGTTTGATCTAGAATATTCATCATGTCTTGATTGGAATTGTAACCTCTAAGTGCGATAACTGGTCCTGTATGTATGTGTTTAGCATCAACAATGCTGTCATTTATGATATTCTTATTTCTAGACCAGAGTTTTTTTCTATCATTTGGCAAGTTTTGATGTTGGAAAACTGGATTTATGCTTGGTACTTTTATTTCTCCTTTGTCTATAAGGCCTTTCTCAAGGATGATGCCCTTTTGTACCAAGTCTGAGAATGAGGTACAATAGTGTACCCCTAAGTCACTTTGCAATTTGGGGTTGTTGTTCTCTAGGAATATTGTGACCTTTTTTTTTCTGGTATTTTGACTGGACATCTACTAGCTAGACTTCGCCATCTTCTTGTGTCGTGTGGCACAAGGTTTCAATTTTTACCTCATTGTCTATGTTAAAGGCGAAATTTTCAACAAACTTTTCAGCTAATTCGCCCCAAGATCGTATACCGTATGGTAGTTTAGAGAGCCATTCCAGTCCTATCCCGACAAGGGCTCATGGAAATAGTCTCATCAAGTATGTGGGGTCATACGATATGCCCATGCATGCTATTGAGAACTCTCTAATGTGTTCTAAAGGATTCTTTCTCCCATTATACTTAGGCAAAATCGGTATAATGTATCCATGGGGGAAAGATGTCATGTAAAGCGCTTTGTCAAAGGGACATGGACATAGGTCTTGCACTGATATAGTTCATTTTCCTGACATAGACATGTTGTCCATCTACTATTGAGGAGTTTGCATATGGTTTTGAAGGATGTTGACTTGTGTCAAGGACATGGTGTTTGTGATATTTGGATCAATGTAGGTGTTTTGATACGCCATGTTCTATGATGGGTTATGATTGGGCGAGGGACTATATCCTATCAAAATATTTTGATTCGGTATAAGGATATTCCCTGTCTGAATCGTTTGAGTTGGTATAGGAATTCTTCCTATCTGAATTGTCTAATTTGGTATAGGAATGTTTCTTGTCTAAATGGTCTGACTTGGTATAGGTATGTTTCCTTCAACTTTGGTTCTCTTACTAGTCGTGTTGGTGCCAAAGGGATTGGAGGAAGTTGCCCCATAGTAAATTGTAAACCTTGTGTAATGTTGAAAGGGGTTGTGTTTACAATTGATGATGTTTGATTTGGTATACCAGTTGGTATCGCTGCGGTTATTTGGGGAATAGAGATAGTTGATGTTGCAGTTTGGGATGGTTGAGTTGACTGTGTTTGCAAGGTACGAATATTTAATCCTATGGGTAGTTTGGCACCTTCTGCTAGCAACTTTGCTAGATAGCGTTAAGGATCATTTAGAAAACATTCATCCATAAAGGATGCAAATTCAGGATCTTGTATTGCTACATCTATGTATTCTATGTAAATCTAACCATGTGTGTCTCTAGTGACATGCTTTTCTAGAAAAGGCTTGTGTGATCATTTACAACCTGACGGTTGGTTTCTGAATGGATTGATGAATTCGTTGCGGTCTATCATTGCTTTGTGTTTCTTTTGGGACCTTGTTTCAACCATGAAAAAGTTGCTCAAAATGGGTAATGCAGACTATGTCTAAAAATCGTTATGACCTATGTCTATGTTTTTGGTTTTTTTATTTTTTTTGACAATAAATGACATTGCTAAGATGGTTTCTAAAAAGACATACACTAAGATGATGTATGATAGGATGATCAAAATGCAAAATTTTGAGTAGACTATGACCATAAATGATTCTAGCAAGTATAACCTACCACCTATGGAATAAATGCATGCAAAGACTTATTTTTGACCAAGGGACCTAATTGTATGACAAGGATAGTTGACAAGGTGAATTTTTCAAACTAGACTATTGAGCTGAAAAGATCCACTAGATGGGACTAAGGTGACAAGGTTCAATGATTGTGACAAACCAACACATGAACATTTCCATTGACGAGGAAAGTTATCTATTTTGTGATATGCAATTTCCTAGGGAGTATCTATATGCATGCAACTTAGGATGGCTATGACTAAGACATTTACTGTAACTAAGATAGATATGACACCTAATGATGGTAACTAAGACATATATGACACCTAATGATGCAAGGTTTTTGAGCAAAATTAACTAGTTTCTAATCCAAGGTTGATCCTAAAAACCTAAAGAAAATAGAGACAATGATGTTTTGGACTCAGCTCACGGTTTTTGATGTTTTATGTTGATAGGAAAATGCGGTTCACCTAGCAATTGTGGTTCAGATTTTGATAGATGCAGTTTTTGATAGTGCATGCGGTGTTTCTGACAATTGTGGTTTTCCCTATGACAAATGCGGTTTACAACACTCATGCAACTCGAAAACTGGCAGATGCGGTTTGCATGCACACATGCAACTCAGAAAGTGATAGTTGCAACTCGTGATATGTAGATTATGAAAAGTGAATGTTTTGACAGATAGATGCATCTTTTCCCCTAACAGATAAGACTTGCTAATACATATGCGGTGTTTAAACTGACAAATACGACTTGATTTTCTGATAGTTGAATTTTTCCCGAAAGTTGTTGACTGACTTTGTTTGTTTGATCAAGATTTTGATGAATACAACAAAGAGAAAACACATCAATCAATGTATTTTTAGTTTTTGTGATGGAAGGACTATTAAAACTCGAAAAACAGTTACAACCTAGGCTTTTAGGACAATACTTGTTGAATTCTTACTTGGATTTCTCTAGCTACACATATTTATGGCGAATGACTAGTAGCTTGACCCCACTAGCTCCCCTCCATGACACTCACTTATACGGGGTAACCAAGCTACTATATCCATGAAACTCCCATGGCATACATTTCATTTCCACACATAAACCGTAAAAATGTAAGATGGCTTCACATGGCCGACCCTGCTACGCCAATAAATAGATAGGATTTTGGTAACTCTACAACAAGGTTTTTAATAAGGGCATTCCATTCGTGGGACACTATCCAATCTCGACGAGAGTCCATTTTTGTCCATCTCGTCGAAATAGTGTGCGTGATTCGTGGGTTTTCCCCAAGAATCCACTTTTCTATACCGGCTGGAAGTCACTTGGCTTTAGTGTGCTACCGATCTGAGTCATCCTGGGGTGAGTACATTTTCCCACCAAGAAAGACCCAAGTTCTAAAGTCAGCAACCATTTCTCTTACACCCATGATCACATGACTATGCAAGGGGAGAGGATACTTCAGTGTACTGAATCATAAGGGTTACAAATGCATGCAAAGCACCAGACAAAGAAGACGATGGTTCTTTTTAATCCAAACAACAATTTTCTATCTATCAATCAAAAAATTCATTTAATCCCACACGACAATTATCTATCTACCAAACAAAAGCTTGCTTAAATACAATAAATTAACACAAATGCATTAGATCATGCATGCAAATTTATCAGTAGTTCATTGTTCTTCAGCTTTCGTCTTGCAAAAAATTGTCTTAGGTTTTTAAATGTCTTCTATGCTTCATCCTACAAACACTATGTTATTCCTCCTTAACACAACTGAAACAAACATTAGTGAAAATCCAAACAACCTAAAAAGAAAAAACTGAATCTATGGATGCACGAAAATCAATGAAAAAGTGAAAAAAAAGTTTTACCATCCAGATGCGGCTTTTGGAGCCACAAATGTGGTTCGACTGTTGGCAGGTGGATGCGGTTCACAAATTTTGTTGAAAGGCGGATGCGGTTCATGAATTTTATTGACAGGTGGATGCGGTTCGTGATTTTTATTGACAGGCAGATGCGGTTTGTGACTTCGCAGATGCGGCTTTTTATGACAGATGCATTGCTATTTTTCATAGATGCAGCTCATAACTACTGATGCGTCGTTTTGCATAATAGATGCAGTGCATTGTATGAAAAATCTGCAAGAAAGAATAGAAAATAGAAAAATGGAAAGACAAACATATGTGCAGATTTTGAAGTGTGTTCACGTCGGGTTCACCAAATCTATCATGTTATAGTATAAATCTATTGTAAAAACTAGCAGACAGAGAGAGAAGTAGTTAGACTATAGGAGTTAGATTTTTTCCAAAAAAAGGACTGGGTAATGCAAATAATGTGCAGATCTTTTTGGAAGCAAATCAATGGACAAATTATTTTAAATTGGTGAAATCCATTTTGTTTTCAGTTGTTGTGTTATAATTATATATTTCTTATCTAATTGTCTCCAACTTAAATTCCTCTGATCATTTAAATCAATATATCAAGCATATGTTTTATTTATCAAGGTGTATTTTTCCACTTTTTGTGAATTTTGTTTGCTGGTGTTTGCAAGTCAGAATTAAATTCCTCCAAGTAAGTCACTGTGATTTAGGATTTCTTTTTGATTGTTGAAGTAGAATTTGGTAAGAAAACATTCCAGCCTTATTTATTCAAGTCATAAATACATGAAATTATATGTCAGTCATAAGATTTTATTTTATAAAGTGCCTAACAACTTGAATTAAGCCAGAGAGGGAAACACATACAACTTTTGATTTTTGACTCCATTTCCCATGTGGATAGAAGGCACTGATCTGCAACAACCCAGAAGATAAATTTCATATAAAACAATATTTTCAAATCCTTTCTTGTGTGTAGTAGGAGTAGTAGTTTTAGTGATTTTTATCTATTCACTTCCAATTGCCATTGTGAATAGATTGGTTGAGCATGAAATATATTTAAAATCTGCAACATACACATAGCTGCATCTGCCTAGGTTTAGCAGAGCTTGAAGAGCAGAAGGCTCAATTATTTTAATTGGCCTTATACATTGGCCAAAAATGTTGTGAGAGCTTGGCAACCTCTCGTGGTTAAAAATTGCATTTTTGAGACCCAACAGATTGGCAACTTTGCTGGGGAAAAACCTATCAAGAAAATTTTCAGCCTTTCCATATAGAGTCATACAGTTTCAAATTTGTTCTTCAATCAAAGAATTACACTTGTGTAGTTTGCTGCTCCCCATCCGAGTCACCCACACAATAGTTTGGCAACTCTACTGCGGAATTACTCAGGAAATTTTTTTCAGCCTATCCATTTATTGTGTTAGAAAAGTTTTACATTTTTTTTGGAGATTTCGCTGGGGCAAACCAAAACAATATCAATTTTATTTTATGTTCCTACTTTTGGGAAAAGTAGGTGGCGACTCTGTTTCAAATTTCATAAATAATGCATGGATATTGTGGAATAGTCACATTTTTTCAAGATGTCAGAAGAAGAAAGAAGACAACAGTCAATAAGAGAGTTGAAGGAATTGAGACAATAAAGGGTACAATTAGAACAACAAATGCTACAAGTGAACCAACAACTGTGGCAATTAGGAGTCAAACATGCTCCAAGTACATCACCAAATGGGTCATCATGCAATGAGAGTGAAGACACAAATGCCAAGAGATCTTCGACACCACAAGTACCACTTGATGCAACTGAGAGCTTTGATAATCAAGGTAATGTACTCCATTCACAGCAAAACACTTTTGATTAGTATTTTGAAATTCAAGAAAGAAACAAAATTCTTATGGATTCCTTTTTTGACATAAGGAGATATAAGGGAGAAGATGTGAACTCTCTGTACAATAGGATGACAAAAATATGTATGCATTTACCTCCTCATCTTAGGCCTACCAGACCCACATTTGTTGCACAATTTTTAAGAGCATCAATGTCTGAATCAATTTATTTGTCAAATTCATTAAACCAACAAGCCTTTAATGTAGTAAATCAATTTATTGATTCCATGCTTGGGACAAGGTACATGGATATTGGAAACAATAAATCTAATAGTGATATCATGGATGCTCAAACAATGCAACAAACAAAGGAAGCATGTGTTACTAGAATTTCTAATGACAATTTTTCAGATTTGGAAGATGATTGCAGCATTAATGATATTGGTGGGGACACATCATTTAGGGAGTACATCAGTAATGCTTCAGAAGCTGAAATAGAAGAAGGTACTATGCCATCCAATAATGAAGATATGGAGAGTCTCTCCTGCATAACAGATTGTGATTCAAATTATGAGGGTGAGGTTATGGATGTTGATCTACAATAGGGTCATTATCAATAAGTTGGAGAAATAGCAGAAGATCTGGATGGAACATGTTCACTCAGTAGTGAGCAAGTTTCAGATTTGTTGACTCTTGAATACTAGAAGTATGCACACAGATATAATTCTAAATTTTTAGCTCTAGCATATATTTGCTTTGATAATGAAGATACTATGTGTAACAATACATATAACCCCATGTGCATCTCTCACAATGATGAGGAGTTCTTTGGAGCTTATCAAGAATCTATTTGTGTCAGAGGAATGTGACTTGAATAATTTTTTTCCTACAAGAAAAAGATACTGGTTTGCATGTTATTGATGATGAGTGTCCAATATTTGTTGATTCAAGTATGTATGAGGATGACTATATGGATCAAAAGTATGTGTCAATGCCAACTGGTGATAGAAGAGAAATGGAAAATATTTCTAATTCAGTTGTCTCAGAAGATATTGATGAGATTGAATTTGTAGATTCCCATGTGAAGCATTCATATTTTCAAGTCCCAGTGTAGTTGCAGGAACATTCAACAACATATAATAATGAGAAAGCCTATGAATATTATGTTGAGTGTGGATACACCTTGTGTGCTAAAGGTAATAAAGATTTTTCATTTGATAGTAAGAATGATGAAATGCAGTGTGGTGAAATGAGTAAGAGTCAGATTGAACACAATTATTTCCTGAAGGTTTTCAATGGCAGTGCATGTAACAAGGTAGATGGAATGGATAGCTTCAAAAGAAACCTAATGAGATTTAATCAGAATAAGCTCTATGATAGAGGAAAATGTAGGTTTTTCTTGTTGGGGTGGCCTGGGACCATCCCTTATGGTTTGATTTTTGAACCATAGTAGACATAGAGGATTAAGTATTTCCAGTGCATGGACATTTCCTAACAAACCTCTTTAAACATTCTTTTCCATGCACAATATTTTTTGAAGGGTCTGGGTTTTCCAGTTAATGGACATTCTTAGAAATTACCTTGTTGAAAAAATCTTCTTTCCATGTATAGTAGTGTAGGGTTTTCCATTCTCGATTTGCACCATTTTCATATCATTCATCTATTCATTCCCTCCATCTACCATTGCCTTCATTTTTCATGTCCTTTACTCAGTCTTCTCTCCCAGTAGAATTATGGATTCTTGCAGTGATTTGCAAAATCACTTATCCCCAATAGGAGCCACTGTTAGAACCCAAATTTTCTAATTAAAACCTAAAGTTTTTTCCCATTTAAAGCAAATTTTCCATCAATACCCTAAGGGATTTTATTCATTTATACCCTTCATTTTCCTATCTTTTCCTTAAAATTTCATATTCCCTGACCAAATGCACCTAATATCTTATACCGTTGCTTTAACAATCATTTTTTATGTCACTTACTGCTTTACCATGGCCTCCCACAAGGGGCCTGTGGTATGGCAGTAGTGGTTAGCAGGCAAGTACAAAAGGCTTACCGTGCCACCTCATGCAGTCTAAACATAGATCGCGGTACTGCGGTGGGTAGTAAGTAACCGGCCACGAAAAAGACAAGACATCCCACTGTGGTACCATTGGGGGTCAACTCACAGACCGTGGTGACCGTCGTGGATGGTTAGATAGTAGCAAGGCAGCGGCAACGATGGTGGTGGTTTGCAAAGCAGCTACTGTAGTACCGCTGGTGGTCAAGTTAGCGACCGCGGTAGCACGGTGGGCAGAAGGAAGCAACAAAGGAATAGTCTGAGGGCATATTGTGGTACTCCATGCGGGTAAATGTAGACCATGGTGGCACAATAGATTGTGGAGGTGATGGTAGTTGTTAACTATGGTACCACCAAAGGAAAAAGTGAAAGCCGCTGTAGAATGGTCGAAGAATGATGGACTGTGAACATTAATACCGCGTAACCGCCAACACTGTAAAAATAAACCGTGGTAATGCAGTGGGGGAAAAGAAATAATGGAAAATTCAATATCGTGACACCTCGTGAAGACATAACGTTGACCGAGGTTAGGCAGTAAACATAAAGAGGACCTCAGAGCAATAGTTTAAATGAAATGTAAGGAGTGGTATGCCATAAAGTAAAAAATAAAGGTAAAATATAAAGTGAAAAATTAAAGTAGAACTATGGTAGAAATATTTAATTTTTTGAGAGGCAACACAATTAAATATTTTAATTGTTGTCATGGAATAACAAACGGTTTTACCAAAAACTGAAGAGTTATGACTCTTCAAATTTTATTGTATAAATCTGTTGTAAAAAACAGGAGACAAAGAGAGAAGTAGTTATATTTTTTCCAAAAAATGGACAGATCTTTTTTGGAGCAAATAAATGGACAAATTATTTTAAATTTGTGAAATCCATTCTATGTTCAGTTGTTGTGTTATAATTATATATATTTCTTATCTAATTGTCTCCAACTTGAAGTCCTCTGATCATTTAAATCAATATATCAAGCATATGTTTGATTTATCAAGATGCATTTTTCCACTTTGTGTGATTTTTATTTGCTGTCGTCTGCAAGTCAGAATTAAATTCCTTCAAATAATTCATAGTGATTTAGGTTTTCTTTTGGATTGTTGAAGTAGAATTTGGTAAGAAAATATTCCAGCCTTTTTTATGCAAGTCATAAATAAATGAAATTATATGCCAGTCATAAGATTTTATTTTATAAAGTGCCTAACAACTTGAATGAAGTCTAAGAGGGAAACACATACAACTTTTGATTTTTGACTCCATTGCCCATGTGGATAGAAGGCACTGATCTGCCACAACCCAGAAGATAAATTTCATATAAAACAATATTTTCGAATTCTTTCTTTTGTGCAGTAGGAGTAGAAGTATTTGTAGTGATTTTTAAATATTCACTTCCAATTGCCATTGTGAATATATTGGTTGAGCAGGAAATATATTTCAAATCTGCAACATACACATAGGTGCACCCACCTAGGTTTAGCAGAGCCTGAAAAGCAGAAGGTTCAATTATTTTAATTGGCATTGTACGTTGGAAAAAAATGTTGTGAGGGCTTGGCAACCTCTCGTGGTTAAAACCTGCATTTTTGAGACCCAACACTCCCAAAGGGTTGTATGTGCATTTCTTAGGGAATTTTTGGGTTGGTCACTGTTGTCCTTAGCTTTGATTTTTTTGAATAGAATTTGCTATCGATGTCGGGGTGATCACAAGAGCATTTTATGGTTGAGATCCCCTAAGCATTATTGAAGGACTTGTTGAATTTACCACTTTAGCATCAAAAACTCCATCGTTGGTGATATTTTTGTTCTTGACCCAATATTTTCTCTTATTGTTTGTTGGGTTCATGTTTGTGTTCTTGCTAGCATATTTAAGTTCACCTTTTAAAATGAGAGATTTTTATAGTTGAACTCCTTTCTCCACTAGGTCTCTGAAGGTGGTGCAACAATAGACTTGTAAGTTGTATTTCAACGGTCCAAAAAGATTTAGAACGATGTTTACTTTTTCCTTCTTGGGTATCTCAATGGGACATGGACTTGCTAATCCTCTCCATCTTTGGACAAATGGAATGAATGTTTCTCTAGTGTTCTCTTGAGTGGTCTTACATAATGTGGAAATAGTAACGTCGGTGTCAATGTTGTAGGCATAATTTTCCATAAATTTATTGTCAAGTTCCTCCCATGATTTTATCCCTTTCGGCAAGAGAGTGAACCAATCAAGTGTAGGACCTGCGAGAGTCCTATGAAAGAGTCTCATCAAATAGGTGTGTTTGTAAGAAACATCTTCACAATTGGTCATGAATTCTCTTATATTCTGTATGGGATTGGTATTTCCTTTGTATTTGGAGAAATTTGGTACCACATATCTTGTAGGGAATGGTGGCATGTGTAATATTGTATTAGATGGATATGAACATAAATCAAAGGATATATAGGGATTCGTGTTTGATATTTTCATGTCCTCTACTTGTTTTTGCAAGGTAGCAAGTTGGGTCATTAGTGCATCAACTATAGGGTTGTTGTTGGTGTCACACATGTTGGTGATGGATATGCCATGGGTTCGTATTTGTTGAGATGGTATGTTTTTATTTGAAATGGATTGATATTGGGTATATTGCACATTTTGATTTGGTATTTTTTGGTGTTGAGTATTTTGAGTGGAAATTCGTGGTTGTGTATGAATATGGGATGCATATGTGGGAATGTGTGTTCCTGTAGTGTTAGATTGCATTTGAGGATTTTTTTTCCCAAGAATGTTTTGAGGACCAAGTGGATTCATATGCTGTGATACTTGGCTTCCTTGCCCGAATTGATAAGTATGGCCATGTGGGAAATTTGTGTTTTGTCTGAGGTGTCCACTAGTGTTGGTATTAACTTGAGGGCCATATAATGAAGTATTAGTGTTGGTTGTAGGTCTTTGAATAGTAATTCATCTTTTATTTATCCCAAAATGGTTTGATGGAATTTTCACCATAGTGCTGGAGGAAGACCCAAATGTGGACCCAACCATTTGTGACACAATGGTTGATACTTGTGGCACTGATTGTGATGAGATTTGCACTATGGTTGATGCCCCAAAAGTGGATGTGGTGTTGACAATGTTGGTCATGATTTAAGTTGTAGCACCAATAGAAGTAGTTTTGATTATGTTTGTGGCATTTTGAGTCGTTGCAACAATGGATGTATTGCTAGCATTATGTGGTGGTGTTGAAGGAGGCTAGCTAGTTTGGGTGTCATGGTTAGGTGATGCTACTCTTAAGGTATTAACATTGAATCCTTGTTGAAATTTAGCTCCTTTGTGTATAAGCATGGCCAGATATTGTTGAGGATTTTATAAGAACAATTCTTCTACAAAGGAAGCCACTTCAGGGTTTTGGGTAGTTGCTTCTATGTCTTCCATGTATACTTGTCCATTTTCATCTCTATGCATGAATTTTTCAAAGGGATTGTGACATGAGGAGGAGGAAACATTCATGTCACTAAAAGGATTATTGGAAGTTTTACCCATGTTGGTGTTGTTATGAATGGTGTTTAAGTTGCTTGGATAGTTGTAAGGATTATTTTCTTGTCCAAAGGTGTCAATTTCTCTTCTCTTTTTTTGTATTCTAGTCTTAACCATGTAAGATTTTCTCAAATAAAAGAGGGTTAATGTGAATGATATGGATGATATGGCACTAAATCTATGTTTTTGGATTTTTGGTTATAATGAGTGCAAGAATGTTTGATGCAAGGTGACAATGCAAAGTAATAATGAGGACTAAAGGGAATGTCTAATGAAAAATGATGAGAGACTAAAGTATGCAAGGCCTAAGAAAGCTCTAAAAGATTATCAATCTTGGGAAATTTAAAAGAGGTTGCCTAACCATCCGAAGTTTGAACAATGTTTCAATTTTGATTGTCAAGAGACTTTTTGTAAGACTAAGTGAAATGACAAAGTGACAAGATGAGATTCCAAACTTGACTTATGAGCTGGAAATATCTCACATGAAATTACAAAGACTAAAGGAGTGACCTTTTACATAGTCCAATGAAATTTCATTTTGAGGCAATGGTTTCATAAATGTATGGGAATTTTAGCTATTCTAAAGTATTCAAAGAAGAAAATCTAAGAGTTTGTCTATACTAAAAATTCTTATGGATCCTAGAATTCCACTAAGATTTGCAATGGTAAGCCTATGGTAAAACCTAAGACTAGAGAAGTAAGAATTGTTTTCCAAAGTGACAGGAAAATGTGGTGTTTCAAATAGCAGTTGCGTTGCAAAGAGAAAATGTGTTGTTTCAAACAACAAGTGCGTTGAAGAGTTATCAAATGCATTTTTCTAGATAACAAATGTGGTTTACAAGGGAAGATACATTGTTTGGTGTAGAAAATATGTTCTATAACAATCAAATTCTTTTTACAGATTCTCAGTTGAGTTGCAGTTTGAGCAAGGTCCAATTTTCTTGCAATTTTGACAAATTTGTGAAATTGTTTTAGTTTGAATGTGTTTTTCCAGATCTGAGAAAGGTGCTTATGTGTTCATTTGATCATTTGATCAGTAAACATTTGGAAAACACTTTGTTTTATATTGAATTGTTGGAGACAAGCACATTGGAAAAAAGTACAAATCCTATGGTTGGCAAGGATTGTATTCACTATATTCCAACTTGTATTAACCAACCATGCTTATTCTTAGCGGATGACTTAGAATCTTGGCCACACTGGATCCCCCTTACATGACACTCACTTCTCGGGTCAACCAAGCTTTGAGTTCTCATGAATCTCAAATGAAAAAATCTTCATCTCTACTAAGAACCATGAAAATGTGGGATGGCTTGAGAGGTTAGACCTCTTGCACCAACAAATAGAAGGATTTTGGAAAACTAAACAAGAGGGTTTTAGTGAATACTTGGGGACATACCATGAGGAATTGATATTTTAGTATTATCATTTTATATATCAGCACAAGAAAAAAATTGGTTGGAGTCATTCCCTCTTTCAAGGTAGGCCCTTCTCAAGATAACACAAAATAAAAATGAAAACTTTGTTTTTGATCATCCAAGATCTCACTAAGGCATGAGGAGAGTGCATACACAAATTTTTCATTCCACACTCACAAGATTGTTCATTTTACTGCCCAAATTAAAATATGTGGGTGGTAAAGTAACAACCTCTAAGTGTTTTTGATTCTCAAGATCACAACAAGGCACAAGAGAAGTGCATACACACTAAGGGATTATTACTACACCACAAGACACCTCAAACACTCATTCATTTTAGCCCAACTTATTATGAGACAAGAAAAAAAATTTAATCCAATGCTATGAGAATGCAAGTAAATTTTAGCCTTGATGAGTGTATATGCAAGTTGTGTTCATTTTAATCCTCATGAGTGTGAATGCAAGTTCATTTTAAACCATGAAATGTGATATGCAAGTTATTTTTTGTTTGTTTGCTGATTAAGGGTTAAAAATATTTGTAAGAACCAACAAAAAAACAAGGGTTAGTATCTCCTTCCATCTTGCCACATGCTACCAACAACAGATCAATAACCCAAAATCATAACCTAGTAAAATAGAATGAAGAAAACCTAGAAAATGATTCCAAGACCAAGAGTAAACCTATAACAAGCGAATGCGTCACTTTTTCTATCAAATGCGACTCGGCACAAATGCATTGTTTGGTCTATCAAATGCAGTGTGAAATATCATATGTGTCTCTATGTTGCAGATGCGTCGTTCTTGAACACAGATGTGTCACGATGCATCAAATGCGGCTCAAAAAGTTGTGATTGTGGCATTCCATACATGTACCTAAAAAAATGATGAAAATTTCATATGGAAATTGCAAAAATATGTTTTGGCATTGGGTTGACGAGTGTAACTAAGACTAAAATTCAAGTTAGCATAAAATAACATGCATAAAAGAAACCCTAGCTAAACAATGAAGTACAAAGGATGAAATATGCATAAACAAAGGAAGCTTTCACCAAAATAGCCTTCATGCCCTCCATGATTGACCTCCATTGCCCTTCTCCATTTGCTACAATATGATGTTTTCCCTCATATTTTCAAGAGCAACCAAGACATATGACAAAGACTCAAGAAAACATTGAAGGATTTCTAAATTAGGCAAATTTGAAAAATGCCAGAGATTCAAGAGATGTCAAGAAAATGTCCAAGATGTACAAAGATGTTCAAATGAGGTTGCAAAAGCCTTTTTAAAGACTTCCAATTTTTGGGTGAATGGCCAAGATTGAAAGTTGATAAAGCCCTAAGATCAAAGGCTGAAATTGCATGTGACAACTAGTAATTAGGGTTAGGGAAATCTTAGGTTAAAATTTGAAATGAAGGGCTGAAATTTGATTTTTTGAAAATAAAATCAAGGGTTGAGAATGCATGTGACAAGGGGATATTGGGCATAGAAAAGAGGTTAGTGGAGAATCAAAATAAAAATTTAAAATTATTTGATTCAAGAGGAGATGTTGACCTTTTGAATTGAAAATTAATTTAATTCAAAAGTGTTGGGGTCATGTGATAGTAAAGAATTATTTTAAATTATTTACTTGGTGGAAAATTAGAGAGTGGGAAATTTAAATAAATAATTTTATTTAAATTTAGGGAAAAGTCAAAAAGATAATTAAATAATTAAAAATAATTATTTAATTTGTAGAGAGAATGGTCAAATTGGACAATAATTAAATAAATCATACAAATTTATTTAGTTATAAGAAGACATGGAGAATTAATGGCGTATTTAAGTAAATAAATAAAACTTATTCATTTAAATAATCAAGAATACTTAGTAAATGATACTCAAATAAATTTAGGAATTTATTTAATTATAGAGAGACATAAGAAATTAATGACATAAAATAAATGTGATTTATTTATTTAAATAATCAGGAGGAATAAAATATATGAATTATTTAAATAATTAAAAATTATTTAATTAATAGTTGAATTTGGACTATAAGACATAATTAAATATTTTAATTATGTTGAGAAGAAATATGGAAAGAATAAAGTTTGCAGGCCTAGGTCAATTTTTTGTGTCTACAATCTACACTTCAATGGGTATTGCTTTTATTGTAATCAATATGGACATAAGGCTAGTGAATGTAGGGTTTTATCTAGATGGAGACAAAGTTTTGTAAGTAGAAATCCTTTTGATCTCTTGAATAAGTTGAGATGCTTTATTAATCGTGTCAATTTTGGACATATAGCTAAGTTTTGTAGATCTAACTTGAAAATACAACAAATGAGAATTAGTGTTCATTCCAAGGTGACGTCTCCTAATATTGATAAGACAAAATTAGTTTGGATACCAAAGATGATTTACAAAAAGATTAAAGCTATGCTTGTTCAAACTGTCCTACATGTCAAGAATAAAGAATTATGGGTTATAGGTAGTGGATTCTCTCATCACATTATTGGGGATAAGAACAAGTTCATTGAAATACAAGACTATTCAAGTGGGTGAGTCAAGTATGAAAATGATGGTTGCATTCAAATAAAATGGAAATGTACTATCTATTTGGATGATAACACACCTTTGCATGATGTGTACTATGTGGAGGGTTGAAAACATAATCTTTTAAGTGTAAGTTAGATTTGTGATAATGGTTTCAATGTTCTTTTTGATGCTCATGGATGCGAAATTAGAAAGAAGCTAGGTGAAACTATTGTAGTAGGGTTAAGGACTGAAGGAAAAATTGTATAACCTACAAGGGACCAAATCCATGGATAATTTTGTACAGCTGAGGGAGATATTAGATGGTATTTCTCTTGTTTCTCTTCACTAGATTAAATTTTGTAAACATGGTTTCAAGGGGAGATTATGGTTTTTTTCTATGATCCCTAAACCCTGAAAGTTTAGTTTGGTCACTTGTTGTAACCATGCTATATCTATGCTAGGACAGTGATATAGTGCTATTCATGATTATCTCAGTCTAAGTTTTATGTGACTATAGAATTGATATGTCTTTCATAGTAAGAACACGAGTATGTTTTAGATAGTGTAGCACTATAACAATGATACTCTCATCTTCTTATTCATCTACCTTGGATTGATGTTATGGTTGCAATAACTCTAAGGCACAGTGCTACAAGGGATTCTTGCACAATGGTTTAAATACTCTTTCATATTACTTGTGATATGCATTGATAATCATTTAATCCTCATGGTATATGGTAGTGAAGGATGGTGAAATTTTTTTGATGGGACAGTATGATGTTTGCTTGGAGCATCATAGGGGTATTATGGTTTCCATGCATTTTTTCTTTCATTTACATGGATGGAGAGTAAGTGATTACATTTTGTTTGTATGTCATGTATTTTCTTAGTCATCCTACTAATGGAAAATGAGAGGATTGGAAACACAGAGACAATGATATAGTGCTTAGATTTCTTAGTGTGCTACTTCATTTGGTGCTGATATGTTGCTTCAACAGTGATACTTTTCTTGCAAACATATTGTTGCAAAATGTTTGTGCCAAATCTTGGTAAAGATGTCAGTGTGTGGTAAAGATTTTTTTCATGACAATAGTTCCTGTATTCATTTCACATGATATTTATTGTTCATTTAGAGCAATATACAATTGATATGTCTTCATGGTGTTAATTCTTAGTGCTTTCAAAGAGTTCCTACAATTGGTGTTAATGAGTTCAATGTGATAGTTATAAATCATGGGACAATCATGGTATATAATCAAAGAATAAAGGCAGAAAGGTTGCAATCTTAAAAATGAGCATTTTTGTGTCATGCCAGTCAAGCATATCTATCAGTGAACATGGTTATAGTGGTGGAGAAGTTAGTGGTAGTCCTTTATTCACATTCTCAATATGATATGGATCTTGCAAATGTTCATATTCTTATGTTTGGATAGTGCTGATGTTTAGAAAAATGAAAAAATACATGTTTTATATTCATAATATTT
The DNA here is from genome assembly GCA_007115665.2 of Sequoiadendron giganteum. Lineage (NCBI taxonomy): Eukaryota > Viridiplantae > Streptophyta > Pinopsida > Cupressales > Cupressaceae > Sequoiadendron > Sequoiadendron giganteum. The sequence continues at coordinate 543,732,147 of CM021108.1, forward strand.
TATGTATTTGTAATACATTGAATCTCTTAATAGTGTCTTCCTTCTGTGATTAGTGACTATGATGTTGGTGCAAAGTTTTGGAATGTATCAATTAGTAGATATGCATATATTTAAATTGATCACAATGCTATAATATTTTTTTCATGATTAAATGGTTTGTGAGTGTGGTATAAATATTTCTCTTGTAGTAGTGGTTGGCATATGAACATTGGAGTATTTGTCCTTCTTTGTGTCTTTTTTCTACATTCATAGTGGAGTTTGATATTGCAATATTTCTAGTATTATGCTCTTTATAATCAGTGACAATCATTCCTTTTTGATGTAGTCATTCATTCTCTTTTGATGATTTTCATCCTATTTTGATGCATTATGATCCTTAATAGTGGTATTAATTCTTGGTGAAGTACTTTGAACACAGTGGATTACTTTGCATAATGATGATGATCTTGTATGCTTGATAGTGGTATTCCTTAATGACAATGGTTGGCTATTTGCAAATGGAACAAAGGACAACAAAAAGTGTCAACTAGGTGATAAGTGAACAAAAATCCTTCCAACATCAAGTAGTCATCTAACTTTGAACTTAGACAAGGACCCTGTATTTCAAGTGCCTATAGATCTTATTTTTTGTTAATGACAGTCTTGATACTTTGACTGTGTGTTTTCATGGATGAGTATAGTAGTTTTCTTTGTCACATAGCACCCTTGAATATAGTGACACACTACTTGATGATAGTGACACTTTGATTTTGTTAACATTCACTCTTGGTTGCTAAGTATAATGATATTTGGCATCTAATGTACAGTGTTGCTTATTTGACAATAAATAATAGTGTTATTCTTGCCTACAGTTCATTGATATTTTGTAGATAGTCAGTCATTATTTGTTCCTTTGGCATTGTTGTCAAAGGGGGAGAAGTTTTACAGTAAACAAGTGACATTTTTTTGTGATAGTGTTCTGACATTTGTGTGATGGTGTTTTGCTGTGACAGTGAACAAATAGTGTTTCTACACTTTTCTTGGATAGTTGTGCAATGTTGAAACAATGAACATGAGTAGGAAGATTTTATCTTAATAGGGGGAGGACAAAAAGTGCTGGCATCAATGCCAAAGGGGGAGTTTCTTGACTTTGACGTTGTTTGTCATTGATGTCAACAATGGATAGATTGGTTGTTGAATGAGATATTTTGATGGAATTTGTTGGTGCTTCATCATATTTTTGGGTTCATTTCCATACATTTCATCTTTTCTTCATTCATAGTTTGATCATTCCATGATGGCAATGTGCAAAAGGTGGTGTACATTATTGAACATTTGTTTTAGAGAGTTGCAAGTTGAATTTTTTCATTGATGTGACAGTATTGTGTCATTTTTGATGTGTGGTTTTGTTGCTTATGGCTCTTTTATCTCTCATTACTTAGTACGGTTTGGTTCCTTAATAAAAAAGGCTATAGGTTATTGCTTCATGATATTGATAAGGTTCATTCATCTCATGGTTGATATAAAAGGATGGTATTGACTTCATCTCTTATTATGTGGTTCAGAGACTTATGAAGAGTAGGTCTATGCAGGAAAATTTCCTCTAGGTGTCAAGACTTCTACACCTCATAGACTAAAAGCCTAAATCTACCTTATACCCTAAGACCTAGGGTTTATATGTTGTGAATTTTTTTTAAAGAAAAATGCAATTTAAGTTCTATTGGTTTGGTGAATTGTTATACCAAGTTAAAGGTAACTTAAGATTTTTCTTAAAGGGTTTAATAGACATTCCTTACCAACCCCTACTCCTTGGCTTTACTGACCTAGCAGGTAGAAGACCTATATTTTGACTATCGATGGCTATTATTTAAAATGTTAACTTGGAAGGACCACATGATCAAAGGCTAAGATTTGAACTTACAAAATAGCTATTTCTTGATGATCCATCTTTGACAAGTATTTTGATGTCTTCACTTTTGGAGTTAGTTGACATAGTTACAAAACCACATTGGAACAATGATGAAAGAAAAAACAAGGTGAATTCTTTTGAGTGTAATTCAAACTATAGAAGGATTTCAATGTGATGAGGAAGGAATGCTATGAGATGTCATTCTTCTAATATGAGAATATGAGTGGAAAGAATGTGTAAAAATATGGTGTTATCAGACTGCCGTAGATATGAACTTTGATTAATTTTTAGATTAAGTTTATTCCTTTCATGGTGGAATGTAACTCAAAGAAAAAGATCTGTAGGAGTTGTTTATAGTGTATTAAAGATTATTTTATCAATTTTTCTGTATGTAAAGGGTGTAAAGGAGTATATGAATAACATATATTGTTCAAGTGTCATCTCTTCTCTGTATAGACCTATGTGTTCTAAGAATGAGTATAGGTGTTTTTGAATTAAGAGCCTAGAATAGTGTGCATATGCTTTGAACAAGAAAATGAATGAGGAGTTGTTTATTTGAGTAGAGTTTGTTATTGTAAGAGAAATTCACTATCTTATATTCTATTTTTCATTCAAACAAACAATGTTACAGTAGTGGAGTGATTTGAAATAGAGTAGTCCTCTATGTTTGTTCCTTTTAAAACTGTGAAAAAGTGTTGTGTAGTTGCTAGTGAGGTAATTTTTAGTGAGACATTGATTGTAACTAGTGAGGTTTTGTTTTGCAAGTGAGGTAGTCTATTAGAGATAAATTAATTGTAATCAATGAGGTTTTGTTTTGTGAGTGAGGCTTAATGAAGTGATTTTTTAGAGTTGTTTTTTATCCCTTTTAGGGTTTTCCACTCATAATCCCTATGTTATGACTTCTCTTGATTGTTTGTCAGCTAGGTTTGATAAATCATTCTTGTTCAAGTATCTTTCTCTAATTCATATGATTATGATTCACTCAACATTAAATATCTCTGATGTTTGGAGTGATCTAAATCATTTTACATGCATAATCCAAGTGAGTTATTTAATAAGATTTTATTTTTTATTTGACCACTGATTAACCCCCCTCTCAATTTTCTATACATCAAAACCATGGACCCACTTGAACATATACAAGCTCATTTTCACCCATTTTTTGTGAAAAAAGTGTTCCTTCCATCATTTTTGTTTTCACCCCACCTAGCTGAGGGAAAAGAATAGGAAGGTGAATATACTCATTTCTTTGTCATATTTTTCTTTTAATTCATCAAAAAAAATTTAAGCATTCTTCTCCTCATGGTAGCTTCTTTATATTTTAAAACTAACCCAATTTTGAGTTTTGTAGACCAAAAATTCATGTTAGGAGTTGTTGTTTCTTGCTAAGCTTGAATTCTAGGGGAATCGTCAATATTTGCCTACCAAACCTCTACAACCTCTAGAATATCCATTTTGGAAAAATCTACAAAAAATTTAAAATTTAAAATTCTAGAATCTATGTCTTCATAACTACTTTAGTGTGGCTAATTTTTCTCCAAAAATTCAACTCACTAAAGTGGGGGAAAAATGTAGTGTCATAAAATTGTACCCCATGGAAATTTCACACTTGCACATCTAGCCTACTGCATTTATGGAAACCCATTGTATTAATGAAAATAACCTGAGTTAGAATTTCACAATTCTAACTTCATAGGGGACAATGATGAAGTAATAATAGCTTGGATACCCCAATGTTGCATAATTTTGAGTAGGACACTTGTACGATGTGTCAGAATCCATGTGACATGCTAGCGTCCCAAAACATTTTGAGATTCAAGTGAGAATATCTCACTTCCTTTACCTATGGTACATGTCATTGAGGAAAAATCATGAGTGTAATGGATCTTCCCACCTATGAAACTTCACAAAACTACTTTTTCCCTCTCATTCTAATTCATTCTCACTCTCTCTCATTTGATCTTTTAGTCTACTTCATTCTTCTCACTTTTTCTCATTCTCTCTAGCAAAGCTCTATCATATTTTTGTTGGAACATCAATCAAGGATCTCTTGTATACAAGAATTTCACATATATCAAGATAAGAGGGGAGCCATGGGCTATTGGTAACTCTCTCTTGTTTATTTATCTTGTCTACTTACTATTGTCTATTTATCTTTTCTACTTTATTCATGATAGGGGTTCTCCTCCATAGCGGGATTTGTTTCTATCACATGTCTTTATGTTTCATGTCTTTTTATATATATATCTATCTATTTGGCTATCCATGGAGATGGAAACACAAAAATGGGGGTTTGACTGAGGAAATCCTTGAAATAGCCCCAACATTTATCCCTCTTTTGTATGTGAATATGTACTTTATTGAAGAGATAAATATTGTAGATTTGAAGGTTTTACTCTTTGTTTTGATAGGTTAAACAATGTGGAGTGTAAACATACTTGCGGCACACTATCATCTATGGCCAAGGCTTGACCCTCTGGGGGAAAAAATATATGATTTTTAGGTTTATGTTTTTGTAAGCTTTAGGTTGTAACTTTATTATATTCTTATATTATTAAGCAATCTTATCATTTCCATATTTGAAATTTTAGCTTTCATTTGATTAAGTTGTACAAATATTCTTTATTTTCTACCTTCTCACATGAGATTTACTCCTTGAGGTAACCAAGGGATATTTTCTCCTTGAAGACTCTCCTTGTCTCGAGTCTTAAGAGTAGTGAATCCCCTACTTTATAAAAATATTGAATCCAGTCCAAATAGTCTAGAGTAGTCTAGAGAGGAGGATGAGTGAGTGCACTCAAAAGAAATGTACATGTCATTCATCTTCATCCATTCAATATTCAAAATCAGCTCACAATGTATTTCCTTCCCCTAGTGGGAAATGACTATGTATTAGGGTCCTTTCTCAACATTTGTTTTGTATTATGGATATGTGAGATTTTATGTCCATATTAATATGGATTTTTTGCAAGCCTATGCGACTTTATTGGATATATTGTAAAATTTTATTGACATTTAATGTTGTATTGCCTTATATATTTTTGGTTAAGGAAAATATTCTTTTAAATCTATTATCAGGATAAGGATCTAGATAAATTTATGTATGTATGTATATGTGAAAGTTGTATGATATAGAGCACTACAAAATTTGAGATTGCTATAGAATTAAAAGTACTAAATATATTTTATTTATTTTCTCAACCGTAGATGGCATACTCATGAGGAAGATGTATGGCTATTATTTTATAGTATCATCTATTTATATATTGTTCATTATTTTCTTGTATTTACTAATGTTACATGTATGTATATATTGCATACCATGAAGGATGATGACTATTATAATAGTTGAACTATTTTCATGTGTATCATCTCATGATTATTGGACAATGCTATTGATGTGTACAATGTGTTGGTAGATGATTTGACAAACATAAGTATTAGGGGTGTCATTTGGCTTATCATGATGATACATTGCTTGATGCCTGAAGAATAACACTTGAAACAATGAATAGATGTGTGATGTAAATTCGTCTTTATAGTTTGCATTGGAGGTATGTTTGACCTTGATAAAGCCATGTTAGAAACAAAAAAAGGTTGGAAAAAGTATAGTTATTGCTGTTGGATGTTATGGTTGTGTTGCTAATATGTGGTTGTCATTGATGTCAACACTATTAGCATTGATGTTCTTGAAGGTTGTATATGTTGAAGATATTGAGAAAATTATAATAAATATGTTGAAGGGTGTCTAGTTCAGTGTGGTGTAAAATTCAGTATGGTTGTATTCAGAAGTTTCACTTTAAAGGGTTTGTTACTGAGCCTATCTAGAGTATACTCCAAAATTTTCAGAGGTACACATTAAGATTTGTGCAAGTTGTGTGTTTTTGTGCTCCTACAGTTATTTTGTTACTGCAGTTGATGTTTCTAGAAGAAGAGAACATGATTATGTAAATTGTAGTTGTTGTGTATGCTCATGCGATGTTCATTGATGATTCTAGATCATGCTCTATCCTTTTTTCATTTCCACGTTGATTGGTGTGATCGTAGTCAGAGATTTTTCCATTGTGTGTTCCGATTTTCATGTTCTTGGCCGACATGATGGTTGTAGCATGTTGTGGATCCTTTTGGATTAATATTCTAATGTTTGGAATGTTTGAGGAAGTTTTTTTAGGTCCTCATTATGTTGTGACCAACTTCAATTGGTGCAAATTGAGATTTTTTTATGAATTGGACCGACAATTTGTAATTCATTTATTCTTTTATCTTTGGCCAAAAAAGTTGCTAATGTAATTCCATGTAGTAGATATATAAGAGTGATTGTTTCTTCATTTTGAAGTGTGCAAGGTGTTCTCAATGTGTGTATGAGAAGTGTGAATGTGAAATGTGCGAATAAAGATCATAACATTTGATTACAGAGAAAAGTGTGAAGAAGGTTGAGCAAAGTGTGAAGAAGTATTTATGTCCCTAATTGGAACTGTCATCAGGCTTTTGAAGAAGCTAACTTCTCATTTCAATCACTTTAAATGGTTTTAATCTAAATGTTTCTGTCAGGCATCAAGCCTTCCCATTTGATCACTGAGCTCTAGGTAGTGTGCCTAAATGCATGTGCATTCCTTATTTCATTTTCATTATACTTCTAACAAGGTATAATCTTGTGGACTAACATCGACCATGGTTTTTCCCCTAACAAGGTTTCCACGTATAAAATATTGGTGTTCTTGTGTTTTTGATATGTTGTTGATTCATGCTTTCACTATTAATTATCAAATCTGAGATTAAAGATTAATAAGGTTGAATAAGTGTTAAATTTTGTGACAACTGATTCACCCCCCTCTCAGTTGTCTATTCTTGTTTTTCCAACAATTGGTATCAGAGTAGGTTCCTCTTAAGAAGCTTAACGAATTGAGGTCATCCAAGATGGAATCATACAAGAAGGATAGTCCTAGATTCGATGGAACAAACTACTCTCTGTGGAAGGCTAGAATGGAGTGTCATTTGAAGTGTATTGGTGATCCCTTCTAGAAGATTACAAAGAATAGATATGTTATTCCTTCGAATGGTCCCTCTACTCCTAATGAGATCAAAGAAGCTGAAACAAATACTAGGGCTATAGAAGCATTATTGAGTGCTTTGAAAAATTCAGAGATGACAAATGTGATAGGTCTGAAGACATCATATGAGATCTAGAAGAAGCTGGAAACATTGTATGAAGGAGATGTACAAGTGGAGGTTGCTAAGCTACAAAGTTTGAAAGTAAAGTGGGAAAACTTGAAAATGAGTGAAGATGAAAACATCATTTCTTCCATGAAAAAATTAAATGAACTAGTGATGGGTATTAGATGTGCCAGTGGAATCTTGGATGAAGAAGAGATTGTGGCTAAAGTGGTCAGATCATTTCCTACTTATTACAAAAAAAAATATCATGCTATTGAAGAGCTCAAGACAGTAACAAATGTGATAAGAGATATGCTAATTGGTAAACTTGTTTCCTTTGAATTGAGTGAATTTGGTGATTCTAATCCTAAGACAAAATATGCATTTAAGGCTACTGTATCCAAAAGAAACCAACAGAGATATGATTCGGGAGAAAATTCTAGAAAGACATTCAAGTATGAAGATGAGATGAAATAGATTGAAGATGAAGAAAGAGAGTTAGAAGAGTTGGAAGCATTGATTATGAAAAGAGAAGCCAGAGGACAAGGTAAGTATAAAGGAAAATTGCCTATTAAATATTTCTCTTGCAATAAGATAGGTCATTTTGCATCAAGGAGTCTTGAAAGAGTTCCTAGGTTCAAACCTGATAAGCCTAGCTTTTATAAGAAATGTTATTATGATGAAGAAGGTGTTACTGATGATGAATCTGATAAAGAAAATGGAAATGAAGATGGATGGGTATTCATTGCTATCATGGAAAATGGTATGGTGTCCACTGAATCTACTAGTGATAAGAATAGTAAGAAAGCTCTTGTAGCCAAAATTGAAGAAAAGGATGAATGGGTGATTGACAGTGGATGCTCACATCATATGACTGGTGACAAAAGCCAGTTTCTAAGCTTGGAAAAATATGACAGTGGTGTTGCAATATTTTGACATAACAATGTTGGTGTGATTTGTGGCAAAGGCACTATTTCTCTTGGTGGTAAATATAATACCGATGATGTCCTTTATGTTGAAGGATTGAAGCATAATTTGTTGAGTGTTGGATAGCTGGTAGAAAATGGATACAATATTTAGTTCAAATATGGTAAGTGCATGATATTGGGAAGTTTCAGAAATATAATTGCTTTAGGTACAAAGACAAGAGGTAATATTTTTCACCTAGGTTCTTCTAGTGAAAGTTGTTTAATTTCATAAGTGGATGTAAGCTGGTTATGGCATAGGAGGTTGTGTCATGTGAATTTTGATAACATTTTCAAAGTAAGCTCCACTCAAGCAGTTAGAGATCTTCAAAAGCTAGTGAAGCCTACTAACACCATACGCAAGGAATGTCAAATGGGAAAGCATACAATAATTTATTTTTGGAGCAAAAAAAATCATTCCAATGGAGTACTAGAGTTGGTGCATACTGATCTATGTGGTCCCTCCAGAATTAGAAGTTTACAAGGAGAAAGGTACTTTATGTCGCTTATTGAAGATTACCCTAGGATGATATGGGTTGCTTTCTTGAGAGAAAAACATGAAGCATTAGAAAAGTTCAAAATTTTCAAAGCTATGGCCGAGAATGAGATAGGGTTAAATATTAAATGCTTAAGGTCATATAGAGGTGGTGAATTCACTTCCCAGGAGTTCAATTCATTCTGTGAAGAGCATGGAATCAAAAGACAATTATCTGCTCCCCAAACCCCTCAATAGAATGGATTTGTTGAGAGAAAGAACAAAAAAAATATAGATGCTGCTAGAACTATGATGTTTGAAGGTAATGTACCTCATATCTATTTGGGAGAAGCTTTAAGTACTGATGTATATACTATTAACTGGGTAAATGTCAATGGTAATTCTGGTAAGACTCCTTTTGAGTTGTGGTTTCGTTATAAGCCTACTATTAAATATTTTAAAATATTTGGAAGTAGATGTTATATCAAGAGAGATGAAGATATTGGAAATTTTGATGCTAGGAGTGATAAAGAAAGCTTTCTAGGTTACTCTACTAAGAGCAAGGCCTACAGGTGCTATAATAGAAGATTAAGGAAAATGATTGAAAGTGCAAATTTCAGAGTTGATGAAGACACTGCTAGATCATCCAGATACTATGGATATGATTCAAAGGACCAACATGATAGTAATGACAATGGAAAGAATGCACAGACACAGAATCAAGTTCAAATTGTTCTGGTGAATCAAGAGAATCAAGAAGGAGAATCCAGTGGAAGTGTAGAAGAAAGAACTAGAAGTTCGAGAGAATCCTAAAGTTTTGAGGTATGTAGAGCTAAATCATTTTGAAAATCACATTATTGGAGATAAGAACAAAGGTATACAGACTAGAAGAAGAATTGTAGAAGAGTATTGTCTAATTTCCAAGACTAAGCCCAACAATGTCAATGAAGCATGTAAAGATGGATATTGGATGGAAGTAATGAAGGAAGAACTGATGTAGATAGAGAAAATTGATACATGGATTCTTGTTTTGAGACCTCAGGACAAAAATGTGATTGGAACCAAATGGGTCTTTCCGAATAAGCTGAATGAACAAGGTGAAGTGGTCAGGAATAAAGAAAGATTGGTATGTAAATGGTACTCATAGATCAAAGGTATTGAATTTGAAGAAACCTTTGCCCCTATTGCTAGAATTGAAGTTGTAAGATTATTTCTTGCTTATGTTGCTTTTAAGAACTACAAAGTCTATCAAATGGATGTAAAGTCATCATTTCTAAATGGTGAGCTAGAAGAAGAAGTATATGTTGAGAAACCAGATGGATTTCAATTGACTGACAAGGAAGATATGGTTTTTTGATCGAAGAAAACACTGTATGGACTCAAAAAATCCCCTAGAGACTGGTATGCTAGATTGGATAAATACTTGTTGAAGCTTGGATTCAATAAAGGTACTGCTGATAGTAATCTATATTTTAAGATGGATCAGGATAAAGAGTCGATTATTGAAGTCTTTGTTGATGACATATTTTTTGAAGGTGATGATGAATTAAGTATGAATTTTGCATATGAAATGAAAACTGAGTTTGAAATGTCAATGATTGGAGAGCTGAAATTATTTCTAGGATTGTAAATTACTCAGGTAGATGATGGAATCTTTATATCTCATTCCAAATATGTAAGGGAGTTATTGAAAAAGTTTGGCATGGAAGATTCAAATCCAGTTGGTACACCCATGGTAACCGGATGCAACTTAACAAAAAATGATGATTCTCCTAAAGAAAATCAAACAAGATATAGGTCAATGATCGATGGATTACTTTATTTGACTTATACCAAACCAGAAATCATGAATGTTGTATACATGGTTGCTAGATATTAAGATGATCTGAAGGAATCTCATGTGACTACTGTAAAGAGAATTTTTAGATACCTAAAAGGGATAGTTCAATTTGGTCTTTGGTATCCTAAAGATGATCTTACTTTGAGCACCTTTACTGATGCAGATTGGGCAGGATATATGGATGATAGAAAAAGTACTAGTGGTGGTGCATTCTTCTTGGGGAAGAAGTTGGTGTCTTGGTTAAGTAAAAAGCATAATTCCATTTCCTTATCTACTGTTGAGGAAAAATATATTGTTGTTGCAAACAATTGCACTCAAGGAATATGGATGAAGCAGATGTTGAGAGATTTCAAAATTGAGTATGATGAGCCTATTGCTATATTTTTTGATAATTCAAGTGTGATAAACATTTCTAAGAATCCGGTGATGCATTCAAAGAAAAAACATATATCTATCAAATATCAATTTTTGAGAGACAAAGTGAGTGATAAAGAAGTCAGAATGGAGTATGTGCCTACTAAGGAACAAATTGCATACATCTTTACCAAACCATTGCCTAAGGATACTTTTGAGTATCTTAGGGGGAAGTTAGGGGTTATTTCCCCTCCTAATCTGAACTAAGATGCAAGTATTTGCATTAATCCATGCATTCATAGTCATATCTTGTTTTAGATTGATGTTGTGGTGGCTACTACTTAGGGGGAGCAGTCAGATGATTCAGATATGTGGTTTAGAGCTTGTGTACCTTTTCCATTTATTTCAAAGGGGGAGAAGAACAATGTGAAAAAATCTAGGGGAGAAGAGTAGAGAATAGTAATGCAAGGGGGAGAAGAACAATATGAGAATAAGAGTTAGTTGTGTTGATGGTTTTTTTCACATCATGTGTTTTCATCAATGCCAAAGCGGGAGATTGTTAGATTTTTTTATTGTGTTGCTAATATGTGGTAGTCATTGATGTCAACACTATTAGCATTGATGTTCTTGAAGGCTATATATGTCAAGGATATTGAGAAAATTATAATAAATATGTTGAAGGCTTTCTAGTTCAGTGTGGTGTAAAATTCAGTATGGTTGTATTCAAAAGTTGTGCTTTAAAGGGTTTGTTGTTGAGCCTATCTAGTGTATACTCTAGAAGTTTTAGAGGTGCACATCAATATTTGTGCAAGTTGTGTGTTTTTTTGTTCCTACAATTATTCTATTACTGTAGCTGATGTTTCTAGAAGAAGAGAACATGATTTTGGTAATTTCAATTGTTGTATATGCTCGTATGATGTTCGTTGATGATTCTAGATTGTGCTCTATCCTTGTTGCATGTCTGCGTTGATTTATGATTAAAGATTTTTTCATTGTGTGTTCGTGTTTTCCTGTTCTTGGCCGACATGATGGTTGTAGAATGTTGCAGATCCTTGCGGATTAATATTTTAATGTTTGGCATGTTTAAGGAAGTTTTTTTAGGTCCTCATTCTATTGTGACTGACTTCAGTTAGTGTGCATTGAGATTTGTTCATGAATTGGGTCGACAGCTTGTAATTCATTTATTCTTTTATCTTTGGTCGATAGAGTTGCTAATTTAATTCCATGAGGCGGATATATAAGAGTGATTATTTCTTCATTTTGAAGTTTGTGAGGTGTGCTCAATGTGTGTATGAGAAGTGTGAATGCAAAATGTGTGAATAAAGATCAGATCATTCAATTGTAGAGAAGAGTGTGAAGAAGGTTGAGCAAAGTGTGAAGAAGTATTTTGTGCCTAATTGGAACTGTCATCAGGCTTTTGAAGAAGCTAATTTTTCAGTTCAATCACTTCATATGGTTTTAATCTAAATGTTTCTGTAAGGCAAGGAGACTTCCCATTTGAGTAGTGATCTCTAGGTAGTGTGCCTAAATGCATGTGCATTCCTTATTTCATTTTAATTATACTTCTAACAGGGTATAATCTTGTGGACTAACATCCACCATGGTTTTTCCCCTAACAGGGTTTCCACGTATAAAATTTTGGTGTTCTTGTGTTTGTCATGTGTTGTTGATTCATGCTTTCACTGTTAATTATCAGATCTGAGATTAAAGGTTAATAAAGTTGAATAAGTGTTAAATTCTATGACAACTAATTCACCCCCCCTCTTAGATGTTTATTCTTGTTTTTCCAACAATTGTCAAGTCCTATCTTGTGTATAGTAATTTACACCACTACTAGGGTATTTCACATTTGTTAGAGATAGATTTATGATCTTAGCACAATTATGAGCATTTGGGAGTTGTTTTGCTGAATAATAGACCATAATTTTACCACAAAAATCACAAGCCATGAGAATGGTCTTGGAATTACTATAAAAATCAATAATAGGTCATCCTTTTAGATCAATTACCTTTTCTTGTAAAGAAAAACTCTCTTGCATTATATACAAAGTAGGTGAAAAACCTTGATCTATAGTTGTTACTTAGTGAACCATTTGGATTGTTTTGGGAGCTACATCACTTTAAATAGACTCTACATAGCTATAAAATACTTCTATGCAAATATGGGTTCCAAAATCCAATCTATCTTAAATTCCATTTCTTACAATTTGTGTGTCAATTGATAGTGAATTGTGGAAATCCAATTATGTATATTGTATGACATAATATTATTTAGAGCTATAAAATATGTTGAGCATGAAATCATTTTATGAATCTAGTATCTCTTACTACCCACAAATACAACTATGAAATGAGGATTGGCACTATATATACACTTGTGTCAATGCATGTATCAATTTCCAAGGAGTACATTAAAAACTTCCATCAACACTACATCACAAAATTACTCTTTTTAAAAAGGAAAAAAGATGATATGAAAAGAAATGTTGGGTAGTAAAAAATGTACCTTGGGTATTGTAGGAGCTAAACTATATTGATTTGTACTACTAAGTATGAAGCATGGTTGGTAACTTTGGTGACTTAGTGGTTTCTAAATATTTGAGGTTCTTCATGCTAATATCATTGATTATAAATTCTAGTGTCTATCCTTGCACTCACATCTATGTTCATGGAATAATCACCTTGGTTCAAAATTTGGCATGGTTGTTTATGTTCTTTTGACTAGAATGCTATGATTTTTCTAATGATTAATTTTGAGGGCTTGGTATCATCATAATCTATTTTTTTATACATAAGAGAAGTTTTTTACATTTCAATTGGTAGTGTCGGTTCTATCTCACTATCCCAAATTGAAATAAATCATTTTTCTTGATGGTGCACTCTTTCCCATTATGAAGCTTTTGGTTTTATCCCTAGAATTCAAGAATGGTAATCAACATTCAAGAACTAGTTTTTATTTGTTGCACCATTTACATGGCAATACAATTTTATCTTTTTTGAAAGAAATTTCTTCTTTGGTATGGTGATTTTTTCCCACTTTCCATTTTACTTATACTCTTCCTTAATGATTCTCAAATATTCATAGGCTTCTCATATCTACTTGAATTTAACTAGATTCATCTTAGACTACTTGGATGTTCATAGGTTGCTATGGTATTCAAGGAATCAATGTTTCTCTAACTCAAATAATCCTAACCTCACATAGGACCATCAAATATAATGGTGTAGACTTGGACTAACTAGTCATGTCTATGTTGTGATTGTGACCATTTCATGTAACAAACATATAGACATGTTTATACAAGGTTAGGATTATCTGAGTTGGGCTTGGACTAACTAGTCATCTCCTTTTTTTGTTTTGATTGTGACCATTTCATGTTTCAACTACATAGTCATCTTTGATAAATAATTCATCCTTAAAGGCTTCTAGGAATGTAGCTCATATATGCTCAAATTTTAATTCTATCTAGTCTTCCTCTCAAGATTTGTCAACCCACCAAATTTTCTTAATAGGTGAAGATAGTTTTGGAAGTTTAATCTTGATTTTCTCCTCAAATATAAAATTCATTAATAGATAAAAATGACTAACTAATTAAAATTTCAAATCTATCTTGTAGGAAAAGCCAAATTAGGGGTTATAATGTGGCGTAGAAGGTTAGGGTGAGTTGTGGTGCAAATAAGGATCATTCCTAGAATATAATTTCCCACATATAAGTGTTGGAAATAATGATTTGGGACCACAAAGAATAGAAAAAAAAAATACGATGCCTTGCAACTTGACATTGCATGCATCTAATGATTTTTGGGGTAGCATAAAAAATTTCACCATGGCCAAATGGTTTTGATTATTAAAAATATAAGAGAGGTTGTTGTAGAGAGGAATCACATTCACCTATAGGTTTATATAGAATTTTCATATATGTCACTCACTCCGAGATACAAATCGTTAAAGTTTGATAATTTTTTACACTTAGGAATCTTAAGAGAAAGCATCAATACAATGTAGCTTGGAACATTCGAGAGAGTTTGGGTGTAAGAAATACCATTCCTAGTGTACATGCCCACCTGAACATGTTGGAATTGATGGTTTTCCACCACAAAGAATAGAACAAAAATTAAGATATCCTCCAACTTCACATTGCATGCATCTAATTATTTTTGGGGAAATAGAAAAAATTTCTTCATGACCAAAAAAATTGGAGATATAAAAAAATGAGAGAGGATATTGTATATGGACCCTACACAACCCTGTACCTCTATACATAATGTCTCTAAGTGCCATGGTTTTTGAGAGACAACTCATCAAATTTTGTCATTTTTTGGCATTTAGGGCTCTTAAGAGAAAGCGCCAACACAATGTAGCTTAGAATGATACAAAATATTGGGGTGTGAAACATGACCTTTCCTAGGATAAACCTACCCACCCAAACATTTTTGGCACTATCGGTTTGGCTACACGATGAACAAAACAATTTTTATGCCACCTTATAACTTTCTCTTCAATGTATTTTATGCTTTTTCATGTACAAAAACTTGTCACCATGGCCAAATGGATTGGAGATAGAGAGGATATTGTAGAGGGACCATACTTTATCCTATAAATTTAGATGAAACCTTTCTAAGCTCCATGGTTTCATTGAAACAACTCATCAAAGTTTTCCACTTTTTGGCACTTAGGGCTATTAAGATAAAGTGTCAGTGCAATTTAGTGTGGAATGATCTAACATGTTGGGGTGAAAAATAGGACCTTTCCTAGAATAAAACCACCCACATAGATGTGTTGGAACTATTGGTTTGGTTGCATGATGAAAAATAAAACTTATGCCACCTTGCAACTTTCTCTTCAATGCATTTGAAGCTTTTTTGAGGTGGGGAAACTTGTCAGCATGGCCAAATGGATTGGAGATATGAAAAAATAAGAGAGGTTATTATATTGGGACCCTACATGATCCTATAAATCTAGTAAAAAACTTTCAAAGTGCCACATTATTTGAGAAACAACTCATCAAATTTTGCCACTTTTTGGGCTCTTAAGAGAAAGTGTTGATACAATGTAACCTAGAACGATCCAACATGTTGTGGTGTGAAACAAGACCTTTCCTACTATAAAACCACCCACTTTAATTGTTTATAATTGTTAGTTTGGTTGTACGATGAATAAAACAAAATTTATGCCACCTTGGAAGCTCTTTCTATTCAATGCATTTAACACTTTTTTCAACGTGTAAAACATTGTTGCCACAACCAAATGAATTGGAGATATAAAAAATAGAGAGAGGTTATTGTAGAGGGGCCATACATTATCCTCTACCTTTTAGATGAAACCTTTATATGTGACATAGTATTTGAGAAACAACTCATCAAAGTTTTCCATTTTTGGCACCTAGAGCTCTTAAGAGAAAGCACCTATACAATATAACTTGGAGTGATATGACATTATAGGGTGAAAAACATAAAATTTTAGAATAAAATCACCCACCTAGATAGGTTGGCACTGCCAATTTTGTTGCATGATGAACAAAATGAAATTTATGCCACCTTGCAACTTTCTCTTCAATGTATTTGATGTTTTTTTCAGCATACAAAAACTTGTCACCACAACCAAATAAATTAAAGATATGAAATTTATTATAGAGGGACCCTATGTGATCCTATACCTTCAGATGAAACCTTTCTAAGTTCCACAATTTTCAAGAAATACCTCATTAAATTTTGCAACTTTTTGGCTATTAGGGCTCTTAAGAAAAAGTGTCAGTACAGTATACCCTGGAATGATCTGACATGTAGAGGTGTGAAAGAGAGCCTTTCCTAGTATAAATCCACCCAATTGGACATTTTGGAACTATCAATTTGGCTACATAATGAACATAACCAAATTTATCCCACCTTGAAAATTTATCTTCAATGCATTTGACACTTATTTCAACATGAAATGTTTTTGTCACCATGGCCAAATGGATTGGAGATATGAAAAAATATGAGAGGTTAATATAGAGAGACCCTACATGATCCTATACATTTAGATGAAACCTTTCTAAGTTCCATGATTTTTTTGAAATAATCATAATAGTTCACCACTTTTTGGCACTTAGGGATCTTAAGAGATAGTGTTGGTACAATGTAGCCTAGAATGATTTGACATGTTGAGGTATGAAAATGACCTTTCCTAGTATAATACCATCCACCTAGATGTGTTGGAATTGTTAGTTTGACTACACTATGAACAAAATGAATTTTATGCCACATTGCATTGAAAGTAAAAGGTCCCATGGTGTGAATGGAGTCTCTTTCTCTTCTCTCATAACTAGCTAAGTATTCCTGTCCTTAGTAAGTTGTGAAGAAATCAAAGGAAAAGCTCATATGTTGTGAATTAAGGATCTTGGGATCTTAATTTAGATATTGGGAAAAGCAATAAGGGTATTTAGATTTTCTCACTTAGTCTTTGACTAAAGCATGAAGTGAATTTATTGCATCTCCCTTTCATAATGCATATTTGTCAATGTTTGATTATTTTTATTTTGCATTGATAGTCATAGGGACTCACACAACACTCTATTTCTCTTTCCAACACTTAGATTGGAAACCCTCATGAAGGTAGGCCACCTTCAGGCTACTAAGGGTGTGCAAGAGATACTATGGCTCTATGGATGGTAGAAAAGTTCCTCTATGGTGTTCTCCATCTTCCTCTCATTTCTTACTCTTTTAAAATCCCTCTCCTACTTTAACATCATGTGTATTGGCATTACTAGTTCTTGGTAAAATTTGTCTATTTGACATTTAGACCTTTGTATGAAAATATCTAGAAATGAACCTCTTCTTCATAGCCTTGGGGTATTTTAATTTTTAATATGATACTATAACTTAAAGATATACTTAACTATTAGTTTTAGCTGTGATGTCTATCAAATATGTTTGGATCAAATTATACCTTGTTCATTGGGCAGGACTATCTTTGTTATGTAAAGGTGCCCTAATTTCATTCTATCATTGAATTTTATTATAATCTTTATCAATTTTAGCTTCAAATTTTACTATACCTTATCCTTTGGATAACATGGTCTCTATTAGTACCTTGAAGGGTTAATGTAGTAAAAGTTTTAATCCATTTAATGTATCTCAAACTAGGATAATGTTAAAAAATGTTGTATGATTGATGGGTATTATGCATAAAATTCTTACATGCACCACTAATCTCTAGTATAATAACTCATTCATAAGCTTTATGAAAGTTATGAATATGTTACATAGATCTAACAATAAATTTATGAACATAAGGGTACAACCCTAACTTCACAAGTTACACAAATTAATAATTCTTTAAACCTCCTTAAATTGTGTAATGGATGGAATGTAATACTCTACTTGGGTTAAAAAATTATGCATGATTTATGGGTTACTATGAATCACTTATAGTAAACATCAATTAACTTTGTCGTAATACCTCATTCATTAGCGTCATGAAAGTTGTGGATAGATTACATATATTGAATGGAAGCACTAGACACTCAAAGATATCTTGTCTAGTCTTGAATTCAATTTTGCATGCCATCCTCCTCAATTCACACAAGTGATTTTATCCAAACTCTAGATGCAAATTTCAATGTATATAGAATGCTACAAGTGATCCAAAAGAATGTCAATCTAGAGTAACATATACCTATTCTTTATCTATATCTTGATTAACACTCTATAGTCTATCCATATGTGTCATGTTCCATGTTTTTGTGGTAAACCACTATGGGATAAATACATGAAGAGATGTTGGTTTTCATTACTCCACACTAGTAAGAATTATTTAATGTGATTCTTAAACTCATTTTCCTTTGAAATTCTTTTCTAGTATATACCTATATTAGGAAGAAAGAAATTGGGTATCAATTAGCCTATACGGGGGAAACCCTTTCGGCTCTTCAAAGAGCTCTTTGAACTATCATTTAAGATCATCTATACCCCTTTTTCTCTTCTCTGGTATCTAGTGCATGCATCATATTATCTTTAGTAACTTTCTCTTTTTTCTTACCCTTCAACATCAACAATGCAAAATTGCCACATGCATTAGTTAACCACCTTGCTTAAGTTGAAATTAACATTAAAAATCTATATTTTCCTTCATCAGACCTATTCATGAACTCTTCACCTCCTTTGATCAACCTATACTTTTTTCCCTTCCTATAAAAGATTGCATCCCTCTCATAGACATAAGGGCTTCCAAACACCATGCTACAAACATCAAATGGAATAACATCAACAATCAATTCATCATTGATGCATATGATGAGTCCAAACTTAATGACATGTCATGTATTGACTAAGATTTATATGCCTCATTTCATCCATCCTGAAAAATAATGACTTGAATGATTCTCAATTTGCAACCCAAGCTCATTGATTAAAGATTGAGTAATCAAGTTTTCTTAAGAAGTTTGAAATAGTATACCTGCATTTCTTCCTTTGAGTTGTAGCTTGAAGTAGAATATTTTAGTTATCATTTTCTCATCTTGAGATTCATTACTTCACATGAATGCACCTTTTTCTATTGTGGTGCATAACAATTATTCATCTAAATTAGAGGTGCACTCTCTTTTTTTCGCATTTTTGCTAAAGAAATATTCTTATTCTTTTTAATAATTCTTAAAATGATGTACTCCAAATGAAAATTAAAAAAAACCTCTTCATTATGTCCTTCTTTTTCATAAATATTTTAAAAATTATTTTCTTTATCCTTATCTTTGTTCTTCCTAGTGATATTAACATTCTTTTTGTCTTCCTGCTTGCATTTTCCCTTGCTTGAGTCCCCATATTGTAATTCCTTATTCTTCCCTTACTATTTTTGTTGATTACATGAGTTTTTACTCATTTCAACAAAGTGATCTTATGCACATTCCTCATCAATGGTTGGTTTTCCATCAAAAAAACCATTCTTAGGTCACTAGATAGTCTTATATACTTCATTAGCACATATTTATCTATAAAATTCTTATGGAACTCATTAGTATACTTTTAGTAACTTTGGTTGTCTTTAGAAAAAATGTTGCACTGGATAGACCTCTCCACTTTACAACATATGTGATAGAATTATGGATATAATTCCTCCCATTTGGAGATTGGAATTTTTTTTCATAGTTGCAAAGAGGCAACTTGAGCTTTTCACCAAGTGAGTGCATGAACAAAGAGCTTCAAACAAGCAATTTTTTTTTTTTTGCGAGTACAAGATGAATATTGATAAAGACCTCTATTTGAGTAATTAATTGGTCTATCTTCTCCCAATAACCAAGCTTCTCCAAAAGACAAATTATCATATGATTATATATTTACATTAGCATCTACCTTAAATATGTTTTTTCTACTTGAAGATGACTCTTCATGCTCAAAATTAATCATCTTGAGCTTCTCCTCTCATTTTGACTCTTTTTCTATACCAACTTTCTAAGTTATAGCATGTAGAATACTCACAAGTATGTATATCTTTCCCATAGACCTAGAGATCACTACAAAATCCTCCTCCAAATACTTATATTTCTCTTCTTCATCATCCATATCTCTCTTTCCTTCTCTATCCATTCTTCTATGCTCTCTATTCCACTCCCTATACAAAAATTTGGATCAAATGTACTCAAATTATCACTTCCATGTCACATAATAGTAGGTATAACCCCAAAATTTCACCAAACTAAGAAATCCAAAATCAACAAGAACTTTAATATACTTTAATACCACTTGATTGATAAACTGAGTGAGATATTCCCAAATACTCACTAACAATTGATTTCTTACAACAATTCTTGTCAAAAAACCTTCAAGAACACTATTAAGTAAAAAATCAACCAATGATATAGTCTAACTATCAACTACAATACATTAATATCAAAATAAACATTGAAAACAGAGAAACACAAAGAGAATACTTGAAAATAACTATACACATAGGAGTTACCTTAGAGAAACTCTAAAATGGTGAAAAACCTAGAAAAAGTAAGAATTTAACTCCTCATCCCCTATATACCAATCAATTATACATTGTAATAAGTTGGAAACATTTAAAACCAATCCTCCAACATGTTTATAATCTTGTGAAGGAAAATCTTGAAACATATCTCTCACTCTAACAAATAGGTATATATTTTATCTATTCCTAATGTTAAAAAGGAAACTTATGGATTGTGTTAAATTGATTTAGAATGAATATGATGTAAAAATCTATAGAAGAATAAAATTTAAAAAATTGAAACTTGATAATATATGTTATTTTCTCATTTCCATAACAATTAGAACACAAGTTAATGGAAAAAAATCATAATGATGGTTTCAATCTCATTGCACCCATATTGTATTCAATAATAACCTGGATTGCATGTAGATAGAGATAATAAGGTTCAAGAGAGAAAGATAAAATGTTCAATAGGATTTTAGGAGGAGCTATTAGAATAGGCTACTGATGTGAAGGAGAAGGTGCATAGAAGAAATTGAGTTTGTGTATGAGAGTAGATAGGGGAAGCACAAATACTTTCATGTAATACATCAATATCAATACCCTCAAGGAGGTTCATATTTTATGATACATATTTTAATAACCAAAATAAAGTGATCAATAGCATGACTTTACAAAACCAATTTACATAATTACAAATCAATCCAAGGAAACATCAAGGTCTACTCCACTCTTTATTATGTCAAGTATTTCCCCATGGTCAAACTCAAAAACTTTCCACAAGTTCTTATTCAATGGTCTACCCCATATTTTATCAAATAAAAATTGGATTCCACAACAAGGTTTGAGTAATGAAGAATCTTTTGATGCATGTCAAAGTCCTCAAACAACCAGACGTCAAAATTTTTAATTGGGTATCTTCTAAGCCATGCTTCAATAACAACCACTGACCTTTTAGGATATTCTATGTTTTTTCCATTTATAATAGGAGCCTCCAGTTTATTTTTGGCCACAATACAACAAAAAAAGTAATAATTTATTCTATTCTCATTGTATTCATTTGTAATGACTATATAAACATTCCTTGCATTGATATGTGCATCTAATTAGATGAATTTAGTCAACAATACAAAAATACTACAAAGTAAGATAAAATTAGGAATTTCATAAACTATGCAAGTAGATATATTTTTTGGTTCTACTAAATTTGATACATAATAAAAGTCAACTAATGATTCCATCTTTTTGATTTGTACTATTGTTGAGAGTTGATACGTCTCAAGTGGGCTTAGAAATCTTAAGAACCATTCATCAACCCACTCCTTTGACTCACACTCATTCTAGGCTTGATTTGTACATGAAGAACAAAAACATACCATATTTTGCACATAAATAGTCCATGAACCTAGATTAGAGCTTCTAAAAGAGTGTTGCTAACTCAATCCTATCAATATACAACAATCCTCATATTTTTCAATGTTAATATCATCTACCAACCAAAAGAATCTATAAATTGAAGACTTACCTTCACTACCTAGACCTATTGTACCATTACACAACTCTTCAATAAATTTTCCATCTGTCAACTTTGCATTGTCTTTGTACCTTAACTCTTGTACTAAGGCTATTTTAATACATGCTTATGAACCATCATACTCCCCCTTTCCATGCCCAACCTCACAAAAAATTCACATATTTTGAACACCACTAATTTTTTTTGGAGTTCTTGAATTGTGATGGACCATTATCTGACCATATGATATACTGATGGAATCATATGCCCCTACTAGCCAAATCATGGTAGATCATTTGAAAGCAACCTTGCACAAAATTTGTAGAATGTGTGTGATCATAACTGATGTAAAAATGATACTCCCTCAATAACTTCCTATCATCCTATATACTATCACTTGCATGAATGAATATTATATGAAAAATATGGCAACCTGTGTGGAGTTATAATACTTCAATTGCACCTCATTCGGTGGCTATAGTGTGTATTTCTCTACAAAGTCAACAAATAAAATGATCATATAAAGTGGAAACATGTCCTTGCATAAATTGAATCGTGATTCCAACCATTGAGCTATATGTTTATGCCTTGCATATTCATACAATACATTCTCATGAAAAATGCCTATAAACTAATACACTAGATTCTTCTCACTAACCAATTCACACATTTTTTCTTCTTTATCATCCCTTATATTGTAGGCCACTATTTTATATTTTCCAAATTCCACTATTTCATTTCCAATTGTGTGTGTACTATCCATATGTTTTCAAATTGGGAAATATTGCAAGCCACCACAATGAACACACATGCCATCAAAGCATAATTTCTTGTAAAAAAAATTGACCATCCACTCTTTCACATAAAATTCTAGATATGAAATACCTTAAAGATCTAGGTGGGGGCCTTATGTTACATTCATGGGGTTATCCCACAATGCTGATTTACAATTTTTGGGAGATTCTGATTTTTGCTGAAATCACATATTTTTAGATAATATAATGATTTAAGCCTTTAAAAGTTCCATTTTAAGGATTCCAATTGAAAAGGGTTTGAGAAAACCACCTTAGATCAAACCCCCTTGGATAGAACCTCGCTAGTAGTAAACCATACCTATAATGGAGTCTCCTTTACATCCATCAAAATGCTGATAAAAAACCACTTTTGATTTTCCTTTTGGGGGATCAAATGAATTCATTTAAAAAAAAATTTTGTAATTATGTAGTCCTTATTATAAGCTTCCCAAAAAGTATAATTTTAAATAAATTTAATCTAATTATTATATTTATTTTTTGTTTCTTGTGAATATAGGTTTTTCAACAAAAATCAAGCTCTTTGTTTTTCACATGTGGAAAAATAGAAGACTATAATTTTTTTTTTGAAAAATATGAGTGCACTAGATATTGAAGTCCTTGATCCAACAAAAAAAAATTTGAATTTCGATACATACAAAAAAAGTTGTATCAAAATTGGTGTGAATTCAAAACTTGATTAAGGAAAAAATACTCTATAAAGCATTTTGAAATGAATTGGAAGCACTAGATATCGTAGTTACAAATCTAAATTCGAAAAAAATAAGAATTTATCCTTCATGGAAAAAAAATTATGTGTTATACGGTGAGCGCCACTCCTTAAAAGTGGTGTTTACTAAAAAAAAATAGTTTTTGAAGGAGATGGAAAAAGAAGTGCAATTTGATTCCAAAAATTTTGAAAAAAATATATTTAGAATCTAAAGACAAAATGTCACAAACCACTAGTTTGCATCATCTTCAAATTCCTCACAGTTTAGCCGCTATAGGTGCTCGAAAGTGAAGATTTAGTTAGAAAATATTAGTTCAATGTCTAGTTTGACCAAAAATTGTAAACCAGTATTGTGGGATTGCCCCATGCAAAAGATTCTTAGTATGAAAATCTACACATATATGTCGATAAACATCATAGTAAAATTAGAAAATTCAATATGTAGTCTACAATAACAAGTTGTGTGTGTGTGATTTATTTTGATACAAGAAGGATTTACCATTTCAAAATATCTTTCACTAATTTTAATTTCAAGATACATCTCTTGATATTCAGAAAAAAAATGTACTTGAGTAATATCCAGAAAATGCTTCGTATGTAGATCATAGATTTGACTACCAATCCTCCATAAAAATTATCTTTGATTGGGAGATACCCATGTGTTATTATTCTTGAATTCTTCAATTAGGGATCTCAAGGATTCAATAAATGTTTTATCTATTTACAGTAGTCTATCTGAGAGTGCCCATAGTTTATTGTTATTTGGGTCCTCCACTCTTTGATTCCTTCATGGATCTCATTAGAGATGATCTACTTACTTTCAATTCTTTTATTATCTTCATAACAAGGTGAGTTTTCTTGGTTTTATTACTTACAATTATTGATATCATGATACATTAGGTGTCATTACTATCTTTCGTGCATGAGGTAGAACCCACACTCTTATATGCACTCATTAGATTCTTTAAATATATTTCTCACTTGAATCATCCAATGTTCTTAGCAAAAGAATGTTCATGATGGGCCTGAATTTTAATTTCCTCATTAGTTCAACAAATATTTGACATCTTTGATCTCATTTAACTTCTCAAAAAATAATCTCCATATCCTCTTATCATATCTTTGACAACTATGCTTTGGAATATTATCAACCATTGGTTTCAAAATATTAGTCTCAATATCAATCAAATACTTAGGATTTCTACTCAAAAATCTAGGAGGTTTTCTTAAAGGTAGAGTTTCCTCAACATTAGGAATGTCAAAAACATTGGGTATAGATGGTGTACCTTCAACCAGAGATGAAAATTATGGTGTACCTTAAAATTGAGATGTAATAGATGGTGTACCTTCAACTTGAGATGTTCTATGTGGAGTGTCTCCAACTTGAGATGTGAATGTTGATGTAGATGATGTGCCACCAACTTCAAAATTCAATTTTCTCATTGCATGGAGCTTTTGCATCTATTTAATTTGTGATACCAATTTCACATCTCTCTTACATTGAATGGATATTTCATGTTCCTCTTCAATAGGAATTTCTTCTTCTATGGTGTTCAATTTCTTTCCTTCATGAATTTGCCTCATTCTTTCTCTTTTTTTGGACTCTCAACTTCATGCTCATTTGATGTTAGAGTCTTTTCTTGTTTCCTTTTTTGCAAGTATGAAGGTTTCTCATTGATGTAAACATGATACCTATTGATTGGTTTTTTCATTGATGTCAACTATGTTTTAAGGAAGTTTTTTAAATGATGAAGATGTCGAGTAAATTGAGAAAATTGTGAATAAGAGGAAAATATGTTATTGTAGGTTGTGCATGTGTAGTTGAGATATTGAGGAAGTGTTGTGAGTACACAGAGCTATATTTATGTTGCACTATTTGAAGATAAAATGGAATAAAGTAATGAGCTGAGATGATGCCTCTAGTACTTGGTTTCTAAGTGCTTTAAAAAAAAATTGATAAGAAGAGAAAATAGCATTGTGCAAGTGTTCAAAATGTGCTCTGGGATTTCCTCCATGTTTCTTCTATGTTGATTCTATGCTTGTGCAGTTCTGATATGTTGTTAAAGGTTGATAGAGGTTGATATATTTAAAAATTGGGTTTCTTAATCATCGTACAAAGTGAGATGTTTTCACTAGTGTGTGAAATTGTTTTTCAGTGATGTTTTATGTGGCCTCGGAGAAATTTATTTTCTATACATTTATCCATATTTTGGCTTCAGGTTGTGTAGATTTCGGAAGTTTCTTATAATGTTTTATCTTTCATAATTCAAGGTTTCACTTGATTTGATATAGTATAGTGTATGTTTCATGCGTCAATGTCTGAATAAGGTTTATTGAATGTTTTGGGTTGAAGTATTTGTATGATGCGAGGTTGGATAAATTATTTTTTGGATCTCATGTGGTTTGAGGTTTATTCTATATCATGTTCAAGTGAAATTTGTTGTTTGGAAGTTTTAGATTGATTTAAGTAAGCATGTACTTAATGTTTTATGGTGTTTAGCATGATTATCGGCCAACCTTGTGTTAGAACTTCATGCAAGGCTTATGGAAGTGTATTGAGATGTGTTAGGATTTAACTGGGTCCTAATTAAGGATTTATATTAGTTTCCTTCATTTCTATGCACTGTAGGAATGTTTAGGTGCTGACCTAATTTGAATTTGTAAGTGTAACAGATAGTTGTCGACCTTAGAGAAGGTTTTTGAGGTTGAGATTGATATGAATAAGAAGGGTGATGTTGCAAGATGCAAGAGAGACACAATATAGATGTGAGATCAATGTGAGTGATGTGACTTGCAAAATTATAGCTGTGAATTTGAGTAGAGCAATGCAAATTTCAAGTGTTGAGTTCTTGGAGGCAGTGAGGTGAAGGTGTCCAAAATCTTTCATACAAGGCTGCGAAAGTGTTTGATCATTTGTGGTGGACTCCTTGTTGCATTGAGAATTTATCTTTGCAACATTTCTCTTCTATCTTCTTGTGTTCTTTTTGTGGAAGTGATCCCTCAATGTGAGAATTTTTGGACAGTGTGTCCTATTCTAATAGTGAGCTCTTGTACTAGTTTTTCTATTACTTATATTGTTAGCTAATCCTCACCATGGCTTTTCCCTCATTGGGTTTTCCACATAAATCTGGTGTTCTCTTGTGTGCAGTGTTATATTGAGGTTTTTGATCTTTTAATTTTCTACAAATGATTCACCCCCCCATCTCAGTTATCTTGTTCATTTAAAAATTGTTATTAGAGTAAGGTTCCATAGAGAAGAGCTTAACTACTTAAGGTAGATCTAGGATGGTGAAGTAAATTGATTTCCCTAGATGTGATGGAATAGACTATGCATTCTATAAGACAATGATAGAAGGATATCTAGAAACTCATTGATTTGAAATTGAAAAAGAAATAAATAATCGATATTTTTCACCTCCGAATGGTCCAAGCACAAGAGATGAGATCAAGGAACATGAAATAAATGGTAAGGAAAGATTAATTCTAATGAACAATCTTTCAAATTCTGAATTGGTGAAAGTTATGAATCTTAAGACTGCTAAAGATGTTTGGGATAAGCTTGAAAATATTTATGATGGATATGATCTTGATGATGTGGAAGATAAATTTGTAAGAACCTGATAAAGGGAACTGGTAAGTAAAAAGGTAAACTACCTTTCAAATTCTTCTAGATGTCTAAACAGAGTTGTGAACAATAAGAATAAGGAGAATACATGAAAGATGATTAAAAGAGCTTACTATGTCAAATAATATGCTAGTATTTTTTATGATGAATCTGACTATGGAGATTTTGATGATAATGAATGTTTGTTCTTGGCTATTAAATAAGAATCTAGTTCTACTAACTCTGAAATTTTTGTTAAGGAAAGTGTTCTAGAGAAGAAGGAGAAGGTTGAAGGTACTTTGGTATCTAATTTTCATGTTAAAGAAGATAATATTTATTGGGTTGTTGATAGTGGCTTCTCTATTCACATGACTGGAGAAAAAATTAAGTTTGTTAAACTTGAAAATAATGATGGTGGATTAGTTAAATTTGGAGATGATTTAGGATCTCAGATTTGTGGAATAGGTTCAATCAGTTTTGATGACAAGCATAATATTGAGGATGTTTACTATGTTAAGGGTTAAAGCCAATATTTTGAGTGTTGGAAAAATGTGTAGCAAAGGATATAATCTTGTGTTTAAGGATGAATCATGTGAGATCATAAAAGGGTCTTGAATAGTGATCTCTATTGGTAAAAGGAAAAATGGAAACATCTATCAGCTTAAGGGTGTTGATGGTCATTGCTATATGTCTTAGATTAATGATAGTTGGTTATGGAATTAGAGGATAATTTAGTGAGAATTAGTTTAGTTCATGTAGTGTGAGATTTACCAAGAATCACAAAGTCTATCAATGTTGTTTGTAGGAATTGTCAGTTTGGAAAGCATGTAAGGATTAATTTCAAAGGAAAGGAATAATATGCTACCAAACTACTGGAATTAATACATACAGATGCATGTGGTGCTACAAGGGTGAGAAGTCTTCAAGGTGATAGGTATTTCATGCTTTTGATTTATGATTACTCTAGATTGACATGGGTTAATTTTCATAGAGAAAAATATGATGCATTACATAGATTCAATGCATTTAAAGCTATCATTGAGAATGAAATGAATGTGAAAATAAAAAAATTGAGGTCTAATAGAGGTGGATAATTCAGCTCCAATGAGTTTAACATGTTTTGTGAAGTTCATGGAATAAAGAGGCACTTTTCTTCTGCTTGAACTCATCAAAAAAATGGAGTGGTTGAGAGGAAAAATCAGACAATTCAAGAAGCTGCTAGGAATATAATGAAAAAAGAAAATCTATCAAAAGTCTACCAGAGAGAAGAAATTCATACTATTGTTTACATACTTAATAGAGTTCAAGATATAGCTAATAGCACAAAGACTCCATATGAGTTATGGTATGGAAGGATTCCTACTATGAAGTACTAAATATTATTTGCAAGAAAATGTTACATCAAGAGAGATGAAGAAAACTTAGGAAAGTTGAATGCAAGTTTTGATGAAGTTATCTTCCTTGGATAGTCTACTAAAATTAAATCTTAAAAATGTTACAACAAAAGGTTGAGAAAGATTTTTGAAAGTGCAAATGTTAAAGTTGATGGAAATTCATAGAATTCAATTGTAGTAGATGGATATGTGTCAGATGAAATAGATTGTAGAGAGGAAGAAGAAGAAAAAGCTAAAGAAAAATAAGTGGAAAATGAAGAGGAAGAAGCTCTATAGAAGACTTCTAAGACCCCTAAGTATGCACAAAAGAATCATTCCATAGATGAAATCATTGGAGATAAGAGGAAAGGAGCATTAACAAGAAGCAAATCTACTGAAGTTGAGGTAAATTTGTGTTTACTTTTTAAAGTTGAACCTAAAATAGTGAGTGAGGCATGCAAAGATGAATATTGTACTAAGGCAATGGAAAAAGAACTTATATAGATTGAGAAGAATTAGACTAGGGAATTGGTTTCTAGACCAAAAAAAGGAACATAATTGGAACTAAGTGGGTATTCAAAAACAAGCTAAATGAGAATGGGGGAGTGGTGAGAGGCAAGACTTGTGTGTAAGGGTCACTCACAAGTGGAAGGAATATAATTTGAGGAGACATGTTCCCTTGTGGTTAAGATGGAAGCTATCAGAATGCTTTGGAATTTTCAACTTACAAGGACTTTAATGTTTATTAGATGGATTTGAAGTCTGCTTTTTTGAATGGTGAATTTGAAGAAGAGGCTTACATGGAACAACCGAAAGGATTTCAGTTGTTAGATCAACTGGATATGGTGTGTAGATTCAAGAAATAATTATATGGATTGAAGCAAGCTCCTAGAGGTTGATATGCAAGATTGTAAAAATATTTGACACAACAAGGATTCAATAAAGGCACCATAGATAGTAATCTTTACTTCAAAATTGAGGAATCCAAAATCTTGATAGTGGTTGTATATGTGGATGATATTATCTTTGGTGAAAATGAAGCTATGTGTAAGAAATTTGCTAAAAATTTGTAGAAAGAGTTTGAAATGTCAATGTTTAGGGAGATGAATTTATACCTTGGGTTACAAATCAATCAAATAGATAAATGGATTTTCATTTCACAGTCTAAGTATGTCAAAGATATGTTGAAGAAGTTTGGAATGGAAGACTCCAAACTGGTATGCACTCCTATGGTGACTACCTATAAATTTTGAAAAGATTATGATTCACCTAAGGCTGATTAGAGGAAATATAGATCTATGATTGGTGGACTACTCTATCTAACTACCAGTAGGTTAGATATCATGCATGCAGTTTGTCTTATGGCTAGATTTTAGGAAGAACCTAAAGAAACACATTTTGCAGTAGTGAAGAGAATATTTAGATATTTAAGAGGAACTCTAGATTATTGCTTGTGGTATCTTAAAGATTCTAATTTTATACTAAGTTCTTATACAAATGTAGATTGGGCTGGTTGTATTGATGATAGAAAAATTACAAGTGGTGGTGCATTCTGTTGTGCAGTTTTGCACACACACCCCACTGAGGGTGGGGACCCTTTCTTGGCTTTCCCTTTTGGCCCATTTCTATGGCTTGCCCCCTCTTTTGTGCTTATCTTTAAAAATATTGGGGTTTTGGTCTTTGGTGCTTGCCTTGTTTGTGGGTGCCTTTGTGTTGAGTTCCTATTGGTTTTGGAGTTTTGTGGATGTCCTCTCTGGGGTGGTCTTCTTTTGCCTTCTATTTTTCCCCTTGGTGTTTTTTTTTGGGTCCTAAGGGTTGGTTTCCTCCATTAGGTTTTCCTTGTTTTTCTTGTTTTTTCGGAGGTGGAACCGGGATCAAACTTAACTTTGAACTTTCACCAAGTTCATGGTTCTATTCCCATTCTTGTTCCGGCTCCACTTCTTGCTCCCTTTCTTTCTTCCTCATTTTTTTTGTTTTAGTCCTAAGGGTTGGTTTTCTTCCCTTATTTTTTTGTCCACTTCACTTTTTCCTTTGCTTGTTGGAGGCAGAACTAAGATGGATCCAAAATTTTAACTTTGGCTAAGTTCTCAGTTTCATCGTCATTCCCATTCCAACTCCACCTCCCGCGTTCTTGTTTTCCCATTGTTTTGTTTGTCTTCGGCCTTCGGGTTGTTTCTCCACCCTTGGGTTTTCTTCAGTCTGCTTTTCTATCATTTTTTTAGGGTCGGGACCGCAATGGAATTTGGCTTTGAACTTTGGCAAAGTTCATAGTTCCTTTCTCATTGTCATTCTACCTCTACTTCTGCCAGGGTGGGTTTTGTTTCCGCATGTTTTCCTTCTGTTCCCATTTTGGTTCCCATTCTACCTCTGCTTCTGCCGGGGTGGGTTCTGGTTTCATACCAGCATGTTTCCCTTTCCTCTTCATTCTCGTTTCATCTCCGCCTCTACCTATCTTGGGTCTTTGTTCTTGTTTTTATCATGGTTCCGCCTCCGCCTATCTCTTGTTCCACCTTTGCTTGGTTTTATGATTGATTTTCTTGCCTTAGGAACTCTAATGGACCTGCTTGGATTTTGATGGTATATGGGGCATTAATGGTTGTCTACTTGATTGTAGGTTGGATCAAGCTGGGATTGTTGGGTGTACATTGAAGATTTGGTACAATTTGCGAGTGCAGTCAAGTACACTTTGTGGCAACTATCATGAAACTCCCTCTCGCACACAAGGTCGATTTTGTTGGTGACCATTAATGGTAGGAAGACGTGATCTGAGGGGTTCAACCTATTTGTATTCGATCTAAGTCGCTTGTTTTCCCAGCTCGGGTCCGAACGGTGGCTTGTGTTCTTGTTGGTGCTTTCGCGTGTGTGGTTGTTCATGTGGGTGAAGTCTTTTGGTGGGTGTGGCTCGAGGATCTATTCCCCTGACTTTGTGTGATCCCAGTTCAATCTGATGGGGGTCCTTGTTGCATTCATTGCTTGATGGAGAGCTATTGCTAGTTGTCAGGGTCGATTTGGTTGGTGGTCGAGCTTCTTTGTAACCCTATCTCTGGTTCATGCAGGCATCCTTATATAAGTATGGCACTCTACCTCATTTGTTTTTATCTCTTTCAATGGAGTTTTGAGATCAGTGGGATTCGTTAGGTTGGATTCAGATCAGCAGACTAAGTCAAAAGACTTGTAATCAGTAGATTTAGAAATAGAGTAGAATATTACAAGATTAGAAGTTAGTTTTTATATTTCAAGCAAGTGTTGTAACAGACCAAAATTGTTGCTAATATGATGATTTAATACAAAGTTCATACATCATGCTATGGTCGGTGCCCTCTTTGCATTGAATAATATTGCATGTCTCCTATTATTTCTTTTAAATCACTTGGAAATGTTTGGATATATCTTAGGTTTAATTAGTAATGTTTGTGATTTAATGCTTGGAGTGTTGTAGAAATCCCTAGTTCATACCTTGGGCAGATTCTTGATTGTGGGAATTATGTGCAAGGTCAACCTGTACCTCATATTCATGTGCTTAGTTCAACTATAGATATTCATTCAGTCCTATTGAATGAATGCCCATAGCCTGAAAATATTTAACACCTTAGAAGATTGCACTATTTTCTACAACATTGCAGGTATAGCCTAGGTCGAACATAAATTAGTTTAAGGGATTGGTCCATTCCAGGTATTTCATCATTTGCATGGTTAATCTTAGAAGTAGTGTTAACATTAGGCCTTCTGAAAACCTCATCTTTTGATGTTTCTTTATTATATGGTTAGAACTAGAAATTAAAGCATTACCATATCTTGAAATCTGATGAGTTTAGAGCTTCCAGCATTTGTACGTAAGATCCCTTGTGATTACCAGCATATTCACATTTTATCACTGAGTTTGTTCTATTGCATTGTCATGATCTGACACCCGTGAGGCCTTGGGGTTTTCTCTTTGATCATAGAGACCAACCTTTAAAGAGAGATAGGATAAATTTTATTGTGTCTGAGTTGTTGATGTCCAGAAACACCAAACAACACATTCTTTCTTGGATGTAGATTGGTGTCATGGTTGAGTAAGAAGAAAGATTCAATTTCATATCCATTGTAGAGGCTGAGTATATAACAAAAGCATATTTTTATACACAATTTTTTGGATGAAATAGAAATTGAAGGATACCAGAGTTGTATATGATGAGCCTATATCTATATTTGTGATAATACAACTGTAATTAACATTTCAAAGAATCTAGTGATGCATTCAAGGACAAAGTATATATCAATTAGGTATCAATTTTTGAGAGAGAAGGCTATGGAGAATGTGGTAGAACTTGAGTATGCACCTACAAAGGATCAAATTGTTGACATATTTACTAAGGCTCTTCCTAAGGATACTTTTGAGTATCTTTGGGAGAAGTTGGGGGTTATTGCCCCTCCTTTGAACTAGATGCATATGTAGATGCATCAGGCTAGTGGATCTATGGATTCATCTCTTTTCTAGACTAGAGTTGGTGGCTACCTCTCAGGGGGAGTAGGTAGTGTCATGTGTTGTCATTGAGTTTTTGAATTGATTGGTTGTACTTCTAAGAAGGAATATTCAAAGAAAGTATCTCGGTTTAGTGTCAAAAGGGGAAAATAATGAAAAACATTTTTTTCCTTTTCTATTGATGTCAAAGGGGGAGAAAGTATCATATGCAAAAGTATATCTATTCAAGGGGAGAAAATAAAGGAAATCATAAAATTCTATGTTCAAATCTATTATGTTATCCTTGATGTCTTTTCACATCTTTTGTTGCTATCAATGAAAAATGGGGAGATTGTTGTAAGTATGAAGGTGTTTTCATTTATGTCAATAGGATGTCTTTCGATTGATGTTTTCCTTGATGTCAGATATGTGTTAAGGAAGTTTTCTTCATGATGAAGATGTTGAGGATATTGAAAAAGTTATGAAAAAGAGGAAAATAAGTTATTGGAGGTTGTGCATGTGTAGTTGAGATATAGACGAAGTTTTGTGAGTACATGGAGCTATCTTTATGTTGCAGTGTCTAAAGATAAGTTGGAATGAAGTAATGATCTAAGATGATGTCCTCGGTACTTGGTTTCCAAGTGCTTTTGAGAAAATTTGATAAATAGATAAAATAGTGCTATGCAAGTGTTCAAAATGTGTTCCAAGTGCTATCCTCGAATCTAGCTACACTAGATTATGGGATAACCCCCTACGAAACTTGTTTGTTTCATAGTTTTGTGTACTTCAAGCATGCAAAACAAGGTAAATTTCAATTCACCTTGACACATAATCCAAAACCTCAAAAACCTATTTGAGCATTCCCCCCCCCCGGTTTGTCTTTCAAGAGCTTCGAAATGAGTATTTTTTGTTAATTCCCAATCCTTGGGAGTTAATCAATTTTTGAATCATGTTAGAGCACTGATTTTCAGCGCTCCTACATGAACCTTGTGTTATAAATTCAACTCCAAGTGTTAGAGAATTATTTTTCAACACTCCTACACTTTTGCACTCAGCCTAAAATACTCAAGTGGTGATTTTCACCTCTTGTGCATTTCTCATGTTAACAAGTCCTTTACATGCACAAGTAGTGAAAACCACCACTAGTGCACTTCTTGCTCCATTGTATTTTACATGCACAAGCGATAAAATTCACCACTAGTGTATCTTTTTTTCCTTAATTTAGTCCATCATTAATGCAACTTGAGTTGAATTAGTGATCCCTTTTCACTATCTTAATATGGTGTTTCCAAGCTAATCTTCTTCATTCTAATCTGCCATTCTCTCTCCCTCCTTGTGTGATCACTCTGCAACCTCCAGTAGATTGTTTCTAAAGATTTTTCATGCATCTTGGCTATGGTTTCAATGTTTCACATTTTCCTTACCAGGTACATTTTAATCTCTCTTCTTCATTGCCATTTATCACCATCTTTTGCTTTCAAAAGTCTTTCTTTTTCATAAACCCTGTTCATTGTGTTATCTTTGTTAGGGTTTTTGATTAGTTTTGTTTTGTTTTCTTCACCATGATGTTTTTACCTTCGTCATTGTTTCTCACCA
The DNA here is from genome assembly GCA_007115665.2 of Sequoiadendron giganteum. Lineage (NCBI taxonomy): Eukaryota > Viridiplantae > Streptophyta > Pinopsida > Cupressales > Cupressaceae > Sequoiadendron > Sequoiadendron giganteum. The sequence goes on from CM021108.1 coordinate 543,766,802, forward strand.
AGTTTTCCCTTCCTCTCGAAGTGGTAAAGATTCTAGATTTTGCAAAGGATGAACCCTTCACACCTTTTCATACCACTCGAACATTGATTTTACCTTCTCTTACTCATCAGAGATTTGAAAATGTCCAACGCTATATCCAAGATCTTCCCCAACTCCAATATGTAGGAGCAGTGAAAATAACTACTCCTACATGGAGTACCACTATCTCAAAATACTAAAGCGGTATTTTGTAGACTTTTACACTTGACCCAAGCATGAGCTAAGTCCCTCCCACATGCTCAAGCACTAAAATTTAGCACTTCAACACTTTTTCTCACCAAATGAATAAGGCATGTAGAAGCACTGAAAATAAGTGCTACTACATGCAAATCACTATCTCAAGATGTAGGAGCGTTGATTTTCAATGATCTTACAGAAAAAGAAGTTTTCTTCTCTAACACTCTGAAATCACTCCACTTGCGCTTTGAACCTCATTTCTTTGCCAATGCTCTATTTTTCATGCAAAATAGCTCATCTACAGTTGTTCCAAATTGTTTGCTCACTTCATGCTTTTCGATACTGCATTTTCTCCTAACATTTGTTAATTCATTATTCTTCTAGTTCTTCTAAATCTCTCATCAGGTGATCTTTTAAGGTGGCATTCCTTGGCCTTGGCACTCTCAAATGACATCAAAAAATCCTCCACTGCCTCCAAAAAAGGAAGGAAAGATGAAGTATACATACCAGGGTGTCTTCTCACCTATTGTTGTGCTCTCAAAGGTGGAAGAAATCAAAGACACCGAAGTTGGTCATCAAGACTTGGAAGTGTAGACACTGAAAATTGGTCTAGGCCTTCGAGCACCACTTTTGACATAATTTTCTATTATCCATGGTCATGATTAAATAATGTTTATTATTTAATTACCTTTCTAACACATATTTCCTCTATTAATTAAATACCCCTTTTTAATTAATTCATTATGACCCTTTATTCAACATGATTAATTAAATAAATCATATTTGTTTAATTATGTTGCTAACTAATTAATTCTTCCTTCTTAATTAAATAATTTATTATTTAATTACCCCTTTGTCATATTTTAACTATAATTAAATATTTATTATTTAATTATTCAATTCCACCTTTTCAACAGTTAAATTGAATAAATTATCTTTATTTATTTAATTCAATTCAATTCATTTTCGAATGTTGAATTAAATTAATATTTAATTCATTATTAATTGTTTATGTCACATTCTTATGGCGTTCAATTATCTAAACCATTCACTCACCTTCTGACTCAAGATCTATTTTTGGTTCTCCAGTTATCTTTGGATTTAACATCTAATTGTCTCTGCGAGAAGACTCTCTGTCACAACTAGTCAGTTAACTAGTTCTAACTCATATGCATTATGTATTTATTAATTAAATATCTTTCATTAATTAATTAATTCATGTATGCATTCGAATTATTCATCTTTGAGTTCTAACTTTGTCTTTGACATTCAAAGTCTATTTCTTCTATTTTCAAAGACTCTTAACTAAAGATTAAGATCGAGAACTCTTGTTCTTCCTATTTTCGAATAGTCTTGACACAAGATTAAGTTATCGTTCTAACTTAATCTTTATCCTTTAATCTTTTCTAACTCATGTTCTAACTCATGTTCTATCTGACACATAGCTCACATCACCTAACATTCATCAATCTCATATGTCGATCTCTCTTTCAATCTGAGCCAATCATTAGAAAACCCAAAATCTATAAAATGGCCTATCATTATCATTATTCCTCCTCCCAAAACCATACACTTTTGAGAAGAAACTTATCTTTGATATTTTGCTTAGACATTCGATGAAGCTATGCTTGCATCAAACACATAAATCTAAGGGAAAGAATATTGAAAAGGCAAAATGGAGAAGACCAATCGAGATAATTCAAAGGAGTGAACGGATATTCGGTGAGAGCTTTCTAATGAATTTTTTTAGTTTATTATATTTGATTATTCATTCTTTTTTGTTTGATTTAGATTAATATTGTTTAGATTAGGATTAACATCGTTTATTCTAGTTGCAGATATCTTATTCTAGATTTTAGTCTATGTTACATTTGGTGAACCCAACGTGAATCATGCTTCCAATTCGCACATCTTTTTGTCTTTCTGTCCTTCTATTTTTTTTAATTTTTGTAGGTTATCGTATGACGCACCACATCTGTTCAACACACCGACACATCCGTATCCATGAATTACATTTGCTAAAAATAGTGATGCATCTATCATTCTGCACCGCATCTGTGAAACTTTGAACCACATCCACTTGTCAACAATTCCCAAACCACATCTGCCTATCAACATCGAGCCGCATCTGTTCCACATTTTCTTGGTAATCAATTTTCACTTTTTATTCATTTCCCTTACATTCGTATTTTCATTTTTGTTGTTTAGGTTATTTTGATTTTCTCTATTGTTTTGTTACATTCGTGTTAAGGTGGATTAACTTAGTGTTTGCAGGACGAAGCATAGAAGACCATAAAAACATAAACCATTTTTTTTTTGCAGGATGAAAGTCGAAGACACCAAAAACAAACTACTAATCATTTTTGCATGCAAGACCTAATGCCTTTTTCTTTATTTATTTAGCAAGCTTTTTGTTTGGTAGATAGATAACTGTCATTTGGAATAAAAAGAATCATTGTTTGCCTTGTTTGGTGCGAAAGCACATTTTTGTAACCCCTCACGATTCAGTATATCAGAGTATCCTCTCCCCTTATGCAATCTTGGGTGTAAGATAAATAGTTATTGACTAGAACTTGTGCCTCTCTTGGTGGAAAAAAGTACTCACCCCAAGATGACTCAGACCGATAACATGCTAAAACCAAGCAACTTCCACCGGGTATATATAAACGGATTTCGAGAGAAAGCCAAGAAATCACGCTCACTATTCCCATGAGATGGACAGAAATGGAGTCTCGTCAAAGTTGAATAGTGCTCCATGAATGGAATGCCCTTATTAAACACCTTGTTGTAGATTTACCAAAATCCTACCTATTTGCTAGCGCAGCAGGGTCGGTCCTGCGAAGACGTCTTACATTCTTACGATTTATGTGTGGAGATGAGATGTATGCCATGGGAGTTTCATGGGTACAGTAGCTTGGTTGACCCATATAAGTAACTGTCATGGAGGGGAGCCAGTGGGGTCAAGCTACTAGTCATCAACCATAAATATGCGTAGCTGGAGAAATCCAAGTAAGAACTCAACAAGTATTGTCCAAAAAGCCTAGGTTGTAAATGTTTTTGGCTCTTAATAGTTCTATCATCACAAAGTGAAAATACATTGATTTTTGTGTTTTTTTTTTATGTATTCGTCAAAAATATTGATCAACAAATGGATTCAGTCAAAACAACTTTCAGAAAACTTCAACGGTCAAAAAAGTGAGTCGCAACTATTAGTTTTCACACCACATCTATCTTAGCGAGTCACATTTGTTAGGGGAAAAGTCGCATCTTCTTGTCAAAAAATTTCATTTTTCACAGTCTGGATATTACGAGTCGTAACTGTCAAATTTTGAGTTGCATGTGTACATGCAAGCCGCATCTGTCAATTTTCAAGTTGCAAGTGTGTGTGAAAAAATTTAGATTTACAGGTTCTGTATTTAAAACTACATGCGTATTGCAAAACTGCATTTGTCATAAGAAAAAATGCATCTGTCAGAAAACCGCATGTGTATTGCGAACTGCATCTGTCATAAAGAAAACCGCATCTGTCAAAAGTCCAAAAACTCTGTCAACGTCTGAAACGAGGTTTTAGTCAAATCACCACATGTGCATGCTAAACCGCATCTATCAAAATTTGAACCACAACTGTTAGGTGAACCACATTTGATTGTCAACAGAAAACTTCAAAAACCGCAAACTAAGTCCAAAACATCACTCTCATTTTTGCTTCTATCTCTAAAGATCAACCTTGGATAGAAACTAGAAAAAAATTTCTCAAAACCTTGCATCATTAGGTTTCATATACGTCTTAGTCATAGTCAACATCTTAGTCATAAGTCATCCTAAGTTGCATGCATATAGATACTTCCTAGGAAATTACATATAGTCGAATAGAACAACTTTTTGCATCATTGGATACATTCATGTTTCGATTTGTCCTCGTAATTGAACCTAGTCACTTTAGTCCTATTTAGTGAATCTTTTTAGCTCAACAGTCTAGTTTGTAAAATTCACCTTGTCAACTGTCCTTGTCCTACAATCAAGTTCCTTGGTCAAACACAAATCATTTCATGCATTTATTCCATAGGTGGTAGGTTATACCCATTTTAGAATCATTTACCATCATAGTCTACTCAAAATTTTGCATCTTGTTCATCCTACCATATGTCATCTTAATATACATCTTTTTAGAAATCACTTTAGCAACATCATTTATTGTCAAAAAATCCAAAAAATATAGAAATAGGTCATATCAGTTGTTAGACATAGTTTGCATTACCCCTTTTTTTTTTAGCAACTTTTCATGGTCGAAACAAGGTCTCAAAAGAAACAAAAATCAATTTCAGACCCCAACAAATTCATCAATCCATTCAGAAATCAACCATCCAGAAGTGAAAGACCACACAAACCTTTGCTGGAAAAACACATCACTAGAGGCACACATGGACGAATTTATATAGAAGACATAGACGCCACTGTACAAGATCCTAAGTTTGCATCCTTTATGGATGAGTGTTTGGAAAATGATCCCCAATGATATCTAGCAAAGTTGCTAGTAGAAGGTACCACACTACCACCAAGATTTGATATTCATACTTTGAAAACACAGTCTACTCAACCAACGCAAACTATGATGTCAAGTGTTTCTATTCCCCAAATTACTGCAGCAATTCCAACTAGCATACCAACTCAAACATCATCAATTGTAAACATAACCCCTTTCAACATAACACAAGGTTTACAATTTACTAGGGGGGAAACTTCCTCCAACCCCTTTGGCACCAACACGACTGATAAGAGATCCAAAGTTGGCAGGAATATTCCTATAACAAATTAGACCAATTAGATAGGCAATATTCCTATACCAAATCAGACCATTCAGACAGGAAATATTCCCATACCAAATCAGAACATTCAGACAGGGAATATTCCTATACCAAATCAGAACATTCTAATAGGATATATTCTTTCGCCAAATTACAACCTGTCACAGAACATGGCATATCAGAACACCTACATTTATCCAAACAATGAAAACAACATGTCCTTGACACAAGTAGATGTTCTCTAGAACCAAATGCAAACTCTTCAACAACAGATGGACAACATGTCTATGTCAGGAAAATGAACTATCTCAGTGCAAAATCTATGTCTATTTCCATTCGACAAAGCGCTTTATATGACACCTTTACCCCATAGATACATTATACCGATTTTCCTAAGTATAATGGGAGGAAGAATCCTTTGGAACACATTAGAGAATTCTCAATGGCATGCATGGACATATCATATGACCCCACATACTTGATGAGACTATTTTTATGAACCCTTATTGGGATAGGACTAGAATGGTTCTCCAAATTACCATATGGCATACGATCCTGGGGTGAATTAGCTAAGAAGTTTGTCAAACACTTTTACTTTAACATAGAAAACGAAGTAACAATAGCAACCTTGTGCCACACAACACAAGAAGATGGTGAAAATTTCATCACTTTATTTCAGAGATGGAGAAGTCTAGCTAGTAGATGTCCAGTTGAAATACCGAAAAAATAAAAGGTCACAATGTTCCTAGAAAACATCAATCCAAAACTGCGAAGTGACTTAAGGGTACACTATTGTACTTCATTCCTAGACTTGGTACAAAAGGGCATCATCCTTGAAAAAGGTCTTATAGACAAAGGATAAATTAAGGTACCAGGCAGAAATCCAGTGGTTCAACATCAAAACACATCCAATCATAGGAATAAATTCTAGCCTAGAAACAAAAATATTACAAATGACGGCATTGTTGATGCTAAAAACATACATATGGGACCAATTATCACACTTAGAGGTTACAACTCCAATCAAGACATGATGAATAGTCCAGATCAAACAGCCAATTATATCCAAAATTCATAGCAACAATGACCTCAAAGAAGATTTCCTAGGCGTGAATTTACTCCTTTAGCACAACCAATCAAGATAGTTTTTAAAGAAATGATTAAACATAATCTCATCAAACCTTTGGAACCAAGAGAGTATGATCTTGGATAGTTCAAACCCTCATGGTGGGACGATAACGCTTTTGGTGACTATCATCGAACAAAAGGACACAACCTACAACAATGTCGCCAACTGAAGAATATTATTCAAGACTTTGTTGAAAACGAAACCATAGAGGTCAATGGGTAGAAAAATACCAAGAACAGTGATCATAAGGTCTTCACGGACCCGTTCCATGACCACACGAAAGGAAAAGCCTCCAGTTCAGAAACCAAGAGTTCTTTGTTAGCCAATTACGCAAACACCAAGTGTGACTATGGAAAAGGAAAGACCATATATAGCCTCTGAGCTGAAAATGAACATGTTGATACCATAATCATTAAGAAGCATCCAAAATGTGTTGTGAACAAACGTAGAACAAAGATAACTATTCCAGGACCTTCTTCTTCAGAGCCACCTACACAATCTTCCAAGTCTAAGTACAATCTCCTTGATCAACTGAGCAAAACCCCCACACATATATCCATCTTGGAATTGTTGACTTTATCACCTGAACATCGAGCCATTCTTGACAAAGCTTTACAGAACATGACTATTCCTATAGACTTAGATGTCAATTGTTTCGAAGAAATGGTGGGATATTTAACCAACTCGCATCATGCCATGTTTTCCCAACAAGATTACTCAACCGAAAAGTTTGATCATAATGACCCCTTACATCTTGAAGTCCTAGTCCATCAAACCAAAGTCAGACGAGTCTTGGTAGACGGAGGGGCAGGTTTGAACCTGTGTACCCTAAAATTGGTTAAGGCATTAGGATTCTCAAAAGACTGCATAGACACCTCTAAGAGTATAGTCATCAAGGCTTATGATGATAAGGAAAGATCATCCAAAGGAGTTGTCACACTCCCTATCAAAATTGGCCCAGCAATCATGAACACCAGCTTCCAAGTCTTGGATCTCACCCTTCCGTACAACTTGTTGTTAGGTAGACCTTGGATACACGCAATGAAAGTTGTACCTTCAACATATCACCAATGTCTTAAATTCCCGTATAATGGCACCAAGATCACAATTGATGGTGATCCAGATCCTTTTTAATATTGTACAAGCCTAAGGGAAATTCCACAATGACAGGTACTAGTTAACCAAGAAGCTTCATCATCCACTTTATCCCTATACGTTGACCCATCACATCTTACTAAGTCCATTTCATTCAAACCACCACCATCCACTCCTAAGGTCGAGATCCAAGACAAGGGTTGTGGAGAATATTACATAAAGGCATCATACTATGTCAGTCAATTGGTTCCACCTAAGGCATATGGCTTACCCAAGGTAGATCGAAGATAGTCAGTAGTCACATTTCATGTTCCCCCTACAATGAAATTGAACAAATGGGGAGAGTTAAGTGAAGAAATTGTGGATCAAGATGATATTAACTCTTGGTTGTATCAAGAAGACAATGCATACCCCTCGTCATCTATTCAAATAGCTAAGGACCAATATGGAAAAGGCTTTAAGATAATGCAAAATGAAGGCTATGATGGGAATAGTGGGTTAGGACTACATCAAAATGGAAGGACGGAACTAATCACTGTCTCACCATGATCGAAATACCTAGGGCTAGGGTTTCAACTACTTAGAATTGGGTTTCCTAGTACTTCATCACCATTTCAAGAGGAAGTGAGTGCTTGCACAGACATCAAGATATCTCATGAACTACTTCCCCCAGTTTATGACAAACCCCCAATTTATGATGAATCCCCTAACTCAAGCGATTATGAATGGGATTCCCATTCCTCTACTAGTACCATGAACATAGATGCTCTATTTGAAGAATTGGACCTAAAGATAAAACCTATACCAAAACCATCTTCTCATGATTCAACCCTTCCAATAGTCCCACATCAGACTTTACCTACCCTTAGGAAGAATAACAAGAAGGAGTTAGTCCAAAACTTCTCTGACCATGTCAACCATTCTATACTCACCTTGTTGTCTTCCACCTTTGCTCACTCTGATGATGACATGTCCCTTATATATCCTAAACTTATCAATTGGGATCAACAAGGTACGCCCATCATAGACACATTCAAGAACGATGAAGTAATTGTTGAGTTCATGGGACTCTGAGAAGGCATACCCAAAGGGGATCATAAAGTTGGTTTTACCATGGACTTGGATGACAAAGCACATTTTGGGGAGTCTATTTACACCTCTAGTCACATAAATGAGAATAAAAAGAAAAAAGACAATGAAAAGAAAAATGATGAGTCCCTAGGTGAAAACCAAAAGACAGCTTTGGATGAAGAAACAGTCAAAATAAAGGACGTATCCGAGGGCGAAAACCTCTCAGAGGCACCCAAGGATAGAGGTTTAAATATTCTCCCCATTGAACAGGAAAAGTCACCGATGGTAGTAGAAGAGTATGTTGAAGTCAACATAGGTACAAAAGAGAATCCTCAGATGTTATATTTTGCAACTTCGTTAATAGAGACAAAAAAACTTGAGTTTAAGGACTTCTTCAAAAAGAGAGATAAACTTTGCATGGCCGTATGTGGACATGCCTAGGTTGGATCCGGACCTAATATTGCACCATTTACCACTATAGCCACGTATTAAGCCAATCAAACATAAGCTAAGGAAAATGTATCCGTAAATTGCTCTATTGGTGAAGGCAGAACTTAAGAAACTCTTGGATGTAGGATTCATAAGGATGATAGACTATGCAAACTGGATATCAAATCTAGTGCCAGTGACTAAACCAACTAGGGGAATTTTCATTTGCATAGACTTTAGAGACATCAATAAGGCATGTCCTAAGGATGAATTCCCTTTGTTGAACATTGACATGATAGTAGATCTTACAGTCGGATATGAGATGCTATCCCTTATCGATGGTTTCTCTAGACATAACCAAATCAAAATTGTAGCTGAAGACCAACACAAGAGGGCTTTCATGTGTCCATTGGGCACAAACTGTAGGAATGTTATGCCTTTTGGCCTTAAGAACATGGGAGCTACCTATCAACGGGCAATGACTATGATTTTCCATGACTTTATACATACTCTCATGGAATATTATGTAGATGAAATTATAGCTAAATCAGAAACACGGGGAGATCATTTGAAGGTTCTAGACAACATATTCCAGAGGCTAGAGAATTACAACATGAGGTTGAATCCGAAGAAATGTGTCTTTGGAGTGAAATCAGGGAAGCTTCTAGGGTATATCATCTTTTGAAAGGGCATTGAAGTAGATCCAAAGAAGGAAAGAGCTATCATAGAAATGCCTCCTCCATTCACCATTGGTCAACTCAGAACACTACAAGGAAGATTATAGTCCATCAGGTGTTTCATAGTACAACTAGCAAATAAAATATACCCATTTCAACATCTACTCAAGAAAGGAGTACCATTTGTGTGGAAACCTAAATGTCAGGAATCCTTCCAACAAATCAAGGACTATTTTCTCACTCCACCTATCTTAATGCCACCTATAGATGGAAAACTGTTGATGCTATACATTTCAGAAACTCAATCAGCATTAGGGGCTCTTCTCACACAAAACGATGATCACAGTCATGAAAGAGCAGTCTATTACATCAGTCGTACCTTAGTGGGATATAAATTGAATTATAGCAACATAAAACATGCCTATCATGTGGTATTCTTTGCTACCCAAAAAATTTGGCACTATATGCTCAATCACCAAACAATGTTGGTTGCAAAGATTGATCCCCTCAAATACCTCCTAAGTAAGGCAACATTGACAGGCCGATTGGCTAAATGGGTTATGATACTTAGCGAGTATGACATCCAATATGTCGAGAGGAAGGCTATAAAAGGACAGGTGATTGTAGATCAGTTAGCTGATGTACTTATGAAGGCAAACCATCTTTTAGTGGAAATTTTTCCTTATGAATTTCTCTTCAACATTGACATTAAAACCGAATGAAAACTATACTTTGACGGGTCACATACAAATCGTGGTTCAGGAGTGGGTATCCTATTTGTTACACCTCAAGGAGATACCATTCCTAAATCATTTAGGATTGCTTTCCCTTGCACCAACAACATAGCAGAGTATGAAGCCTTAGTGACAGGATTAAAAATGCTAGCTCGGTGGAAGATTAAGAGTCTACATGATTTTGGTGATTCTTAGCTTGTAATCCGGAAAGTAAATGATGATTATGAGACAAAGGCTAAGAAGCTTTACCCTTACAAGTGTATGGCTAATAGTTTCAAGTAGTACTTCAATGAAATTACCTTTCAACAAATACCACATATTCATAATAGGTACACAGATGGTATGGTAACCATGGATTCCTTGTTAGATATTTCGAGTAATGTGCCTAAGTTTGAGTTTTTGGTTGAACAACTCTTGGTCCCCGCCTATGATGTTGGTCATACTTCCCCTTGGTATAAAGACATATTCGACTATCTAACTGACCAAACCTTACCTCTAGACCTGTTAAATAACCAATGTCGGACCTTCATCCATAAGTCAGTTAAGTACACCATCATGAGAGAAACCCTCTATAGACGTACCTTAGATAACACCCTAATGAGATGTCTCGATGCTGAAGAAGAACAAAAAAATTTGTGAGTAGTGCACGAGGGTATATGTGGATCCCATTCGAGAGGTCCTACTTTAGCCCATAATATTATGAGACTAGGTTATTATTGGCCTACAATGGAGAAAGACTCATATATCTTTGTAAATAAATGTAGATAGTGTCAGATACATGGAGATTTGATAAGAGCACTAGCATAGGAGCTTCGTCTGATTACATCACCATGGCCCTTTGCCCAATGGGGACTTGACCTCATAGGTAAGATACATCCTCCATCATCCAACAACCATAAATTTATCATAACCACCACCAAATACTTCACCAAATGCATCGAAGCTATTCCCATGACCTACATCTGCGACACACAAATATCTAAGTTTATCCTAAACTATATCATTTGTCAATATGGTGTACCCCAATCCATAATCACAGGCAATGGCTGCCCATTCAAGAACCAAGAAGTATGCCATTTATGTGAAGATTTCCATATCAAACATCATTTCTCCACCTCATATTACCCACAAGGCAATGGCCAAGTTGAGACATCTAATAAAACCATTGTTAGAATCCTGAAGAAGATTGTCAATGACATTGGTCATGACTGGCACCTACAGTTGAATCCTGCCTTATGGGATTACCACACAAGGATCTATACTCCCACTGGCACCACTCCATATTCCCTAGTATTTGGATCCAAAGCTATCTTACCTATTGATGTTAAAATACCTTCCCTCAGGTTATCCTTGAAGGGTCACATTGAGGATGAAGAATACCGTGTATCTAGGTTACAAGAGCTAGAATTACTAGATGAACAAAGCCATAAAGCACTAGACCATTTGCAAGCATATCAGAGTCATCTTCATCGAAGCTATAATAGGAAAGTTATCAATAGACACTTTGACATTGGTGACCTAGTTATAATGGAGAATCCTAAGAATCAAGCTGAACGAGAAAAACCAGGTAAGTTTTAACCTAACTAGTTAGGGACTTATATTGTCACAGAAGCTTTTGGATCAGGAGCGTACCAACTCTCTACTCCTGAAGGAGAACCACTTTTTTCACCTATCAATAGCCTGCATCTAAAGAGGTTCTATGCTTAGCTTCTGAGAATCTATGTCTTAATCTAGAAAATACAAAAAAATGGGAAAAACAAAAAAATGGTTACCTTGATGAAAACCTGGCAAACAGGCATCTTTGTAACACAAAAAAATTTGAAAAAATCAAAAAATTAAAGAGAAATAAATCCGTCCAATAGTGAAAACCGCTTCGGTGGCACTATGGATAAGTACCATGGTGAAAACCTGGCAAACAGGCGCCATGTGTAGTCAAGTTCGCTCTTTCATCTACCATCATTCCAATTAGATCTTTTCACCATTACTCCTAATAAATGATTGTCTTATCCATTTCTTGGAATGATTGGCATCTAACATCCATTCTGTCACATTCCCCACTCCATTTTGCAAGTCTTATTCTTGACTGGGGGAAAATCCTTGTTTTGTGCCCTGAGCACCTTGTACATAACGTCACACCATCGAAAATGTCCTAAAAAATCCCAAAAATAGTAAAAAATCCAACACAAAAAAAAAAAAACATGTCAGAAAATACGAAAAACAGAGTCAAGTCAACCGTGTTAAGTCAGTCGCAGACATAGTCAAACTATGTTGCCTTTGCGACTAAGACGTAGGAAAGGCCATCAATCGATGTGCCCCCAAGGCATTAGGTCTGCCAGTCTAGGTTTGTCATGTATCACACACATTTAAAGCATGACTCTCTGTACATTCAAAGTCATTGGTCGTGTCAAACTACGAGGTCTGTGCGTGTACAACGTAGGCAAGGCTAATCAATTGATGAAATCCCGAGACCACACTAGGTCAGTCCAATAGGGTTCATTCAGTCATTCTCACACACGTTGCATATCATCAACTTAGGCTAGTCATTTAGGGTATCATCTCAAGTCATACACTGTCAATACACACACGTACTTTTTATCAGTCAAGGAATCAAAATAGGACATGCATCAAGGCAAAATATCTCAAAGTCATCAAGTCAATATCAAACACATTGTCAAAGTGATCAACCTATGTCTTTCTTGTCAACAGACGCTGTCAAATTTTCATAGCCTCATGTTGTTTGTCACATCAACGTCATCAGGCTCCAGTGTCTTTCTAAAAACCAGGCTTTGTCATGCCTTATACAGAAGTCACCAAGTCAAAACCAGACTCAATGTCTTATTGCGGCATGTGTCATCCATCACATTATGCTATGTCAAACATCAAACAATCACACAGTCCTACAAGATCAAGTTTTGGCGAATACTTTTATTTGGATTTATGACTTTACATCTTACTTTGTCTTATCTTTTTATCGATTTGTGAATTTAGTCCAGTTACTAGCTTTCTCAAGGATGTCCCTTGAAGGATTTAGAGAAGCAAGGATGTCTCGGGACTCTTTTTCTTTGGCTGTTGTCTGTCAACTATCTTTTTAACTTTGGTTTTTGAGTCATGTTACTAGTTTTCTCAAGGATGTCCTATCAAGCATTTAGAGGAGCAATTATGTTTCATGACCCGTCTTTTATTTGTTTTTTTTTTGTGGTTTGTGAAGACAAAATGACTGAGCCAATCTTGTCCTTAGTATGAGTTAAGACACTCCTTGTCTACGACTGTCTGTTTTCCGAAGATCGATGACTTTGTACATTATGGTCTATCTCATATCATGGTGCATACTATCCATTTGTGTCATGTCCTGCCCAATGATGATAAAAAGCAAGCATAGCATATTTGGTATAATATCAAAGATCATATTTTTCTCAATCAATAACCATTATTTTTCAATACTAACTTTTTGGATTATTCATGCTAACATTTCTTCTTTTTTGCATCTTCACCACCATTATCTATCCATTTCGAGAGAACACTCATGTTCTTCAAACCCACCTATCCTCTCGAGGGGGAATACCACTACCTTCTCATCATTCTCCCTTTCACTGGGGCATATTTTCTTTGACACAACACCGAAACAACATTGTATCAAAGAGGGGCAAACTATAGACACTGAAAATTGGTCTAGGCCTGCGAGCACCACTTTTGACATAATTTTCCATTATCCATGGTCATGAATAAATAATTTTTATTATTTAATTACCTTTCTAACACATATCTCCTCTATTAATTAAATACCCCTTTTTAATTAATTCATTAATTCATTATGACCCTTTATTCAACTTGATTAATTAAATAAATCATATTTGTTTAACTATGTCGCTAACTAATTAATTCTTCCTTCTTAATTAAATAATTTATTATTTAATTACCCCTTTGTCATATTTCAACTATAATTAAATATTTATTATTCAATTATTAATTTAACCCCCTTTATCTTTAATTAAATATTTATTATTTAATTATTCAATTCCACCTTTTCAACAGTTAAATTAAATAAATTATCTTTATTTATGTAATTAAATTCAATTCATTTTTGAATGTTGAATTAAATTAACATTTAATTCATTATTAATTGTTTATGTCACATTATTCTATCATCCAGTTATCTAAATCATTCACTCGCCTTCTGACTGGAGATCTATTTTTAGTTCTCCAGTTATCTCTGGATTTAACATCTGATTATCTCTATGAGAAGACTCTCTATCACAACTAGTCAGTTAACTAGTTCTAACTCATATGCATGATGTATTTATTAATTAAATATCTTTAATTAATTAATTAATTCATGTATGCATTTGAATTATTCATCTTCGAGTTCTAACTTTGTCTTTGACATTCAAAGTCTATTTATTCTATTTTCGAACAATCTTGACACAAGATTAAGTTATCGTTCTAACATAATCTTTATCCTTCATTCTTTTCTGACTCATGTTCTAACTCACGTTCTATCTGACATAGAACTCACATCACATAGCATTCATCAATCTCATCCGTCGATCTCTCTTTCAATCTGAGTTGATCGTTCGATAACCCAAAATCTATAAAATGGCCTATCATTATCATTATTCCTCCTCCTGAAATCATACACTTTTGAGAAGAAATTTATCTTTGATATTTTTCTTAGACATTTGATGAAGTTATGCTTGCATCAAACACATAAATCTGAGGGAAAGAATACTGAAAAGGAAAAATGGAGAAGAGCAATTGAGATAATTCGAAGGAGTGAACTCATATTTGGTGAGAGCTTTCCAATTAATTTGTTTAGTTTATTATGTATTCTTATCCGTTCTTTTTTGTTTGACACAACGCCGAAACAACGTTGTATTAAAGAGGGGCAAACTGTAGACATCGAAAATTTCTCTAGGTCTGCGAGCACCACTTTCGACATAATTTTTTATTATCCATGGTCATGATTAAATAATGTTTATTATTTAATTACCTTTCTAACACATATCTCCTCTATTAATTAAATACCCCTTTTTAATTAATTCATTATGACCCTTTATTCAACTTGATTAATTAAATAAATCATATATGTTTAATTATGTTGCTAACTAATTAATTCTTCCTTATTAATTAAATAATTTATTATTTAATTACCCCTTTGTCATATTTATTAAATATTTATTATATAATTATTTAATTCCACCTTTTCAATAGTTAAATTAAATAAATTATCTTTATTTATTTAATTAACATTTAATTCATTATTAATTGTTTATGTCACATTCTTCTATCGTTTAGTTATCTAAATCATTCACTCACCTTCAGACTCAAGATCTATTTTTAGTTCTCCAGTTATCTGTAGATTTAACATCTGATTGTCTCTACGAGAAGACTCTCTATCACAACTAGTTAGTTAACTAGTTCTAACTCATATGCATGATGTATTTACTAATTAAATATCTTTAATTAATTAATTCATGTATGCATTCAAATTATTCACCTTCAAGTTCTAACTTTGTCTTTGACATTCAAAGTCTATTTCTTCTATTTTCGAAGACTCTTAACTAAAGATTAAGATCGAGAACTCTTGTTCTTCCTATTTTCGAATAGTCTTGACACAAGATTAAATTATCATTCTAACTTAATCTTTATCCTTCAATCTTTTTTGACTCATGGTCTAACTCACATCACATGACATTCATCAATCTCATCTGTCAATCTCTCTTTCAATCTGATCCGATCTTTTGGAAACCCAAAATCTATAAAATGACTTGTCATTATCATTATTCCTCCTCCTGAAATCATACACTTTTGAGAAGAAACTTATCTTTGATATTTTTCTTAGACATTCGACGAAGTTATGCTTGCATCAAACACAAAAAATTGAGGGCAAGAATACTAAAAAGGTAAAATGGAGAAGAGAAATCGAGATAATTCGAAGGAGTGAGCGTATATTTGGTGAGAGCTTTCGAATTAATTTTTTTAGTTTATTATGTTTGTTTATTCATTCTTTGTTGTTTGATTTAGATTAATATTATTTAGATTAGGATTAACATCATTTATTGTAGTTGCAGATATCTTATTCCAACTTCTTCTCATAACATAGATTTTATTCTCCAAGTTGCATCTCATTACATCCAAGATGACAAAAGTGTGAGAGATTTCTTGAGACAAGTGATGATGAGATTAGATCCTGAGTTATTTGATATTGTTTTCGGTGTTCCCCACATGGAACAATATACAAATATCTCAATTCAACAAGCATAGGAGGTCTATGATAAAGATCCCAATAAAGCTAAAACATTGATTAATACTCAATGGTTGAAAACTCCGAGGCCTACTATCTCAAGATGGCCTAAAGGGCTTCCTCAAAGTGATTTCAAAGAGGATGTTGGGGATATGAGTACTCTCCTAAGTAGGGTTAAAGGATTTCATGTTTCATGTAATTTTCAAAATTTGATGGATGAGTACATCTCTATCATCAGGAGAAGGAAAGCACATATTGAGTAGATGAATTCCTATTTGGTATATGCTTCTATAGTAATAACGAAATTTCTAAGTTTTTCTACCAAAGGAAACAAACATATTGTACCTATGTATGAGCTCTATTATCAGTTGAAATTGAGAGAAAGTATTCATCATTTCAAAAGAGTCACATATGCCTTCTTTGGACCCCTTCTATTCACTTTTGACTAGACTCTTGAAAAGAAAAGAGTATCAGATGAAGCTTACAAAGTGGTTAGTAAGGCTGGATGTTTTTTATATTTTTCAAATTTCACCTAAATGAGAGTTAGTTGCTATATTGGGTGTCCATACATGTTGCCCAGATATCCCTTAGATAAGTGGATAATAATGGAGCTATGCAGATAGTTGATCTTGGTTCACAAGGAATGCAAAAGAATTCACAAGCTAGGTTTCAGGTTCCCACTGACAATTGGGAGATACACCATTCACAATGTACAAAAAGAAAAGTTAGTTGCTGGAGAAATACAAATCATGACTATAAGAACATATAAATATAGATTTGATTTTGACTACTGAGATGTGAATAGGAAACTCAAGATATATCATCATGTCTACCATTTTTGAAGACATATGGGTAGACTACAAAGATGAAGAAGACATCCATAGAAGGGATTTTTGTATGCTGACAATAGAGTAGTTCAGAGATCTTGGTTTAGCTGATCTACTAGAGGATTTCAAGGATCCTAGCGATATCTTAAACTCTTATTGTGAAGAAGAATGAGAGGAAGAAGATAAAGAGGAGGAAGAAAGACATGATGATGAACAACAAATATCTCCTCACAAGGACATGATTGATAATATTCCCCTAACATCATTGCCCATCACTTTTAATATTTTATACACTCCTCCCAATCCTTCTACTCCTCCACCTCCTCTTCCTACCTCACCTCCTCCTACATCAACCTTACATATAGTGAATGTTTTCGTCCCTCCATCAGCATCATCAATTCTTTCTACCCCTCTCATAAGTTCCACCTTGCAAACCATTGAAGTTTCTTCAGGTTC
The DNA here is from genome assembly GCA_007115665.2 of Sequoiadendron giganteum. Taxonomy (NCBI): domain Eukaryota; kingdom Viridiplantae; phylum Streptophyta; class Pinopsida; order Cupressales; family Cupressaceae; genus Sequoiadendron; species Sequoiadendron giganteum. Next base: position 543,784,482 of record CM021108.1, read on the forward strand.
TCCATTATCCATCATGAGCCTATCTTCATTGTCATATGACATCACTTCTTAGGGAGAGTTCAATAGATTCATGAATGAGTCTTTACATGATCCACTTGGTTTGTAGTCTATTGTGGCTATCATGACAGATACTACCCCAATTGTTACAATAGCATCCATTTCTACAAAAGAACCTGCTACACAAGTGTTGGTGGTAAGTCAAGAAGGAAATACAACATTTTTGCCTCCTTGGATGATATTGAAAGTGTCAAAGCAAAAAAAAGAAAATGATCTTCCTAGATGAGCTTGACCTTGAAGAGATAGTTCCTCCAAAATCTAAGGGGAAGAAAAAGGCAAAAATTCATTCTAGACTTCATATTGACAAGTCAATTCAAAAGTATGTAGACATTCGCTTACCTCCATAGGAATTAGGTGATGAGCATGGAAGACTATACTCCAACATGAGTTAAGCTTGGTAAGGTAACAAATGAAAGTGCAAAATAAGATGCTCAAGTAGTCTTGAATGCATTATCAGGTAGACTCAATAAAATGGAGCAGTACAATGATAAAGAAGAGAAATATGCATTAGTTTTGCGAAATATTGTAGGTTCCTCAGAGAATGTACAACAGATGGCCATGGTGAACTTCGAGGAACCAATAGCACAAAAGGTGGAGAAGTTTGTTTCCAAAGGTAAAGTGTTTTATGATTTCATTGATGAAATAATAGAACAAAGCTCATAGCTTATAGATGTTTCAGATGAAAATTCCTCTCAAATAGCCAAGTTGAAATTAGAGCTTGAGAAGGAAGAAAATTTAATTTCCTAAGAGAAAAAATAAATGAAAAGATGTCTTTCATCTTGGTCACAAATGAAAGAATCAAAGCTGAGTAAATTGGTGAAATTTGGGGTAATTCCTGATAAGGAAAAGTATGTGGAAATAGGAGAATCTCTCAAAAACTGCATACAAGTGATCAAATCTCTCATTGAGAACATCCAACAAGTGTAAGAAGATGTCGAATGACATTGTGTCATCACGATGAATGGAATTGAGGAGTTACTGGGTAAACTTCTTAATGATGATAATACTTTCCTCTCAGTTAGTGAGATTGCTAAAATGATCAAAGAAGCTATCATGGAACAAGTGGAAGATGAAATCTTTTCAAAAGCTTCAGTGAATGCCATATGTGATGTATGACTTGGTCTGGATAATCTCAAGTCAAATCTGGATAGATGCAAGAAGATCAATCAAAAGAGTTCACACAATTGTTGATTATATAGTTGGTTTGGATGAGAAATTCTTGTAGGAGACAATGAAGAAATATGAAGACTTCTTATGTCTCCAGTGTTAGATAGTTTTGGCATTTTTCATGCTTTATGTAAATAGTCTTCAACATTTTAATGTCATTTTGACAAATGTAATCACATGAAAACACATATTTTCTCCTAAAAAGATGGAAACCATTATTTAATAAGTCAACTAGTTAGGTCAAATTTTCCTAGACTTTCTTCTAGATTCGCTCTTCTGATTTTCCTAAATTTTCTCTCCTCTCCCATCTATAAATAAGAGAGGATTCTATTGTAATGTTTTATCTTTTACCTTTTGCAATGAAGTGTTGCCCATTTGAGAAGAAAATACATGAAACTTTATGTTCATCATTGGGAATCTATTTTTCTCAATAAAGAAGTGATTTACATACCAAAATTTGTGTTGGAGTCGATTATCTTTTGGATTTGATTGAAATTGGTAGTGATTAGTGATTGAGATCTAAAGGGCTTTGAGTAAATCCTTGTAAACTTTAGGTTACACTCTTTACTTGAATTTTTGATATTGATTAAATACTATTGGTGAATTCTCTACAAGACTTTGTGCTTGTAATTTTTCATCTTGTTCATGGATCTATCATGAAGTATCTAGAAGACTTTGTGCCTCTAATACAACACTAGTTACATATCTTAAATCATTCATTGGTGAGAACTACGAAATGATTTTGTGCCTTCATGAGTTTTCTTGTTTTATTGTTTATCATTATCATGTTGGTATTCCTAGGATTTGCTTTGACATGATAGGAATATTGGAATCATTTCTTTTGTTTTTAATTTGAAGTTGTATCGAATCATGAACTTAAAACTATGAAGCATTGTTAAACATATTGTCTAAAAAAAGAGATAATTATGAATGTGACACACCCCTATCTCTTAATCATAGTTTATATTATTGTGAATACTTAATTAGTTTTACTTAGCTTCAATAAGTAGTAAGAAGGGTGCCTCCCCTTTCTAAGAGGAGATTTTGTATCTCACATAGCTAGGGCTAAAATCAAGTTTTGTAATTTCTTAAAAGGGATTACATAATTTCCAACCAACACTAAGATTTATCCTCATTTATTTTGTGCTTATGCTATGCCCATGGGGTTCTAATATGGTGTTCAATGTTGTTAGAGGTTGATATATTTAGAAATTAGTATTTTAGATCATTGTACAGAGTGAGACATTTTCACCATTGTGTGAACCGGTTTTTTTGTGATGTTTTTTATGGCCTAGGATAAAAAAAAATTCTCCATAGTTTGGCTTCAAGTTGTGTGGATTTGGAAATTTACTTATAATGTTTTTATCTTTTAGAATTCAAGGTTTCAGTTGATTTGGTATAGTAGAATGTATGTTTCATGCGTCAATGCACGAATAGGGTTTATCGAATGTTATGGGTTGAATTATTTGTATGATGCAAGTTTGTATGAATTATTTGTTGGATCTCAAGTGGTTTGAGGTTTATTCTAGATCATTTTTAGGTGAATTTTGTTTTCCAAAAGTTTCAGATTGATTTACAGAAGCATGTACTTAATTTTTTATGGTGTTTCACATGAGTATTGTCTAACCTTGTGTTAGCACTTCACATGAGGCTTGTGGAGGAATATTGAGATGTGTTAGGATTTATTTGGGTCGGTCCTAGTTAAGGAGTTATATGGGTCTCCTTAATTCCTATCCACAGTAGGAATGTTTAGGTGCCGACCTAATTTGAATTTGTAAGTGTAATGGATAGTTGTTGACCTTGGAGAAGGTTTTTGAGGTTGAGGTTGATATAAATAAGAGTGGTGATGTTGTGAGATGCAAGAGAGACAAGATAGATGTAATATCGATGTGAGTGATGTGTGTAATGTGAATTGCAAAAGTGTAGATACGAATTTGAGTAGAGAAGTGTGAATTTCAAGTGTTGGATTCGTGAAGGAAGTGAGCTGATGGTGTCCAAAATCTTTCATACAATGTTGTGAAAGTGTTGGAGAATTTTTTTCAGAATTCTCATTTCATTGAGAAGTTATTATGTATATAACATTTCCCTTCTATCTTGTTGTGTTATTTTTGTGGTAGTGAGCCCTAATTGTGAGCCTTTTTGGATAGTGTGTTCTATTCTAATAGTGAGCCATTGTACCAGTTTTTCTATTACTTATACTATGTGCTAATCCTCACCATGGTTTTTCCCTCATTGTATTTTCCACATAAATCTATTTTTCTCTTGTGTATGGTGTTTTTATTTTAGTTTCCATTATTTGCATTACATGTTTAATCACATTAACAAAATAAGAGTTTAATAAATGCATGTGGATCTTATTACTATTAAGGGTTTTGATGTTTTAATTTGCTACAACTAATTCACCCTCCCTCAGTTGTCTTGTTCATTCAACATCCTTGGCATGATGATGAATTATACATGTTCACAAATATAGAAAGAAAAAAATCAACTAAAAATTATTATAATTAAACTATGTGAGAAGGTGACAAGAATAAAAATTTAATTTAAACAAAAAACTCACAATAAAAATTTTAATTATAAAAAAATAAAAATATTACCTCATATATCCAAATTAAATCTAAAAACTTCAAATTGTCATCAAGATAAATGTTGAATATTTATAACCATGTATGCGTGAGTCTCAAATTTCTTAGGTTCATATTTCATTCAAAAGGACTACCACTTTGAATAGAAAGTTGAAAATTACTTTAATTGATGAACATGATCCAAGTATAAGATGAGAAAGCTGAATAATATGATAGTCCCATGTTGTAAAAGCTACAAAAAAACTAAGGCCAATTTTCATGAATATTTTTCAAAGGAAAGTCTTTGTTCAAGATAGAGAAATACCCATTAAATCAAACACCAAGAAAGAAAAACACAAGGAAATTATGCAAGGGATAGTCACAATCATAATAAAGAAGGGAAGTCATCAATATTTAGTGTCATCAAGAGTATGCTATAGGTTTGCATACTACAACCTTATTCATGGTAGAAGTTTCTTGTTTCTAACATGGAAAGAATGCACTAAGTGATTAATAAAACTAAGAGGATAGTCCTCAAAAGAAGGAAAATATCATGATGCTATGCTCTCACCATCAAGAAAAATCCCTAAAATTAGTTTCAATGGTACCATACATAGTAAAAAAAAGGATATGGCAATTGTTTTAGAGGAAATATGACTATAATATAAAGATAAATATGACAAGGGCATATCTATAAAAGTGTAGACCAATAAAGGAAAGTTATGAGTCCTTGAGATAAAAGAAAAGGCTGTAGACCTATTAATGGAGAATCCATGCAAAGGAAAGTCATGCTCATAATAAAGTCTTTATGACTATAATAAATTCCTAAGGGTAGTGACTTCAAGGTAGATGGAAGGCACACATGAGTAGCATTAAAGGAAGCATTATTTGTCTTTCCATGAATCCCTCGGCATGGATGTATGTGAACTTTAGGAATTGTATGTAAAGGAAGGCATACTACCTGAGGAGAGTTCTGGCACTATGGGAAACTCTTCTTTGAAAGTTGCCCCTGAGGGACCGAATGATGTGGGTGATGAATGCATCATTCACCTGACAGTAATCCCTCTTGAAGTTCCAGTACTGTAGTTGAGGGTATTTATCGTAAGGCTTGAGTTCCACCCCTGATGGATCACTGGGTACCACTGCCAATCCCTGATAATGCCGCCGATCAATGAGGGAATACACCAAGTAGGAGGTCATGAAGAACTTAGAGGTCTTCTTCATGGTTGTGAACTGCTCGTGGAAGCAGTCACTGATTATCTCTCCCCAATAGAAGGTGATGCCATCACCACAGAGAATCTGCTCCATGAAATAGAACATCCACTCTTGGAAGAAGGCAGTAGCAGGAAGGCCCATTACTCGACTCAGCAAAGTTATGAGGTCATGATAATCCTCAAAGAAATCACTGCAAAAAATCTCTTGAGGAAGCTTGCTAGCACTAACCCGCTTTTCCTTTAACCAATACTGATTGATGAGATTCTTGCACCTCAAGGGATCCTACTCCCATAGTTCCTTGCATTCCCCCATGGTGGGGGTCTCCATGCTCTCAAAGGTAGGAGTGTGAAAAGTTGTTGTTATACCTGATGGGGATATATCCGCAAGGATATTTCCATCTCGATCCACTATAGTTCAGGTCTCCTCCTGATATGCTTCCATGCACACCATTACTAGTTCTAGGGCTAGCAAGGCCAGCGGGAAGCCTGCAACTTTGGCAATTCCACTACTCCTTATCAATTTTGCGTTCTTTGTCTTGGTGTTCACCTTGACCCTTTGTATAAATTCGTCAACATCGACCTGGACGATGTTGGTATTTGCGACATCTCTCCAGAGGGTGGTGACTTGGGATTTTAAGGGGACCCCTTGGAATTTGTACTTCATCAGGTTCTTGTCCTCCTTGCCTCGAGGTGTCCTAGCTATTCCTTTCCCTTTCTCCTTGGATTCCATAAATTTTGCACAAAAGATGTGAATCAGTAACAATAAACATGGTGAAATGGTCTCGGACAATTCCCTGCACACCAAGATTAGCTCTGCAATCATCATTCATGTTCAATAACCACATAACACTTGATACTTCCTCATTAGAAAGTAAAGCAGACAAATCAGGTTCCCAAGGCTACAATTCCCTTGGCAGAATGTCGTTTGAAAGGGAAAATTGAGGATGGGACTCCCAAAGGCATCTCTCGGTATTAGATTTGAGTATTAGAAGGTTGATATGAAGGAAGACCTAATTTTAGCAAGTGGGTCGAAATCCATTTTGGATTTGGAGGTCGTTTGATCCTTCATTTGGGAGTTCGGGCATCAAAAACAGGACAGTCATTTGAAACGACACAGGGGAGGCAGAATTCTGGGCGACGGAATCCAGGTCTCAGATAGCTGTCACTAGGAAGTGGCTATGGGTCAACCATCTACAATGGTGAAATGGATGCAGCAATACAAGATGCAAAATTCCAGAGGGCAATCTCCGGGGATGGTTTGAGGATCCAGGAAAGCTAGGTGGTGAACAAAGGTGCGGGACCTGAAGGCTGGAAAGTCGTCCCAAGTTTTCCGTTAAAATGGCACCACTAGAATGGAATCCCAAGAGGAGAATTCCAGAGGTTGGACTCCAAAAGAGGCTCAGGCTCAAGAGTTTTCCTAGATTTTGGTTTCGGTGAGAAGCAGACCGGGGTCCAGGAGTCAGGAAGACGTCCAAAGATGGCCGTGTAAAATGGCCAATGCGACGTGGAATTTTGAGAACAAAATATCAGAGGTCGAGATCTGCAGTGATTTGGGATTTTAATGGTTCCAGTTGGAAATTGGAACGAACTTTGCATGGTCGAGACCCAAGGCCCGGAATGCCGCATGAGGAAGGCTGTTGGGAATGACGAAATCAACACAAAATTTCGGGAACAAAATTTCGAGTGTCAAATCCCGGGGCTATTTTGATCTTTAACTAGTTTTTGACTTTTTCCAAATCTTCAGATGGACTTCCTGTGTTCGGGGTCAGGGGGTCGGGAAGACGCTCGAGCGAGGCCGTTTAGAACGGTGAGGGTGTAACGAAATCCGGAGACCGGTGTTCAAGGTGGGTTCAGCTGCATGATGTTTTGAAGTTGCTGAGTTTTGCGGATGGACATGAGAAGGTCCAGGCCCGAGAGACGTCGGCAACTGTTCCAAAGAACGGTCACGGTGAGGTTAGATTCTGAATTGAGTTTCAAGGCCCCAAACAATGGATTTTTGATATTCTAACACATGGGTTTTTGGGGGAGGGCATCAATTTACCTAGTTTCAAACCCAACTTTACATTTCTCATACTCAAGACTTGGAATTTCACAAAAAAAAAGGATGAGGTGTGGGGATAGCAAACCCACCTCAAGATCCCAAAGAATAAACTGTTGAATGCGTGGGAGATAGCGAAAAGAGAACTCGGACTGTAGGGCAGAAAATGCCGGACGCCAGGGAGCTCCTCGAATTTTCTATCACTCAGTCGGTTGATAATGACTGCCAGACAATTTGCTTAAATAGCCAAAATAGCCATTAACACACCATTAAATTCCCTCGTACGACGACAGGTAAGTTGGTGGATTCAAATTACAGACGACGGCGGGCGACCCGGAGTCTGGCGGGCGGGAAGATGTCCAATTGTGGCCATTGGAATGGCAAAGTTTGAGCGGAATTTCGAGTAGGGAAATTCGAGACCTAGGATCTGGGGTCCAGAAAGACATAGCGCCGCTATCGTTTGAAATGCCAAAACCAGGGTGAAAATCCGACAGGGGAAACCCGAGTGTCCAGGCCCAAAGGGCACAGCGGACGCCAGAAAAGGCATTCTGACAAGGGAAACCTGAATTATCCTTAGATTTAGCATTTTGAAGGGGGGCAATTTTGTTCAAGCTTAAAATATGACTTTGTGGAACGTACTGACCTTTTAGGGCACAAAAATGGGCACGCAAAATGAGGCAAAACAAAAGGGACCCGACAATTGAAAAGGAGGGAAGAGAGGGTCCCCGTTTCGAACAGGGCGTGTGTGCAACAGGCACAATAGGGCCTTCTAAACAAAAGGTTCTAGTATAGGCATTTAGTTCATGGGGTATCATCCATATGAAAAGAGACCATTGCTACCCTTCTTATCAGAACAATCCTTGTGATACTTTAACTTTCCTCAAGTACCCACACTTATATACCAGTTTTAAGTCGCTTGGCTTTAGTGTGTTCCTAGTTGGGTCATTCCTTGAGGTGATTACTTTCCCCACCAGGTCAACCCTCTAAGGATAAAAAAAAGTGAGCAAACACATCTATAGTTTGATTGATCTTTGTTGAGAAACAAAGAGAGAACACTCGCGATACTCCACTCACACTAGCCAAATTTTGTTCAATTTTAAAAATACAAATTAAGTGTGGAGGTAATCACTTATACAACTAAATATCACAAAAATCCTTTTGATTCTCAAGATCATCGTGAGGCACAAGAGAAGCACATATGTCTTTTTAAATGATATTACTTTAGATAAGGGATTACAAAACATAAAAGGCACATGTTTATTTTAATCCTTCAAAAGAAAGAATATGAGTTCTTTTTAAGCACCAACTTTTAAGTGTGAGATTTGTTTGTTCAATTGTTAAGTCCAAATCAAAATCTAGTAAGTTGCCTATAGTTCTCTTTAATCCCTTTTTTTTGTTCTTTTTAAGCCCAAATGAAAATTATTGAGTCCTAGAAAGCATGACGATGACAAAGTCCTTAGAAAAGGGATTATAATTTCTCCATAGTGTTTGAAAACACTTGATACAATGAAATGATGATGCCATAGAGAATTTCTTGTCTTTGATTCCTCCCTTCACTTTTGATTGAGCCAACTTGCAAAAACTAGTTAATACTATAGAAACAGAGGCCAAAAACCAGTTAGGAGTCAAAAGCAATCAAAATGAAGAAACACATGTTAAAATTAATTTCAAAACTATCTCTTACCCAACTCCAACGGTATAGTCTATGATGGCGGCATAGTTTAATCAAGTCAACATCGCTATATAGCACTGCTGGGAATGATAGTGGTAGACTATGTAGAAACCATTAAGCACAAATGCGGTGCTATTTTAACCAACGACGGAGTTTGGTGTTTGGATGGTTGGCATCGCAGTTTGGAATTGAAATTTCTTGACAGGAATGACTCAGCATCACAATTTGAAGTTTGCCAACATTGTTATATGGCAACACTTGACTGCTAGTGGTGGAGTTTGACTTCAGCAATGCAGTTTTCCTGTAGACACAAAAAATTCAAGAAAAATGATGAAATTTTGCAAAAAAAATGTGTTAGATTCTTTAGCTTCGCCCTCCTTCTAGCACCAAAATATGAATGGTGATCCTAGACCTACACAAACACAAAGAGAAAACTCATAATTAGTATAATATGTAGGTTAGAAACAACATTCCCCATGAAATACATTTGAAACATGAAAACAAGAAATAATATGAAGAGCACAATAAAAAAGCTATGAAATCTTATTTAAATGATCAAACTCTCAAATCCCATGGGGGAATTGGTGCCATTTTGATGTGGAAAATGGCCCTTTCCCAATCCCTTGCAAGCTTTATGATCAATGGTGAAGATTTGATGCTCCTTGGTGAAATTTCTTCATAACCTAGCTATGAAAATATGAAAAAGGGATGAAAATGGATAAACATTGATGGAGATTGCTCAAAACTTGAAGATGATAATGTTGCATGAAGTTGTGAATAAAATACCTAAGATTGTGTGTCCAAAATCCAAATGACAGCCTTCTATTTATAGAAGATAATGATGGCAAAAGAGGCAAAAGGGATGAATATGGGACTAAACATGAGCCAATGGCAAGGTGCCACTTGTCAATATGTTAGTGTAGGAGGAATGAGCACATTTTGATGAATGTGCAAATAAATGTAGTTAGGTGGGTATTTGAAATTGATGAAATGATAAGTTGGAGGGAGAAAGAAATGGAGTTAATGCCACTTGGCTCAATACAAAGGACATGTAAGAGGCTTTTAATGCCATGTTGGATGTACACACCCTTTTGGAGGGATTTTGAAGTTGAAGAATATTCCCTCCTTGATGCCATGTTGAGAGAAAATAGAAGATTTAATAAATCAAATAAAATGATTTACTTGTGCAAGTTGAAAAAGCTAGAGGATTTGAGGGATTAAGATTAAGATTAATCGGGATTTGATTAATTTAAAAGGGGATTAGTTGATGTGACAATTTGATTTAGATTTTTGGATTCATTTAAATCAAAGTTGAGAGGAATATGAATTTAGACTTAATTAAATAAAGTTTAATTTATTTAATTAAAAAGAATGGTGTTAGTTTTAAATCAAATAAAGATAAATTTATTTAATTTAAATGAGATGACCTTAGAGTTAATTAAATAAAATGAATTATTTAATTAAAAGAGGGACTGTAGGATTAACTAAATAAAATGATTTATTTAATTAATAGAGGATGATGAATTAATCACATAAATTTGATTTATTTAATTAAGAGATGAAATATGATGAATTCAATAATTTTTTTAGTGGCTAATATTCGCCAATTGGCGAATAGTTGAAATTTGAGAATCTAAAATTGGCTAATAGTTCAAGCTAAAATGTGACTTGAATTGCCACATTTTTAAAAAAATTTATTATAGTCTTATTTAAATTGCCAAATAATTTATTTTATTAAAAAAAATTACTCAAAAATTCGCCACAATATTCAATACATTATTAGATTAGATTCCCCTAAATTTTATAAATTATAGTATAAATCTATATTAATTTGTCAATAGTAAGGACCATATTTCTAATCTTTAGTTTCCACCAGTTATTTATAATATAATCTAATGGCCCTTGTTGTATTCCATGAGGTAAATTGTACCCATGATCCATAATTCTCATGGGGGCCACAATTTTGGGTCTCATGAGCATTATAGATTGTGGGTAAATTTTACCTTACAGAGTACAACCTAGGTCATTCGATCAATGATCTAAAATCAATTTTGGGCCCCATGAGAAGTACAGATCATGGGTGCATTTTACCTTGTAGAATACAATGATGGCCATTATATTATATTTTAAAACAATGGTGGATAGTAAATATTATAGTCTACCCCTTCAACTCATCAAAAATTTCCACCCTCCTGCCCCTACTTTTCTATAAGAATTATTTTTAGATTGGATAGATTCGCCATCATAATTAATTCATTTTCCTATTATTTTTTCAAGATTCGCCAATAGAAATTAATATTTTTTCCTAAAAAAATGAAAGATTCGCCAAGATTTAATATCTTTATTTTTAGGGGGTTTTCTTAAAGTTATCACTGGATGAATTTAATTAAATGACTAGTAGAGGAAATGATTCAGGATGAACTGGTGTTAGTAAAATCAGGATCAAGTGAATAGGATCAATTTGTATATTTTTCATGTCTACATTTTTCCCCTCTTTGAAGCAATGTACCCACTGCATTGGTTCAAAGAATAATCTTGTCGAGATCAAAATTCAAAAAAAATATGAATTTTTTGGATGCCCCACTGCTTCCCCAGCAAGAAGGATTACGCTAGTATATTGTCCCCTCGAAAGATCAAACAAAAGTTTGGATTTTTGGGTGATCTTGTGAAAAAAAGGGGACAAGTTGCTCGATGGATCCAAAAGGGTCCAGGATACCAAAAACATGCCAAAACATGAAAACATGATGCAAAACAGCCCTTAGTTGGGTGAAAATGGAATTAGGGGCCCAAAACCCTAGTTGGACAACTAAACAAGGTCAAAAATCCTAACTTTCAAGCTTAAATAAGCATCAAGGGGTCACTTTCAATTCATTTGCACTTTCAACACTATTGAGATTTGGCATTTTTGAGCTCTGACCACCATTCGAGATAGCGCAATGAGTGCTTCCACATCACATTTCAAAGCGAGTGTGAGTGTACCAGCGGTTACCAAGCGCAAGACCACCGGTATGTGACCCTTACTTGACTTGTCATTTCATCTTCTGTGCACCTTAATTAGTGTCAAAAGTCAAACTGAGTCAAGCGACGATATTTGGTGCCGCTGAAAGTGCTAAATTGGCACCGCACAACCTTAAAGTGTGCTGCTATTGGGTCTTGCGTCATGGTAGTCTAGTTTATAAATTAGGGTTTAGGCACCAAAGTCCACCACATTTGCGAATTGCATTGTGGTGGTGTAATTTGGATTTTAGTTCAGGGGTCAAAGTGGTCTGCAATTAAAATGTGATGTGGTGGCACAGTTTGGACTTTAGAGGGTTCCAGCAGTGCAGTTTGGAACATTCAAATAGCGATGCATTTGAAAACAATGATGCATTTCCAAATAGCGATGCATTTGTTGTTTCAGTCGTGAAAACTCCAAACAGGATCTCAATTTTTTTACGAAACTTGACGTTGTGACTTTATTGGTGTAGGAGGAAGTAGAGATTCTACATTCCCAAGAACACAGGTCCCTGGTACTTAGTAGATTGGTCGAATTGCATGAGTTGGCCAAGGAGCACCTTAGGGTGATAGGGCTATGGTATGTAGCCTACGCACCTCTCATCTAGACACACATGTGCATGATGACAACACTAGCAGAGTGATGGCATAGTGAGATGTCATCATTTCACTAGCCCACAGGCGACGCGGCATCAACTCTGGAGGATGTCTCACACATTCTTCGATTGTCGATCCACCGAGAGTGAGTCATCTATGATGTGGACATTCGGAGAGATGCCTACTTTGAGGTTATAGGCCTTGATGAGATTATTTTTGTTGAGGGATAGATCGAGGTAGAGCAGTATAGGGGTACAATGCCCACCTTTTGATTGATTGTCGTGATAATTTCAAGCCTTTTGGCATCAAATCAATGTAGTTGATACTTCAGTCTCAGATGGGTTCTTTCCTAGGAGCAGATGCTCCATTGGAGAGAGTTGTTTTATGTGGGGGCTGGTGATGTTGGCCTCACTTTACCATGATCTACACGAGTTTTCCTACCTAGATAGTATAGCCATCAGGGTTGGGGTGACACTTTTGCGCATCTGGGCTTGGGAGCACATTGCAATGCTTCACCCATGAGTTACACTAGTTTTCATTAAGCTATATGATCCCACAATCTGGCAATATGGAGGGGCCATGACATTTAACCATACAGGAGTGGTCAGCATCCCTCACTAGAGGAGGGTGATAGATGAGATGACAATCTTTACATGGATTCCCTAGCTTGGTATGCCTGACTGGTATGATGACATTCAAAAACTCTTCATTGTTAGATAAGACACACTGATGCAGGGAAAAGAGCACACAATGATAGAGCCTTATCTACCAAATCGGGTGCCCAGGCAATTTGGAGATAGAAAAGACATACGTGATGACTAGTACGTTGCCATATTTACATGTAGGGAGACCACATGGGGTCGACCAATTCCAGCCGAGGAGGTAGTTACCTCATTCAGATCACTGGTGGCTAGGCCATGGACATATGATTAGGGGCAGATAGATGTAGGTGTCACATAGGCATGCATTGCTTGGTTCAGGCCACCAATCAGATTGATAGTGCCTGGGGTAGCCTTACCAAGGTGGATAACTAGAGGTCAATTAGTAAGGCAGGGGCGAGGAGGCATAAGAGGAGGTGGACCACCTATGGATTAGAGGGGACATGGAGACTAGGTGCCTAGAGATCAACATAGAGATGGGCACAAGCAACATAGAGATGGTGATAGGCAGCAGAGAGACACCCTGAGGGACCATTAGTAGCAGCCTCCACCACCACCACTAGCCCAGCCAAAATAGAGAGATGCACTAATCCAACAACTATAGACATAGGTATAGGTACTTACTACTGACAGGGACCAAGCCAAACAACAGGTCCCATCCCTCACCACAGAGAGAGTACATGATAGATCAGAGTGGGATCGAGAGGTGGTAAGGAGATGATAGTTAGAGAGCATGGCCACTGCATCGCAGGGAAGGACTGGCTTGGCATGGATGTACCATGAGGATGTCCAAGAGGAAAATTATTATAGGTTACACTATCGATAGACTGTACCAGTAGGGTCCCAAGTTCCAGAGTACTCTTAGCAAATTGGTATGAGACAAGCAAAGGACTAGGTTGAGAGATAGGCAGTTGAGGGGAGCAACTAATAGGGCTAGCCACCATGACCATCTTTTTGATTGGCTCCATTTTTTATAGCCCTGTGGGCATTGTATACTTTATTGATACACATACATTTGATCCTAATATTTATACCATGACAGTTATATTTTTGATGATATATATATGATATGGTTCAATGGTATTAGATGTGTCCTATTTTATTTATGCATTATGGATGGATGTATTCTTTATGTATTATTTATGATATGTAGATGTTTATGGATGGACCTAGTTATGAATTTCTTTCTCCTTGTATATTTTTTTATGCACTTTATGATGACATTATATGATATATGGATACAAATGTTTTTATATCCTTTTCATGTATGATGTGATGATGTATATATGGATGATGCAGATGTATGGTTTATAATATTCTTAGAAAGACCTATATGATATCCTAAATGATAATGGTTCAGGGCTTGATTATGCGATATATGCAATGATATGTAAGTGCAATTATTTTTTTATTTTTTGTTATACGTTTATGGTGGTGATATATGGATGTTATGATGTTGTTTATATGATTATACGAGGGATACGAATGTAATGATGTAGAATGATTATGATGATGTTATGATATGAGATGACCTATGACATTTATGATTTACGACATGAAATGGTTATGTTATGTAATGATTTTGATTATGCATTGTGATTATGGTATGTAAATGATGGTGATACGATATGCCTATGCGATGAGTTATGCTTTGTGGATGCAATGTTATGATATGAAATAATGTACTATGACATGCAATGATTTGTTATGATACAATAATGTGAAATGATTATGACATGATTTATGAAATATAAATGATTATGTATGTAATGATAATATTATGATGTGATATGCCTAATACCTATTGGTATGTAATGATTACTAGGTCTTATGTGATGATGAAAATGTTATGATGGTGTATATGTGATTATATAATGGACATTTTTTATATTTTAATAATGCCTATGTCATGATATTTTTATGTTTATAAAATGAATGCAAATTAATCTATATTAATGATGAAATGCAGTGTATGTGAGATGATTAATATTTCCTATATGATGTGAAATGATATGCATTATGCTAACTATTTTTGGATGCAAGTTGGATGCATTAGTGATGTTTTTGATTAACTGTCATGGTACCATGTTAGTATAGAGAGAAGATAGAAGAAATAGGATAATGAAAAGAGGATCCAACAAGTCTACATTATTAGTGATGATGATGATGATTTTCTTATCAGGAATTGGGATTTTAAAAGGGCCATTTACCTTATGTTTGATAATACACATAGGTACAATGCATCATGGTATATAGAACTAGAATGGCGTTGTACCTAGTGTGATGGACTTTGACTTAACAACTAGATAGGAGTACTCTTGCTCACATTTGGCATATGTAACCATATCTAAAATGCAATTCAAATATTCCAAACATCTCATACCAAAACATAGAAAGGAAAGCCTTCCTATGTGGTCAAGAAGACACCTAAAACATCCTCCCTACATCCAAACAAAGTATGCATGACTAGGCTATATTACATGACTATCCAACAAGCACATCAGACAAAAATATAATGATTTTTTCCCCATTTATTTCTCTCTAAATCCTTTAGAAGGTTTCGGTCCTACTATTAATTCATAAAGCTTGGTGGAGCTTGTCTTGAAATAATCTTCACAAATTTTTTCTTTCTCTAGTTCTGCTTTCAGATTCATCACTTCCTATTCAAGCCTTGAGAAAACATCATCCTTGATTTGTTTTACTATTTCAAGCATTCTTCAACTTTCCTCTTTTCATCTATTTTCAACTTCAGTCTAGTATTCTCTTCATTTTCTTTTTTTAATTCCTCACTCACTTCTCTATATATTTTGGGTATGTGAAGGATCATCATGGAAAAAGTAGGCCCTTAAGTGGTGATGAAAATTCAGAAAATCAGAGTTAGGCAACTTGATGTAAAAATTTGAATAAGTTATCTATATTATTTTAAAAATATGTAAGAATAGAATTTTTAGAAAATTGATTATAGTTTCTAAACTACTAGGTTTATTTATTTTTAAATATATTTGGTAAAAATTTGAAATTTCAATGCAACAATACTTAAATTTTAGGGAAAAAATAAGAAGTAGGTGTCTTTCTGACCACCCTAACCACAATAAAATCATAATATTTTTTTATTAGATTTTAGATATAAGTAGAGGACTCATGTTCCAATGTGATGCATATTTTTTTGTAATTTCTTTCCAAGTAAATAATTAATTATGAATTTTTTATTACAAATTTTAAAAAATATAAAAACTTTTATGTCTGACCACTTTAACTTGGTCAAAACTTCATGAAATTCAATTTTTTTTCTTATTCCTATACTATGTGAAGCATAGAATGTGACACATGTTTCGGATTCAAAAAATGTGACACCGTTTAAAAGTTATAGATGTTTTTCAATCAGCCTATCAATCAGGACTTTAGCCATAATTCAAATAGAAAATGAATAATAGTTATTTATTAAATTCAAAGTAAGGCATAATTTATATTTGGTGGGAATCTGAGAATCTCCTTTAAAAAACCCTTTTTGTCTCATCAATTTTGGGTAAAAAAAAGTTGTCAACCACATGGGCCATCATATCACTTACATATCAGCACTTTTTGGCCCATCATGATCTTGCACATACCCTTTCTTTGAATTTCTTTAACTTCTCTTTCAATTTCCATATGCATTCATTTGCTTCATCAATATTTTCTTTCAGATCTTTGTTTTCAATTTCAGCCTTGTCAAGATCTTCAAGGGCACTCTTAAGCTCTTGTTTATCCATTTGTTCAATCTACAGGATCTCCCTCAAGTTGTTAGAATTCTCTAGAGGAACCAGATCTATGATACCAATTGTTGAATAATCCAGATACTGAGAAAGGGGGTGAATCAATATCCTCACAAACTTATTGAACAAACACCTTTAATCACCTTACAACATAGAACATATAAGAGAAATAACAAAACATGAATTTCCACAACACAAGAACACTGGATTTTAATTGGAAAACCCAATGAGGGAAAAAACACAGTGAGGATTAGCTCACAATATATAGTTATTTCAATAACAGTTACAAGGAGGCTCACTGCCAAATACAAAAAGATCACTTCTTACAAGGACTCACTGTCTAAACATGGAGGCTTACTACCTACATAGACTATGTAAAAAAAATGGCTAACCACCAAAGTTGAACTGATGAAGTTACCCGACAAGTGCAGATTCATTTCCTTTGATGCTCAGAGTATTCGCTCACATGATAGAAAACTAATCTTCAATTCACACACTTCGCTTATATACATATACACATACACTTCTTCTTTTTGCATTCACATTCCATTCCCATTTACCTTCAAATCATCTTGTATATATATACCTGAGATATTCGCACATATCAATTAGGTCAGCCTAATTGAATGAAATTCATACATTCAAAATGATAACTTGTCGACTTCATGTAAAGCTTTCTAAAGTTAATTCACCCATGTCATGCATCATCATGTCAGTTGGGACCAAACCTAGGTCTCACATATAACGACAAATTATGTTGAGATATAGAGTGAATATTAGGTTGACCATGATTAACCTAATATCATAATGTAATCATAATAACCAATGCCAGTGCATCATCCAATAATATGAACATTTGAGAATGTATACATACACACTTCCAACAATCATAAGCCTTTTCCCAAAACCTTAGATCATACTGATTATTGGAGAGATTATGCGGACCAAAATACTAGATCAAATACCAGATGAGATAAGCTTGATCTGCACACCAATACAAGCTATCAGACCAACATGGTGACTTCAATTACAATATAGGACATACTCCAATATTTTACAATGCCTCTCCTATGAGGGTTCTTTTCAGTAGTATCTTTTAACTTTGCAATCAATTCCTCGAGTTATTTTTTGTTGATTTCTATTTTTGGGCTATAATATTTTCTTGTGTTCTTGGGGGATGTCTAGAAATTGAGGGAGGAGCTTGATTTTGTTCTTGTTTATGAGGGTCTTCATGGGGAGGTGATTGAGAATTTTCAACATTTGGAGGTGAAAATTTATTTCCTAGAAATTAAAACAAATTTTAACTAAAAAACATAATTCAATCTACAATTTAATCAGAAATACTTACCTCTTTCACCTCTTCCACATTGTGGTGGTATCTTGATGAAGATTCACAAGCTTCAAGTGAAAAAAATAGTTTTCTATTTGGCAAGAATAGGTTAAGAGTGGAGAAAAAATGCAGGGAGGCCATGGGTTAACAATAAAACACTAAAATAAAGTTTGGTTTTTAAAAACTAACTTTTACATTTGGTGAGTACCAAAGTGGCTTGGTGTGACCAATCCAAGGCTTTGTCATCTGAGCCATTTGTCAAGTGCCAATTTTGGTGCTTGCTAAATGTTTAATTCAAGTAAAAATGAAAAGTGACATCTAAATTATGTCACAACTTTGTGCACTTACCCATATATACATATACATATAGATATAAAAATATACATATAATATTTCATTGACTCCACATACTCAACAAAGAACTAGTCTTAGATAACAAAAGTGTTAAGAATCTTCCCACTTCCCTCTCCTCTGCTTGTGTTTGAACTTCCTACGTGCATGGTGGCTTCTGTTCTGGGGGTACCCCATGGTCCCCCTTTGTCCCCTCCTAACCCATGCATCTCACATGTGGCGATGTGTCCCTCAGGGCTCCCTCCTAATGGGACAATGCTTTTGCCTATGGGTCTTTCGAAGACTATTGAGATTCTGGTCGTTTCTATTGACTTTGTGCCAATAGCAGAGATTCTTCCAAAAATTGGTTGGAAGGATGTGTTGACCAATGGAAAACAAAACTCTACTCCAATTCCTCCATTTTTTGAGGTTTTCACTACTTCTGGGATGGACTTTTCTATTTCTGATTTGGTCTATGATAGGATTGTCTCCTCCATGGATAATACGGTTGTGGGTAGATTTCTTTCCTTTCATCCAACTATGGATATGGTTCAGAAGTGGGATACTACAATATGTCATCTCAAGGGGAGTGTGGAGATATGTGTTATGGCTAGTGGTCTCTTTCTTTTTAGGTTCATGGTAGCGGAGGACATGGTGGTGACTCTTTCCATGGGTCCTTAGGTGTATAGAAAACACAACTTGGCTATGTGTCGTTGGAATCTTGGGTTTCACCCTACTATGGACCTAATAAAGTCGGCTCCAATATGGGTTCGGCTACTTGGCTTACCTCTAGAGTATTGGGATGAAGCTATTTTCAAAAGTATTGGGGATTCTTTGGGTCACTTTGTCACCACTGACTATATCACCAAATTGAAATCCATGTTAGTTTTTGCAATATTTTGTGTTAACATCTATGTTGATAAAACTCTTCCTAACACGATCAAGTTGTTCTCCAAGTTTGACAACTGGACCCAACTAGTGTGTTATTAAAATAACATTTTCTATTGTCAGAAGTGCAGTAAAGTTGGCCACCTTATCTCTGACTGCAAATCTTCTTTCAATCGAGAGCCTAGTACCTTGAAGAATCTTACACCTCTCATGGAGAAGTTTTCACCTCTGAAGGAATCCACTCCTCTGATTGCTTAACCTACCCTTGTTAACCTACCACCTTCACCCACTTTGGTTGACCCACCACCTGGTCTGGTTGACTTCAATGTTGATCTAATAACTCTATCCTTAAATTTGTCTATTGTCAAACCCCTGGTTGTCCAGATGGCCCAAGGCTTTGGTTCTTTGGTTGTTGATCCCCTACTTGTGGTGGGCTCTATGGGGATATGTGAAACAATGGGTGTGGAAGGGTAGATATGGGAAGAAGAGAGTATCAAGGTAATTGATGAATCTGTGGAGAGTACAGAGGGCTTGAAGCTTGAGAAAACTATAGAAGAAGAGACCTGGACAATGCCAAAAAAAAAGCGAGGAAGAAGAAGGATGATGTAGGAGGAGATTCAAAACAAAGAAGACCTATCCAATGACTCACTAGGACGAGAGAAACTACAAATGAGATTTCCCTAGGTAAACAAAGTACATTGGACATGTCCTCTAAGAAAGGTTAGAAATGAGAGTTATGTCGTGGAATGTTCATGGGCTCAATAGCTCTCGCAAACAACACCTGGACAATGCCAAAAAAAAAAGTGAGGAAGAAGAAGAATGATGTAGGAGGAGATTCAAAACCAAGAAGTCCTATCCAATGACTCACTAGGACGAGAGAAACTACAAATGAGATTTCCCTAGGTAAACAAAGGACATTGGATGTGTCCTCTAAGAAAGGTTAGAAATGAGAGTTATGTCGTGGAATGTTCATGGGCTCAACAGCTCTCACAAACAACTTGCTTTGAAGAACTATGTCCTAGAACATAAGATTGATGTGTGCCTACTACAAGAAAACAAAATGATTAAGAATTTTTTTTGATAAGATTGCTAAATTTATTTTTCCAAATGTGTCCTACTTCTATAGTGATGTTGAGGGGGCTTTAGGCAGTCTGTCCATGCTTTAAAACCCCTCTAGATTTTTGGGTTCAGAAATTTTTCACTATAAAAATTATGTGGGGGCCTCCTTTTTTTACCTAGGTGACTCTTGGTCTATAATCAATATTTATGCTCTTAACTAGAGGAATGCAAGGAATACTCTGTGGAAAGATCTTGTTGTAAAAATTAACCTCAATAGGGGAACTCATTGGTTGGTTTCCGGGGACTTCAACTCTCCTCTCTTTCCTTCAGAGAAAAGTGGTGCCTTGTTGGATTACTGTAACAGCATGTCTGACCTGGCCAATTTTTTGAACTCTTCGAGATTGATAGATATTGGTCTTATGGGCCAAAAGTCTACCTAGTGTAACAGACACTCTGGAAAACATCTTATTTAGGTTTGGTTAGATCATTTTCTCTACTCCCCCATTGGACTAATATTTTAAATTCCAATCTAAAAACCCTACCCAAAACGATGTCTGACCACAATCCCCTATTGCTGACCTCAAATATCTAGCCTATTGTGGGCCCCATCCTGTTTCGTTTTGAGATAATGTGGAATTCCCACCTTGACTTCAAAAATAAAATTACAGAATGGTGGAATATCCCAGTCCGTGGCTCCCCAATGTTCAGGATTTTTTCAAACTCAAACATATTAAAAACATGGTTAAAGGATGGAATAAGAGTGTGTTTGTGGATGTGTTTAAAAAAAAAAAGTTGTTAGAGGACGAATTGAGAACTTTAAAAAAGAAAATGGAGGAAGGAGATGATAGTCAGCAGACTTATAGCCAAGAAATGTAAACCAGGAAGGAATGGGAACAAATCCTAAAAAATGAGGAAATATTTTGGAAGAAAAAATCCAGTCCACTGGCTAAAGGAGGGTGACAGGAACACCTTCTTCTTTCATGTGTCTTCCATTAAGCATAGGAAAATAAATTAAATTTCTAATTTGACTGATACTTCTAGCATGGTGATTTGGACTCCCGTCTAGATTGGCCTTTTAGCTACTAATTACTTTCAAGAGGCTTACTCGGACCCAACTGAGGTGCCCAACCTGACTTTGGACAATATGTTGCTCAACCACCTTCCAGCCATCATCTCCCTAGATGATAATTTGGAGATTTTCAGTGCTATCTCTCTAGAAGAAGTTCAGTTGGCTCCCTTTAGTATGGGGGCTTTCAAAGCCCTGAGCCTTGATAGTTTTCCCCTTGCCTTCTTTCAGTTATTCTGGGAAACTATGGGTGGGGACCTTGTGCTGGCAGCTCATGATTTCTTCAAAACTGTTAAAATCCTTAAACAACTGAACCACACCTTTACTGCCCTAATTCCTAAGATTGGTGATCCTCAATCCATGACTGATTTCTAGCCTATTAGCCTATACAACACCTTTTACAAAATCCTATCCAAGATCCTTGTGAACCGTATCAAGCCCCTTTTTGATAAACTCATTAGTCCTACCCAAAAAGGGTTTGTCCCTGGGTACCATATTCTTGATGCTACTCTTACCACTCATGAGCTTCTTCATTCTATGGATAGATGTAACTATGGTGGGATGGCTCTCAAATTACACATTTCTAAATCTTATGATAAAGTTATATGCGACTTCGTCTCTAAGGTTTTTGCCAAGTTTGGGTTCAACAATTTGGTTATTAAACTCGTAATGGAGTGTGTAAATACTATCAAGTATTTTGTTCTGGTCAATGGGACCCCCTTTGGGTATTTCTCTGCTAGTAGAGGGATCAGGCAAGGTGACCCCCTATCTCCCTATCTCTTTATCATGATAGCTGATGTGTTGAGTAGGAACTTTGTTGGTCTGTTGTTGGAGGGCTCTATTAGGGGAATTAGAGCAACTTCCTCTCTGGACCCGGTTGTGGTGTAACAATCTGTGGATGATACCTTTCTCTTTGGGAAAGCCTCTATGGTGGAATCTAGGAAATGGAAAAACTTCCTAAACAATTATGCTTCATGTTCTGATGAAATCATCAACTACAATAAAATCATGATTTATTTCTTTAACACACCTAACTTGCAAGCCAGAGTGACTATGGTTTTGGGCTGTTTAATTCGGACCCTCCCCTTGGTTTACCTTGGGCTCCCTCTCACAGTTAAGGAGGTCACCCTAGACTTTTCGAATTTAGTGCTTGAAAGGATTCAAAGGAAACTAGCTAGGTGGAAAGGTTCCATCCTAAGCCATGCTGGTAAGCTCCAACTACTCACTACTACCCTTTAAGGAATACCAACTTACTTCCTCTCTATTTTTAAGATACCTAGGTACATTGCTAATAAATTTGAAAAAATCCAAAGGAAATTCCTCTGGTCTGGGACTGAGGATAAGAAAAAAAATTCTCTGGTCAAATGGGAAAAGGTCTGCCAGCCCAAAAATTGTGGTGGCCTTGGGATTAGGACAATAGTCAACACTAATAGGGCCTTGATGGCCAAGGTGGGATGGGATCAGATAAGGAATACTAAGGATTGGTATAAAATAATGAATTCCAAATATCTTCAAAACATGCCTTTGGTCAACTATCTTTCGGAGGTTCACCCTCAAGGCTCCTTGTCCTGGAGGAGCATCTGCATCACATAGAGCCTACTAAGGAATGGGATTAAATGGGAAATGGAAATTGGATCAAATTCTAGGAAGACCCATGGTTAATCAATATCCCTCTAGATTTTTCTGATTTTAGGAATCTCAACAGGTTGGCTCAAAGGTACTTTGGACTCCATATCAGTGGTTATGTTTTTGGACCTCCTAGGGCTAGGGTGTGGAAGGACCTAACCCTTTGATGTCCTTTGTCTCCAATCCTTTGTTTCCTGGCTAGGTCTCTCCAGGAATTAATCTCTCTTACCAGGCTTCCCTCCTATGATAGGGGAGATGAGTTTTTTTGGACCTTTCACAAACAGGGGGATCTATCAGTACAGTTGGCATATAATCTGCTAAAAAACTAGGGTACTATGGTGGACCCTTGGAAGAAGATATGGAACCGCCATATGATCCCTAAAATAAATTTATTTTGGTGGACTGACTGCCATAATAGGATTCTTACTCAGGATAATTTAAGGAAACGAAGATTTTATATCCCCAACATATGCTTACTATGTAAATGCAGTGAGGAAACTTTCAATAATTTATTGCTACACTGTCTGTTTGTTGTTGAAGTATGGGGGTTAGCTTTTGAAAAATTGGGTGTTTCTTGGGTCATGGGTAAGGATACCATATCTTTCATCCTGGGTTGGCTTGGTCCCTATTCCCTTCCCTTGCCTGGTGAAATTTGGAACCAGGTCCCTCTTATTACTGGTTGGTGTTTGTGGAAGGAAATGAATAATAGGGTCTTCGGAAATTTTGAGAGGAATCCTAGGGAATTTTTTGTGTGTTGGTGTTCGGCTCATCGAGGAAAATATTTCTCTCGTCAATGGGAAACCTCTAGAGGTGGGACCTTTTGATTATGAAATAAGAATAACCAAGGCCTAGCACTAGAAGTTAGAGGCTAGCTCATTTGACAATTCTAAATCCATGGCTAGGGAAAAAACCAAATATGAGCCTCCAGATAGAGGCTGGTTCAAACTCAATTTTCATGGGGCTGCTAAGTTCCACCCAGGAAAGGCTAGCATTGGTGGAGTGATTAGAGGCCTTGGGGGCGTTCTGGTTACTGGATTTGTGGGAGGTATTGGTTTCTAATCTTTTATTGTGGAGGAAGCTAGTGCACTACTCATGGGCCTCAAAATTGTTGTCTCTTCAGGGATTATGAACCTCCACATTGAAGGGGACTCTAAGTCCATTACTGATGTTGTGAATATGGGTAGTCTAATTGGGTGGAGTACGAAGGATATTCTATTGGATACTAGGTTCCTTTTATCCAAGCTAAGAGCAAAAAAAGTGACATTTTTAGGGAGGGTAACCAAGTGGTGGATGCTTTGGCTAATTGTGGTACCTAATGGGGTCACTCTAAATTTTGGAGGAAATTGGAGAATTTACTGCCAGTGATTCAAGATATCATCTTGAAAGAACAAAACAACCACTTATCATGATGTTTTCAAATATCTCGGTGATGGGTGTTATTTGGAGGGGAAACTTGGTTGTCCTTTGGGCCTAGTGGATGAGTTCTAATGCTAAGGTGGCCTACAAATGATGGAATTCAAAATTAAAGGCTATTCACATGGTTAAAGAAGGTGGCTCTATGAAGGGATTAGGAAAATATGAGACATTGATGAATTTAAGAGGCTATATCATGCGATATCTTCTCTATGGGATTGTTTTTATCCATCATGCCCTCGATATAACTATGGTCATGACTATTGATAGTACCTTTCATAATGAAGGAATGCTACCTTCTAGCACCTTCGATCCTACTAGTTTAGCGCGGGCTTCAAATTATGCTTACATTGTCATTTCTAAATTTGGCCAAGTGGCCACTATGCCTTGTTTTTTGCACAATTGCACCATGGCCAAGAAACCCTACATGCCCACCAATTTCCACTTAGCATGCAGCAATCATCTTAAGATCCACATTAATGCCACCATTATGTATTCTTATGGTGATCTTCCCTTTCGTGCATGTGATCTACACACTGACGTCATTATCCAACGCTGCTTTCTTTGCCTTAATACCCATAATGCGAAGAAAGCCTATTGCTTTGTTGGTTTTTCTAACTTTAGTTTTCTACAACCTCTCTAGTTTCCTATGTAGGTTAACATCATGGGTGGAAACTGCATTCAGATTGAGCCTAATAATTGTGAAGAGTTCCATAAGAATCCTTTGGTCTAGCATATCTTCGCAGAGGGTGGCCTTGCTCCTCTCATGGAGATTCTGGTTGGCCATGACCCTATCTTGCCTTGTCAATTCACTAATTCTTGGAAGGACCGAAGGGTTGCAATGGGTGGAATTTCCTTTGAATTCAACAAAGAGGTTATAGCACAAGTTACAAGAATGCAGTGCACTGGGAAGAAATATCCTAAGCATACTCGGACTCTGGACAATGATAGTTTAAAAGCTTTCTTCATGGGGAATGAGGAACCAGTCTGAAACCAGTCGGGCTTTGAAATTGAAGCCCTCCCAAAACCCTAGGACTAGGTGTGTTTATCCCTCATGAAGTACGTCACGCTTGAAGATAGGTTTAAAACCTATTTTTTTTATCACTTTCAACTTCTCAATCATCTAAGTCATAAAATCTTGCTTAGTTTTTCTTTCTTTCTACTCATGGACTTGGAGAATTCATTTGAAAAATGCAAGGAAATAGCTAGTCTTAACCCAAATGATATTCTTCATCTACCACTCCATCAAGGGATTATCCTAAGACTCTACCATTTTCATTTGGCCCTTTTTCCCCAAAGAGCCATTTCTTCTATTTGTATTGAAAAAATTAAACCCCTAGTTGTTGCTAATATCTCCCATGCTAAATCTAAAAGCCCTTCGTGATTAACCCAGCTAGGTTTTGTTGAAAACCCCAAAACTAAACAGGCTACCAAAAAACTTAAGGGCGGGGCAGGTAATGCACATACTAATCCTACTACTAGCCTTTTTGAACTCAAGGTCATCCAGGCTAAGTCTTCTTATAGAGCCACTACAATAAAAAAAGGAAAGGATGGTAAAAAAGGTGTGTCAGAGCCGATGGTGAAGGAGGGTAAAGGGAAGAATATAATAGCAAAATATTATAAAGGTGATACTGTAGTGGGGATCATGGTCATGATTGAGGGGAAGACTACCATAAGAAGATCTAGGAGATTGGAAAAAAATAACAAAAAAAGATAGATAATTGAGGAATCAGAGGAGGAGCAGACCGACAACAAGGATTATAAGGAAGAGGAGACCGAGGAGGAAGAGGATGATAATGTGGAAGGGCCCCATTTAACCCTTGAAAATAGCAAGATACCAAAAGAGACTTCGACTTCTCACTCTTCACACGCCCTGGTTGTTGAGCCCGGCGAGGTCCCAAGAACCATGGATGATGGGGAGGAGCTTCATTCTTTGGAAAAGAAGATGGACATGCTCGATAAAAGATTTAGAGGGCTGACCCACTTTACAATGAATTTGGGTCATTTCATTAGTAGTACCCTATCCACTGTAATTAAGGAGGAGCTAGAGGACAAAAATGCCTAAGAGAATCAAGATTGGGTTAGTGATGACATTGTGGACCTTCTGTTCAAAAAATGGGACAATGCCAGTTAGCTACTACATATGTTGGTGTTTGTGTCTCTGCTGCCTGACCGTGGTCTCTATGTTGTTAATGTGTTGTCTTTGTTTCTTTTTGGCTTACTGTTAGTTTTTTTGGACTTGCTCCTTTTTGGCCCTTGTGGCTCATTGTGAAGGGTAAAACAACGTGTAAATTTTGTTTACTTTTTCAAAAAAATATACATATATATGTAAATGTATATATACATATTCATTTATGTATACATACAATGCACATATATGCATACACACACATATACACATATACACATATACACATATATACATACATTATATGTATACATAGATATACATATACACATATATATACATGTGTGTATGTGTGTGGGTATGCAAATATATATGTATATCTTTATGTATATATGTATGTGTATGTATGTATGTTTGTATGTATATATGTAGGTATGTATGTATGTATATGTGTGTGTCTATGTATGTGTATGTATATGAATGTATATATGTATACATATGTTTCTATGTATATATGTAAATGTATGTATATATACATACATATATAATATATAATCATCCAATATGCTCTAATCCACTTCACACTCTTTTGTGCTCCTCCCTACATTGTAGGATGATGTTCTAGCTATGGTGTGCCATGATGGGGATTCAACTAGGGCTTTTCTTCTTAGACATGGTGTTGTGAGGGACTCAAGGTCCCAATTTGCTAGAATCTAGCAAATCAAAAACCCTACAGAAGTATTTGTAGTCCAACTACAGGGCTACATTTGTTTTGCACAAATCTAACCTATGAGGGAGGTGTTTGGTGGCTAATACAAAATCGTCATCTTTGAATTCTCCTCTGGATTCTTCTTATTCTCATTAGTGTACCTCCTAGAGTCACCATTTCTCTATCGAACACTTAGATTCATTTCTAGAAGTTTTCCTAGATATTATTGCCTATGGTAGAGAATATTACCTATAGGAACACACCCTAATTTGTATATATATGAGATTCTAGCTAGAACTATGTGACCTCCACTCCTAGATAAGCATAAAATGGAAATAATTTATTAAGGTATAAATCAACATCTACCATTGTGCTCAAGGGTTTTCGTATTGGGATTTAAATCTTTGGAAGCTAAGGAATTGATTCTTGGCTTTCATCCTTGGTTTTTTCAAGGATATATTTTATGCATAAAGCCATGGTTTCACTCTTTTGACCCTCAAACTAAGATATTTTCTTCATCATTCCTTTGGGTAATTCTTCCTTCCCTTTACAGTTTTGGGAGATTGAGTGTTTGGTGGTTATGGCCATGTATCATAACATTTCTAAAGAAACCATCAATTATGAAATACTTGTGTTCATTTATGTGTTGAATTTGATTTATTCAAAGGCCTTCTAGTTGAAATATCACTGAGAATGGGGAACTAACATTGGATTCAACTAGTACATTATAAAAATATTTGTTTCAGATGAAAGAATAGTTCCTCAACTACACACAGAACCTCCAAGTGTAATAAGAAGCATGCATCAGAGTGGAGTAAAGTTTCCAATAATCAACCCTCATGGTGGGTGGGGGTTGAATCTAGCCATTATGTCATTTCACCCAAATAGAGGGTTGATCCATCACCTTCACAAGCTATATAAAAAGTGAATTATGTTTCTTTCCCCCTCTTCAATATCTCTATAAATTCCTAAAGGTTGTAAGACAAAAAGTGGCTTGATGGGTATTGGTGCATATCCAACTATTGAGAAACATCAATTAGTATTGTAGATTTCACATCCATAGTCTATGGTCTCTTTGGTGTCTCCATCAAGGTCAACCAATGAAGGATCCTTACAGAAGTAAATTTTCAAGGAACAAGATACCACCCACAAGTTTGATCAGGGATGGACACAAGTAAAGAGGAAAAGGTTAGCTCCTTCTCGATGCAAACACCCAATGACATTAAGGTTAGAAAAGATTGGAGAATGGCTCTAAAACTATGTGTCTAGGTACTCACCCATTTTTTTGGTTGCTGATGGTTCTATGGTCATATTTATTTATGTAATGTTGGTCAGCATAACTTTATGTTTCCTTTGTGTCATACCCCTTGTGGGAAGGGTGTGCATTCATTGTCTTTTGTTTTTTTGGGTTCTTGTATTACAAGATCTACCCCCTTGGTAGTAATTACCTATCAGATATATATATATATATATATATATATACATATATGTATGTATTTATGTATTTATGTATATGTAAATATGTGTATATGTATGCATGTATGTATATACAAATTTTGGGGAATAACTCTGAAACTATGTGTCTAGGTACTCACCCATTTTTGGGTTGTTGATGGTTTTGTGGTCATATTTTGTTATGTAATGTTGGTTAGCACAACTTTATGTTTCCTCTATGTCATACCCCATGTGTGGCAAGGTCATGCATTCACTATCTTTTGGTTTTTTCGGTTCTTATATTATGGGAGCTTCCTCCTTGGAAGTATTTACCTATCAAAAATATATATGCATACATATATATGTATGTATGTATATATATATGTGTGTGTATCTGTATATATATGTGTATGTACATTTACATAAATATACACACATTTACATGTACATACATACATACATAAATACATATAGACACATCTATTGTAATATAAAGTTAGAGGATTGTGGAAAAATTTTATGGTGTTGGATTTAATAATTAGGAGCTGAAAAAAGATGTTATTGTTATAAAATAAAATTCTCAAGATATTTGAAGGAATCAATTGATTAAATATACCTAATATCCAAACATGATCATTAAGTGATATGTAAAATAATGCAAGGATAATTCATTTATTCTTTTGAGTTTAAGAGATAGTATGATTGTATATTCAAGTGACTATAAAATAATTATGTATGTAGTCAATTGATTTAATTATTCAATCTAAGGATATGAGTACGAGATCTATTTAATAAAAATATTTCTAGTTAAAAAAAGCAAGAATCACTTAGTATATTAGACGAACCAAACAAAATTCAAGTATCTAAAAATCATAATGGAAATGTGAGGGTAACCTATTATAGAAGAAAAGGTTGTTTTATAACTACTTGGTAGATTGCATCTTATTCAAATTTTATAATAATACTAGACACTCAATATAGGATTGTATTTTTCAAAGTAGTAGCACTGTAATTCAAAGTTGTGATTGAAAAATAGTGTGTCATCTTTTAGCCTTAATAAGACACTTAAATAATATTTTTAATCAAATTTTTATTTTCTATCAATAATGGAAAGTGCAAACCATTGATATTTTAAAGATTATGTGAACAAGTGATTTTTGAAATTTTGTGTTTAGGTTTTGATTTTTTTATTTTGAATTTATTTTCTAGTTATTTTGACAATATTGGTAACAGTAGATTTTGGAGGGGACCAATTCATTCTAAAATTGGGAAAAAAAAAAGAGAATACCATACATTAAAAATAAAACACAATTAAATGTAACTCAACATGGGATGACTTCAACAACAAAAAAATTTATAGTAAAAAATAGCTTAAAAAACAAACCAATAATTAGAAAACAACAATAGGCTGTACTAAAGAATATTTCTTTGATCAACTAATAGCTTCCCATTCATTATAGTGAAACTCAAGGTTGTTGCAAGAATGAAGGTGTCATCATTGATTTCAACTAGTCCATTTTTTATCAACTAGTTGTTATTGTCATTGATGTCATGGATGCAGGTTATTGGATGTATATGTTGAGGATATTGAGAAAACTGTAATGGAGAATGGTTGCAGGTGTTCACTGGTTGCTCTGAGTTTTTCTCCAATTTTTTCTCCTATTTTGTGTGGTTTAGATATGTTGATGAAGGTTTTTGGAAGCTACTATATCTATTTTTTTGGCTTCTGATTCATTGTACAATGCAAGTTATGTTCAATAGTTGTGAAATGTGGTTTTCTATATATTTGGCTAACATCCAAGAGAAACGTTGTTGGTCTATATTTCTCTTTGGTTAAGTCTTATGACTTATGGTTCTAGAGTTAAGCTATTATGATCATATTGAAGATAATTTTGGTGTTTGGAAGGATTGCATCTGCTTAATTGTTCTATGTGTTTTACACTGGTTTGGCTGAATGTGTATTGAAATCTACCTTTAATGTTGATGAAGCATGTTGGGACCTATTTGGGTCCTCATCAACTATGTGCTTTGCTTTCCCTCATTCTAATTCCACCCTAGGATGTTTTGGCGCTAATGTAATTTAAATTTACTGATGTGTGGCCGACTTTGGATATGTTTTAAAGATGGAGATGGTATAAATACAAGATGAATTAGTGGTGAAAGATGTACAACAAGATGAGTTTTTGGATGCAGTTAGATGAAGGTGTACTCTATCATTCATGCATGTCTACAACTGGTTTAGTGAATTTTGGTGGAAATATTTCTTGCATTGAGATTATCTTCTCTCTATAACATATCTCTTCTATCTTCTTTATATCTTTGTGGCAGTGAGCCCTCTAGGTGGTTAACCCTTCTTGGATAGTGAGTCATGGTCCAGATAGTTAGTCCTATTTTGGTAGTGAGTCTTTCTCTAGTAGTGTGCCTTTGTAATCAATTTTGATATTCTTTATATTTTGAGATAATCCTCACCGTGGTTTTTCCCTTATTGGGTTTACCATGTAAATTTGGTGTTACTATGCTTGTGTGATGGTTTCTAGTTTCTACACGTACACTTAATGTTTAATCATTTTAAAAGAGTTAAGGATGTGTGATTGATCTAAGTGTTGGAAGAATGAAGAAGATTGGGCTTTATGTTGTCATTGATGTCACCATGTTGATTAAGGTGTCAGGTTGGTTCAGTACTCTAAACTGGTATGAAGAACATATCTACATCCTTTGTTGTTTTTGGTTTGTTATTTTGGTCTAAATTTCCCCTCCGATGATCATTGTTGTTCATGGATTTGGGAATGTGTTTATGTATTTTGGAAGCTTTTAAGTATACAATGTTGTGTTCTCATATGATCGTATAGAGTATTGGAATTAATCTGGTGTTGTTTTTTGTTATTAGGTCTATCCATGGCTAACCTAATAAATAGTTGGTGGTGTAAGTGTGAATAAGGTGCAAAGCACAAAAGACACCTCTTAATATGACATTATATCAAAGACAAAGCTAACTGAATCAATTCAAAGCAATAATCTACTAAAAGTTTCATATTGTTCTCTATCTCCAAAGATTTATTAAATCATTGTGGCTCTTAGATCGTGTAAGCAATGTGACTATTAAAATGACTATATGAAGAATGAGATAGATGCTAATGCAATGATATGGAGCTTAATGTGATAATACTAGATGCTAAAGAACCTAAACTAGCATGAATTGACATGGAAACAGATAAATGCAGCTACAAGAGGTAGCCATGATATGAAAAACTTGATTGCTAGATGTTGGATGCTTGATGCTTGAATTCCTACATAGTAAGAGTGCATAAGTTAGATTATCTGGACCATTTTCTTAGTTCAATGAGGCTTTATTTATAGATTTCTTGGCTATAGAAATGCATAGGGATGGCATTGAGAGGCTTTGATTCAATCTGGAGGATTGAATGGTGAAAGATGGAGGATATTGAGAGAATTTTGGTGATTGTCTCTACCCATGAAAACACTAGGCAAGAGAGGAGGAAAGATTGATGGAGGAGGATTAAGAGAAGAATTTGGAATTTGTCTCCAATTTGTCTCCAAAACTTCCCATGAAGTTTCAATCAATTAATTTTGACATATTTTAGACATAAATTAGATAGGATATCTAATTCATTTTTGAGGAAATATAGATGGAATATTCTTTATGCCTTAATTTAAATATTTTTGATTAATTTAAATTAGCAAAAGAGGGATAAATAATTTAATAAAATGAATTATAGAAGTTGTTTATTAAATTAAACAGAAGAATACGACAATTAATAAATAAAGTGTTTAATCTTTATTTAATCAATTTAAGATCGATGTGATAGAATAAAAAAGGGATTTGATAATTAAATTAAACAAAGTATTTAATTTTGTTTATATAATTAAGATGAATTTAAAATGTGAAACTATATAAATAAATATTTCTATTTATTCAAATAGTAGAGGAAATTAGGATAATCAATTATATAATTTGTATTTAATTAATCGGATGCTCCATACCAATTTTAGGTGTATACATTTTGCCCCTCTTCGAAGTGATGTGTTTACGCATTGCTTCGAAGAAAATTTTGCTGCTACTGCCAAGATGAATGATTAAAAAAAGTAAAAATTGTATGCCCTAGATATTGATTTTTAGATGATTGTCGATAATATGCCCCCTCGAGAGATAAATTAATGATCTGATGATTTTTTAGATTTTTGAAAATTTTCATGATGATTTGATGATTCTATGATGATTCAATGATGAAATAATTTATCTCCCAACAATAATGAAGAAATATAGCCTGCAGATGAATTTTAATTAATTTCACGAATAAAATTAATCAAAATATAATAAAACCCACTAAAAATCCCTCTTCAAAAGTTATATATAGTCCAAAAGGTCATTTTCAAAGTCATTTGTACTTTTTGAGTTTAAAAATCTTGTGATAGAGACATTTCAGCCAGCTGGAATAGGATGCCAATCCCTTACCACACTCACCGTTTCGAGCACATTCGATGTCACCGATGGCCAACCGCATATGGACCTTTGGTATGTACCCATTATCCTCCTTGTTTTTCGTGAAATTCTATTTTTTATGCTTTTTATTGCTTTTTGCATTCTTTTAGCTAGATTAGCACTTTCAAGCCACGTTGCTTTCACTTTGATGTAGCACTTTCAGTAGGTACTTTAGTGCTTTCAGATTAAGTGCATGCATTAATTTCTCTAGCGCTTCCATAGGATAGTTTAGCGCTTTCAATGATTTAGCAGTTAGGTAGGTCAAAATAGTGCTTTGATGTCGGATTTTAGCACTTAGAGAGTTCTAGCGCTTTGATTTGGTAGATCAACACTTTCATGGTCTGTTCCAGCGCTTCTGGTAAAGCGACACTTTAATGGACTATTTTAGCGCTTCAATGTGGTAAAACAATGCTTAGGGTAAAATAGCGTTTTGGATGCCTGTTTTAGTGCCTTTGACTGATAAAGTAGCACTTTTGTGATTTAGCGCTTTGGATACCTATGTTAGCGCATCCATGTTAGAATTGGAGATTTTGACTTAGTTAACCTTCATTTCATCAATTCTGATCATGTCCATTCTTTGGATTGGTATGATTGATAATCCAAATTCTTGATGTTGGATTTTAATGATTAAAATAAGACTTACTCTCATGATAGGCGAGAATAAATCCTATTTGTGATGATCCTCACGATAGGTGAGGAAATGATTCAATATCTGATAAATCTCATGATAGGCATGATTAGATAATGTTTGATGAACCTCATGATAGATGAGGTTTTTTTGATGTTCGCCCATCAATTTTGATCGAAAATTCATATCAAATTTTTGGAATAGACTTGATAGTAGAATGACTTTTGATTTCTAGACATAGTACACTGATTGTGGATTTTTCATTGTGATGATAGGAGCATCTGGGTACTCTCCAAATGCGAGAGAGGTTTCCCTAAACTAAAAACTTGATACCTCATCTGACACCAGATAAGATTCAGATTATAGGTCGATGCAGCCTGACCAGTTTACTTGGCATGCCCCAGATTAGGATTAATCTGGGTCTTTTGACTGCCTTGGCTGAGAGGTGGCATAGTGACCACAACACATTTCACTTACCCATTGGCGAGATGATGGTCACACCCAAGGATGTGTGATGGATTTTGTGCATTCCATTTCTGGGGTAGATCATAGTGTACAATTCTCATTAAGCATGTGGTAGAGATGCTCTCCGTAGAGTATTTTAGGATCAGGATATTAAGGGTCTGAGCGTCTGATGGAGGAGGATTACTGACTCATACGTGACACTACCAACAGTGCTTGCTAGATTTATTGGAGGTTTCCTTTGCCCTGATCATAGGTCAAAGGGATTCCTCATGGTTTGGGGCAGGACCTTAGAGAGCCTGATCGTACATGGTATGAGATATGTGTGGGGGATGTACATGCTGGCACATCTTTACCATGATCTTCATTCAGTGGTGTACCTAGGGGCATGCAGCTTCTCAGCAGGGATGACCCTGTTATAGGTGTGGGCATGGGAGCACTTTTCTATTGCTCAGCCATTTCTAGTGGTGGATAGACCAACAAGCAGACCGTATGTATTTAGATATAGAGGTCAGCTTACCCATGCTCAGATGGGTAAGTTAGAGCATTCGAGGTGGGTTTTTGATGATACATAGACTGTTACCTAGCGGTCGTACTTCGATTATGAGCAGTGGGATGAGGATGATGTAGTGTTGGGGTATCTCTGCGATTCCATGTACCTAATTGGACGGACACCCTTTGTATTAGAGAGGTTTTTGCTACACCGAGTGTAAAGGAAATATGGCATCGTTCAGTCTATGCCACAAGGGGTAGCCCACTATGCTAGGTGGAAATGTGATATACCTAATTGGGGGCCTTTTTTTTCATATGATGTTTTAGTAGAGGGATACAGAGCACTGCAGCCATCACCCTTGGAAATGCGCAGAGATATTGCCGAGGCATTGGTTACAGAGGAGGACGTTGCATTCTTGGCTTTGGTTCCACATCCTCACATCACCATTCCAAATGAGCTAGCACTATTACCTATAGAGGAAGATGTGGCTAAGGGTTCTGCAGATAGTGAGGGTGGTAGAGATGGTAGCAACAATGATGACATTGATGGTGGTAGTGGAGGTGATAGAGGGGTAGAGCTAGTCAGTAGTGGTTCGTCATCCAGTAGGCCTCACAACAGGCAAGTAGTGGCAGTGTTGTCAGTGGACTGCCAGAGATAGATTGCAGGTCTCCAGACATAGGTTCAGACACTACAGGGATAGTTGGTATAGGCCTGGGGTTTGCTTGTTCGCACCCAGACTCAAATGCAGGCTCAAACTCAAGTCCATTCTCACGCTTTAGTGCAAGTTCAAGGACAGTTAGCCATTGTGTAGACTTAGGTTGCCACATTGACAGCTGAGCGAGACAGTGCACATTAGATTTTTGAGAGGGCACAAGAGACAACTGAGACCCTACAGAGAGTGGTCGATGGTACCTCGGTGGGAGATTACATGAGAGAGGTTTTGTGGGCTGGCCGAGAGGCTGAGTTTTATTAGGGCAGATATCGTGATGCAGTGCCTACTGATCGCAGAGTCAGTTATGCCCCATCGAGATCCAAGTAGACACATACTCGGACAGTGAGTGAGGGTGTGACACAACCTCCACATGGAGATCCCAAAGATCCTAGTTCTTTCGGGGGTGTTGGTGGTACTGGTCCTGTTGGGCCTGCACATTCTGGCAGTAGTAGATCGTAGATGCTATTGATATTTCTTTTTTGAGACATGATGTATATTATGATGTACCTCATTTTTTATGATGTATCTTTATTTTCAGACTTCATTATATACTTGACACTGATGATATATATATATGAGATGCAGTTGATGTGATTTTATGATAGTTTATGATTTCTATGTGATGGATGCATTTATTATGTGATGTTCTATATGAATGATTTTATTTCAAATGTGAGGATATAATGATAAATGCTTTTTATTTTATGTAATGATTCTATGATAAATGTATTTGTAGAATACATGATATATGGATGTATGATGTGATTTTGAATCTCTAAATGATGATCTATATGAATGCTTAAGTGTGATAAAAATGTATGCATGGATGGATAAATGCTTTTTATGTTAATGCGATACTGATGAAAAATGATCTTATGATGAATGATAATGGATGATGTAATGATAATAATGACATGAATTGCATTTATTTTAAATGTGATAAAACGTATAGATGGTAAATGATGTATGGGTTTAAAAAGTGATCAAATGCATATGATGTTGATGGATGATAATGTAATGAATGTTTTTATGGTAAAATGAACATGATGTACTTATCGTACAATTTATTTTATAATTTATTTCATGTAGAAATGTATGAATAATTAAATGACGAAACTTAATGATGAGATGATGACTCCTACATGTGTTTGATGATTTTTGGATTTATGTCAAGTATACTCAGTCCTATTTCTAGATTAGATGATCATTGATTAGAATCCTTTAAGCAACAAATACTCTGTAGATAATGAATTATGATGAATGCAATCTAATTTTAACATGCAACTATATGCAAAACCATTGTCATTTTAATAGTACTTTTGTGCTTTTTATCATCATAGAGCTTTATTGGATGCTGAAAGTGAGTACAAGAGTCAATGGTATGTGTTAGACCAATGACGACTTGAGTAATACTTTCATGATTTTTGATATTGCAAGTGAACACAAGCATCTAGGTATGATTTAACCGAGATGACCTGAGCATTCATTGCATAAATAGGCAGTGATTAATCATTTCAATGTGTGAATTCTGAATGTCATCGGTGATACATTTGCATAGCACATACCCCAACAATTCATACATTTATATGATTAACTTATAGATAGCAGATAATAAAAACATCATTCTTCTTCCTTGTTTCTATAGTTCAATACATCATTGAGTTACTCCAAAGAAATGATAATAAAAAATACAATGTATCCATTTTTACTTCAAGTGTTTCAATCATTATTCAGATTTTAGATCATCCATCCTGATTTTGTGATGTTTTTGCAATTTTTGAGATTTTGACCAATTACCTTACCTACTAACCTATCCTAGGGGTCTCGGGGGCTGATCAAAGATTAGCCTTGCCTATGTTACACACGCAGAGACCACGTAGTTCAACTGACATAGACCTATGTTTTTTTGGATTTTGCTTTTCCAGTCTAACTTTTTCACATGTTTTTGGATTTTTGATATGATACGGAAGGTTGATGCCTCTTTGATGATGATTGATGTTGTGCTTTGATCTTTTTTTTTATTGTTCCTACCATACTGTTGTTCGCCCTTTGGTGAAATCGATGTTTTTTTTTTCCCTAGTGATATCCAGATGTTGCCCCCAAGCTTTGGAGTGAGACTTGACTATGTGAAAATTATTTTGATATGGATGCAAAGATGGCAAGACTACTGACATGATATGAAATGGTACTGACTGCCAGATTAAATGATCTGATATGTATCAAAATAGATGGGAAAGTTGACCTTATAATCACATACAATGCTTGTTTCTAGGTTTTCACCATATGTTTTTATTACACTCATTGTTTTGTGTATTTTTCTCATTTTTCCTTTTTTTTCTTTCTTTTTGTATTTTATATATATTTTTTGTATTTTTGCATTGCAAAGGTGCCTGTTTGCCAGGTTTTCATCAAGGAAACCATTTTCAAATGTTTGACCCATGCACTAGGAGATTCAAGTATAGAACTTTCTGAGATGGATATTGTTGATAGGTTCATCAAACAAATCCCCTTCTGATGTTGATAGTAGATATGCCCGTGGTCCATATTCTTATATAATAACAAAAGGACCAAGCTAGTTAGGCTCAAATTTCCCTTTCTTCTCCCTATCTTGCTGATTCCTAGTGTTTTCCTTTAGTACCAGGTCAGCAACCTAAAAGACCCTCGATTTTACCCTATGGTTGTAACTTCTTGACATCCTTTATTGATAAGCCGTTAGATGATTAAAAGCCTGTTGACGATGCTCATCCAACAATTCCAGTTCTTGTAGTCGAGATACCCTATATTCTTCATCTGAAATGATCCCTCTAAGTGATACACGAAGGGATGGAATCTCAACTTAAATGGGAAATATGGCTTCTGACGCATATACCAAGGCATATGGTGTAGCTCCTGCTAGTGTTCTAATAATTGTTCTATAGGCCCATAGTGCAGGATTGAGTTGAACATGCCAATCATGTCCAACATCATTAACCGTCTTTTTGAGAATTTTGAGAATTGTTTTGTTCGAGGCCTCTCCTTGGCCATTCCCTTGAGGATAGTATGGTGTTGAAAAACGATGTTGGATATGAAACTTTCCACATAGCTCCTGGACATCTTGATTCTTGAAAGGTCATCCATTATCAATGATAATGGATTGAGGGATTCCATACTGACATATTATGTAATTCAAAATGAAAGAGGAGATCTGCTTCCCAGTGATGGTTGTAAGAGGCATTGCTTCAATTTATTTTGTGAAATATTTTGTAGTTGTTATAATGAACTTGTGTCCATTGGATGAAGATGGATTTATCCTTCCTACCAGATCCAGTCCCCATTGACAAAAAGGCCATGTGGATGTGAAGGGATGTAGCTATTATGTCGGTGCATGAATCAGATTGTTATGAATCTGACACTTTTGACATTTCTTGACAAACTGGTAGGATTCTCTCTCCATGCATGCCAATAATATCCTAAATGGAGGAGTTTCTTGGCTATAGTTATCCCAGTTGAATGATTGCCACAAATACCCTCGTGAACCTCTCATAGGGTCATTTCAGATTCGTCATGTTATAGACATCGGAGTAAGGTACCATCAAGACCTCGACGATAAAGTATGTCTGTGATTAAATTATGTCAGGTGGATTGGCGGATAAAGTTTCATTTTTGGATCTTGGATAGATTTGGAGGAAGGATATCATCTTTCAGGTAAGCATAAGTCTTTTCATAGATGGAGGTTTCAATGGTTTCTAGATGGCAGATGGTAGTGGATTCTCAATTATTATGGGAAGGAAATGATACTTGTTCTACCATAAACTGATAACAAACACGCTTCTCAGGCAGTTATAGCCATAGTGTCTGCAACTTTGTTCTTTGGCCTTGGAATTTGATCAAACTTGATACTGACAAAGAACTATTTCAGATCATCTATTTTTTGCTTGTAGGGCATCAACTTTTCATATTTTGTTTGATACTCTTCATTCACTTGATAAATGACTAATTCAGAGTCCCCATATACCTATAAGTCTATGATCTTCCATTGAATTACTATTTTGACCCCAATTATCAATGCTTCATATTCTACCACATTATTTGTACACTGAAACATCAGTCTATATGATTTTGGAATGATGTGTCCTTGTGGGGAGATGAACAGAATCCCTACTCCTGATCCTTGCTATGTGTATGATCCATCAAAATATAATACCCATTGTTGGGGCATCACTGTCAGAATGCCTGCATTCGGAAACTCCATTGTCATTGGTCGATCATCTAGTAAAGGAGCCTCAGGTAATTGTTTAGCAATTTCCTGACCCTTGATTGACTTTCTCTCTACATATTGAATGTCAAATTCACTTAATAGCATGACCCACTTTTCTAGTCTACCTATTAAGGTAGCTTTACTGAGTAGATATTTTAAAGGATCGATCTTTGCTATGAGCTTGATCGTATGAGTCAACATATAGTGTCTCAGCTATTGAAGGAAAACACCACTAT
The DNA here is from genome assembly GCA_007115665.2 of Sequoiadendron giganteum. Classification (NCBI taxonomy): domain Eukaryota; kingdom Viridiplantae; phylum Streptophyta; class Pinopsida; order Cupressales; family Cupressaceae; genus Sequoiadendron; species Sequoiadendron giganteum. The sequence continues at coordinate 543,824,448 of CM021108.1, forward strand.
CAAGTAGGATTTCTCTATGAAAGTGTAAATTAATTTCATATCCATTTAATGTCCTACTAATATAGTAGATGGCATGTTATTTTCCTTCATAATCTTCTTGCGCTAATAGTGCCCCCAAAGAGATATTTGTCTTGGCAATTTACAATATCAAAGGTCTTCCTTTTGTTGGTGGAATGAGAATGGGTGGTGACATTAGATACTATTTGATTTGATTGAACATTGTTCCACACCCCTCATCCCACTTGAAAACTATATTTTTATGCAAAAGGTGATTAAAAGGATGACTTTTGTTTGCCAGCTGGGAGATAAATCTTCTGATCGATTGGAGCCTTCCCTGTAGTGATCTGAGTTGACTGATATTCTTAGGAGGTGGCATCTGCATAATTGCTTTTACTTTTGCTAGATCCACTTCAATTCCTTTTTATGAGACAATGCACCCTAATAGTTTTGCTGATGTGACCCCGAAGATACACTTCTTGGGGTTTAACCTGACATTGAATTTCTCTAGCCGTGTGAAGATTTTGTCTAGGATATGCAGATGTCCATCCCTTGTACAATATTTTTCAAGAATATCATCCATGTAATCCTCCACGAAGGTGTGCATCATATCATCATCTGTAAATATTGGTATAGTCAAAGGTTTGATAGGTTCCCAGTCAATGAGTTCTGGATGGATTAATGGCATGAGATCATCGGATTCATTTGGTTTGATGGATGTAAGGGTTTGGATAGCCATTTGTTCATAGTTTTTTATTGGAATATCGAGGTCAATGATGGTACCTTCTTCAAGATCGTCTAGCTCACTCGAGGTCTTTTCATCCCCACTTGAATCATCGATATTTATGGACCTTGCCACGAATGGTCTAGACCTAGAGCCTTGGCCCTCCTCACATGTAGGTGTATATTGTTGGATGACATCAATATGAGTATATATGAAAGATACATCAAAACATGAATCCCATTCATATTCATTTTAATCTGTCTCAGAGCTATTTCTAATTTGAAGGATTCTTTCTACAACCTTCTTTTCCAGTCCCTATTTTTCTTCATTAGAGTATCCCAGTCCCAGCTTCTCTTTTGAATGGAGAGTGAGGGGTTGAATAGGCTCTATGATTCCATCCTTTCTTAATCGAAAAGGTCCTTGTCCTTCATACCCCATTTTTTCTAAAATAGATTTTCCTTTTCCATATTTATCAGTGTTAATATTGACATTTTTGACATTGCTATCTGATGTAGAGGGCTCTTCATCATTGTGTAGCCAATCCAAGATCACTTTGCAGTCTGATTCATCTTCTATAGTACCTTTTTTGACAAACCTTTCATCAAGAACTGTGACTAGTAATGATGTTTGAGATTTGATCATAGATGGTTGCCCATATGTCTTACGAGATGGCATAAATTGTGATAGGTTAAGTGATTGCCCCATAGAATATGTTCCCATTCCCTTATCTGTCAGTTGGACTTTCTCTTGAAATTTTTGTGATAAAGAAGTTTACAGATCCATATTATTTGTTGATTGAGTTTCAATAGGACCTGTTTCTTTTTCTTTACCCTTCCTCTCTACCCACTTGGTAGTGATACTTGGATGTTTTTATTCGTTGGATGATTTTGAGCTTGATGCTTCCCTATTGTGTGGCACAAAGGTATCTTGAGAGATCCTAAGGGTGTCACAATGTTGAGGATGATTATAATCAGCAGATATAGTCACCTCTTGTCCATTTATTGGGAACTTTAAACATTGATGATATGTTGAAGGCACAGCCTGCATTTCTTGGATCCATGGTCATCCTAAGAGTATGTTGTATGTTAACTATTTTTCCAATACTTGACATGCAATATGTTTCATCATTGTCCCCACTTGAATGGGTAGCACAATCAAGCCCTTAGATGATATTTTCTCCTCATCATATGCTTTAATAGTCATTTTTCTTTGGGCATCAATAGCATCATATGAATACCCTAGTGCATGGATTAACTTGAGAGTGAAAATGTTTAGAACAACTCCCCCATCTATTAAAACTCTCTTGATGCGATGATTGTGGATTAAGACTTCAATATGGAGTGTAGTATTATGGGGATGGTTTAGTGAGACATCATCCTGTTCAAAGAATGATAGACAATGCAGGGTAGTCAAATGCCTCACCATAGCTTGGAACTGGCAAACATTTAGATTCATTGGTACTGTAGTGGCTACTAGTGCTTGTTCTAGAACCTCCTTATGTGATGGTGATAATTTAAGGAGTTCTAGTATCGATATCTATGCAGGAACATTTTGCAGTTGATCGACAATGTTATAATGAGATGGAGGTGGAACTGCATGTGTAGACCCAACTCCATTTAACACTACCTTGGATTGCCCCCTAGTCATTACATTTGCTGGTTGATGTTCCTGATGATCTCTAATTTTTAAGACATTGATTTGATTATCAGAGTTTTGTATGCTTGGGAGCAAGTCCAAAGGGGTAGTGTTGTTGATTTTGGGTTCGTCAATGTTGTGACTAACTGTATGATCACTCTCTATTTTAGATAGACAAAGGATTGTTGTGTCGAAGACATGGTTGATGTTTTTACCTTTGTTGTTTGAGGATGATGATGCTTCTTTTTCATAGTCTGGAAAAGGGTCCTTGAAGTTCGAATGATCGTTATTGTTTTGGGGTGTTTCCACATATTCTTTATTGTTGTCGATCAAATATTGTATTGCGTGCTTCAACTCCATACAATCGTTGGTTTTGTGGCCTTTGTTATTATGGAAGTTGTAGTAATCTGCGTCATTCCACCATGGTGGTTTGACCTTTGGATCCCAGAATTGGGTTTCCCGTGCAGTGATAAGCCCACCGGTGATTAATTCTTTCATTGCTGATTCTATCATTTGGCCTAAAGGTGTGAACCTATGCCAATTTCATGGTTTTTGATATGACTGTGTTTTTACGATCTCATTGCTTTGTATGAAATTTGACTTGACAATTTGATCATTGTTTTGATTCTTTGATGTAGATGTTTTCAAGTTAAAAATCGGTTTGACATTTTGGGAATCATTTGTTGTTTAATTGGTAGTTGCGTTTTGATTATTTTGCCAAAATTTTAGCTTATCACTATTTGAGTATTGATTGGAGGAGTTATTTGTGTTATTCGTTTTATCATTGAAATGTTTGATAACTCCTCTTTTGACTAATGCCTCCTCAATTTTAAGACTATTTTTTATTACTTTTTCAAATGTGGGAGGACATTGCAATTCAAGCCTATAACTCATTTCCTCTATTAAGTTTTCAATGAACAACTCCATCTTTTCTTCCTCGGGAATGGATCGTGGATATCTAGCAAATAATCGTCACCATCTTCGTAGAAAAGAAAAGAACGTCTCTCCTTTGTTTTGCTTTAGGTTATAAAGATCCTTTATTGTAACATTGTGTTGGATGTTAAAGGAATAGTGGGAGATGAACCTGTTGACAATTTTTTCAAAATTTCTGATACCCAGTTGTAGTTTTGAAAAACCACTCCATACATGATCCTCCCAAGGTCCTTGGGAATAATCTCATTAAGTAAGTTTCCTCTTGGGAAAACTCGAAGCTCATTGTTTTGAATTCCCTGATATGATCTATTGGATCTATTCTTCCATTGTATTTATCGTATTTTAGAATCTCACAGTGTCTAGGAAAAGGTATCAGACTGATTGTTGCATCAAAAGGATAAGGACAAATGTCCTGTATCAAATATCTTTTAGTACTTCCTTTCGTCATATCATGTATTTGTTGTTGTAGCATTTGTATCTGGGATGTCAAAGTAGCAACTGGATCTATTGTTTGTGTAGGTTGCAGTATTCTAGTCTCACTTGTTCCAGGTGCTTCCTTCAGACAATTTATGTCGAAGTCCTTGGGAAGTTTGGCACCTGATTCATCCAACATCAAAAGATACTTCTCCATATCTTTTTCTAAGATCTTTTCCATAAATTTATGGAACTTGGGCTCTTTTTGAGCTGTTTGAATATCCTCTGAAGTTATTTTGTCTTATCGTTTTGGTTCAGATTGTTCCAAGGATTTTCTTCTGCCATTGTTTCAGATGTTTCAAGTTCTTTCTCTAAGAGTCTTTGTTTTTGGGACCTAGTGAATATTGGCATACAAATTTTTGCCCTTTCTTCCGAAATATTGATCTTCTATGCTAGAGAAATGTCAATTGAACTTTTAACAAAGTTAAATAAGATGATTGATCCTATTGATGAGACTATGTTAAAAATTTCATTACTATACTTGGTTTCGTGATAAAGGATGATAGTATCCCGATGATGAAACTTCAGTGTAGTAATCGATTGTGTATTTTATTTTGACAATTTTGATTTGCAAGGTCTTGTTTCAATTGATAAGATTGGAAATTTGTATAAACCTATCTATTTTTGGTCTCTAGATAGTGATTCTGATAAAAATAAACTTGGTTCTGATGAAAACTGTGGATAAAATGACAGACTAACTAACTGGTAATATTTTTGAACTCTCTATTTTGAAAGCACTAAAACAGAGTACAGAGGCGCTATTTCATAGAAATGCTAGAACAGAGTCCTGAAGCGTTGAAACAGGTGACAAAAGCGCTATCTTGACAGAAGCGCTAAAATAATGCTCGAAAGCACTGCAGAAAGTGATGGAAGTGCTATCTTGAGAGAAGCACTGAAATAGTGCCCGAAAGCACTAGAAAAGATGATCAAAGCATTGTTTGATGAAAGTGATAAAATAAAGACTGTAGGTGCTAAAACAGTTCCTCAAAGTGCTATTTCATAGAAGTGCTAAAACAGTGACCCGAAGCACTGAAATAGGTTTCTAGAGCGCTAAAAATAAGACTTTTAAGACACTCTATTGTAAATTTTGATCTGGCCTTGTGGCATACTATATTATGGATTGTGGAAGATAAGAATGACGTATGCGCTAACCATAGTTGTGATACTATGTGAGAGCTCTCCTTTGGAAGAAGGCTCGTGAATAGAGTGGTTCTACTGCGTAATCTAAACTGTGACCCCTAGCAAAATTGTGATATCTGTAGATGAATGTTCTATGTTGTAAAAAGAGTTTTTGATTTTGATATAGAAAACACCCTATTCTTAATTTATCTTGATAAACAAAAGGTTTCTTGGGTTTTGTGATTTTGATTTTTCTCTTGACAAATGTGGTGGACTTCCACTTTCGAAGCATGGATTTTTTGATCTAACTTGACTTTGTTTGTTTTCAAGATGATCTTTAATCTGATTTTAATGAATTTTTGAAAACACAGCAAGCAATTGTGAATAATTGTTTTAAATTGAATAGATCGTGTATGTTCAAGAACCACGAATGGTCCTTATTGATTTTCATGGGTTGCTTTGAAAATTATACACAAATCAAATAGACTCACACTTAAGTACAAATAGGTCATCATTATACTCACAACCCACATCTTGAATTGCATTGATGCACACAGTCGTGTCACCCCCTAGAGGGCGATCATGTTTTTGTCATTTCCAGGTGCGTACTCAGAGTTGGATTTCTTGTCCTCTAAGCAAACAGTCGTTGGCAATTATATCGTGAGTGTCTTGGGGGAAAATTCTTCTCTCCCCTTTCACCGTGAGTATGACAATGTATGGATACTGACTCAGAGGGATACTACTCTATGGTTCATAGATAGGGCTTCCGTGCGGTGCGGCAATTGATAAACTCCCTTAGGAGACCTCCCAATCTTTAGAACAAAGATTTTGGGGATGGTTATATTGCTCACTACCATCAAGTTGGACTTTCATCAACAACTTGCATTTTTATTATAGTGGGTTGGAATCCTTGGCTTTAGGCATTCCCACTTAGGTCGTTTTCATAGGGTGAGTACTTTTTCCCACTATGGCAGGCCTTCTAAAGGATTTAATAAAGCGTAAATAGCATGAAGTAATAATGAATTTGGCACTTTGATCACCCAGTTAAGGGGAGAGCATAAGCCTAATCACCACAAGCACAACATATAAGTTGTTCTATTTTAAGCCTAAAAAGAAATTTTCTAATTTGTGTGAATGTATTACTTCCCAAAAATCATGATGTTCTTTTTAACTTATACTACAAAATGTGGTCACTGCCCTAGGAATGATAAATTTTCTTTTAAGAAAAAAAAGTGGCTACCCTAGGATTGATACATTTTAGAAACCAGAAGTGACTATCCTAGGATTGATAAATTTTAGTCCAATTGTGAAAAAAAAAAATTAAAATATGGCCACGGTCGCATCGGATCGAGACTGATTTTACAAAAGCACTGGAATAGTCCACCGAAGCGCTGAAACAGGACACCAAAGCGTCGAAGTTTTCCACAAAAGCGATAAATCATCGATGCGTTGAAATAGGTCCTACAAGCGCTAAAGTTAAAAACGCTGAAATTTTTGATGGATGTGTTGTAGTAACATGGAAGCGCTAAAATAGGGCACAAAAGCAATGTAGTTTTCCATGGAAGCACTATAGTATTTGACGAAAGCATTGAAACAAAACACGTCGGAAACCTGCATGACACTTTTCAGAAAAAATTGATAAAATTGGGGTTAATGCCCCATGGTGGGCACCAAATTGTAAGTGTGAATAAGGTGTAAAGCACAAAAGACACTTCTTAATATGATATTATATCAAATACAAAGCTAAATGAATCAATTCAAAGAAATAATCTACTGAAAGCGTCATATTGTTCTCTATCTCCAAAGATTTATTAAATCATTGTGGATCTAAGATCATGTAAGCAATGTGACTGTTAAAATGACTATGTGAAGAACGAGATAGATGCTAATGCAATGATATGGAGCTTAATGTGATAATACTAGATGATAAAGAAACTAAACTAGCATGAGTTGACATGGAAATAGATAAATGCAGCTACAGGAGGCAGCTATGATATGAAAAACTTGATTGTTGGATGTTGGATACTGGATGCTTGATTCTTGAATTCCTGCAGAGTAAGAGTGCATAAGTTAGATTATCCAGATCCTTTTCTTAGTTCAATGAGGCTTTATTTATAGATTTCCTAGCTATAGAAATGCATAGGGATGGCATTGAGAGGCTTGGATTCAATCTGGAGGATTGAATGGTGAAAGATGTAGGAGATTGAGAGAATTTTGGTGATTGTCCCTACCCATGATACACCAAGAAAGAGAAGAGGAAATATTGATCGAGGAGGATTGAGAGAAGAATTTGGTATTTGTCTCCAAAACTTCCCATGAAGTTTCAATCAATTAATTTTGACATATTTTAGACATAAATTAGACATAGGATATCTAATTCATTTTTGAGGAAATATAGATGGAATATTCTTTATGCCTTATTTAAATATTTTTGATTTATTTAAATTAGCAAGAAAGGGATAAATAATTTAATAAAACGAACTATAGAAGTTGTTTATTAAATTAAACAGAAGAATACGACAATTAATAAATAAAGCGTTTAATCTTTATTTAATCAATTTAAGATCAATGTGATAGAATAAAATAGGGATTTGATAATTAAATTAAACAAAGTATTTAATTTTTTTTATTTAATTAAGATGAATTTAAAATGTGAAACTATATAAATAAATATTTCTATTTATTCAAACAATAGAGGTAATTAGGATAATCAATTAAATAATTTGTATTTAATTAATCGGATGCTCCAGAACAAATTTTAGATCAATTAAATAATTTTTAGTTGAACTACTTTTGTATATTCTTGAGGTCGACCATTAGCCCTTTTCTAAATAAAGATTGCATCTAATTGCGTAGACCTAATTGATGCTTGTGAACAATTCAGATAGATATATCAGGTATTTTGGCAATTGAAGAATAGAAGTGGAATGTATGGATTGAATATGAATGTGAAGAAGAAGAGTGGATATTTTCCTACTGACATGCAAATTCTCTGAGCATCAAAGGAACTAAATCTTCACTTGTGAGATGTAGCTTCATCAGTTCATATTCTAACTGTAAGCCATTTTGTTACTATAATATTTTGTAGGTAGTGAGCCTCCTTGTTTGGATAGTGAGTCCTACTTGTAAGCCGTGAGATTTTATATCTGGAAATGAGCCTCTGTTATCTAGAAGTGAGCCTATTTTATATCCATTTTTGGAACTACTATATATAGTGAGCTAATCCTCACCATGGTTTTCCCTCATTAGGTTTTCCACGTAAAATTTTTGTGTTAATGTGTTGTGTGGTTTCATATTATGTTATTTCTCTCGCTCATCTTTTCTATTATATTCTTTAGATTAATTATATGGTATTTGCTCAATAAATTTAAGAAGATACTTATTCACACCCCCTTCAATATCTTGATATTACACAATTGGTATCAGAGATTGGTTCCTCTGAAGAAACCTAAGAGCTTGGGGAAGATCCCGCAGATTAAAAAAATGAATAAAGAAGAGCTTCGGGTTGCTCTTGAAGATCTTGACAAGGAAGAAAATGAAAATAGAGATCTAAAAGAAAATCTTGATGAGGCAAATGAATGTATCTGGAAATCGAAAGAGAAATTGAATAAATTCAAAAGAATAAATAGAGAAGTGAGTGAGCAATTGAAACAAGAAAATGAGGAAATTACCAGATTAAAGGTGCAAGTGGAAAAAAAGAAGATAATTGAAGAGTGTCTAAATAAAATGGTGCAAAGTAAGTCTGATGTATTCTCAAGACTTGAACATGAAGTGATGAACCTGAAACAAAATTTGGAGAAATAAAAACTCTATGAAGATAATTCAAGAAAATATCCACCAAGCTTTATGAATTGATAGTAGGATTGAGACCTTATAAATACAAGTTTGGTGTGGGAAATGAAGCTGGTGAAAACTCTATGAATGTGCATAACTCAAATCCAGTGGATAATCAAAAGATTCAGGATAAAGGGAAGCAGAAAATAAATCCAAGAAGAAGATTGCCTATCAGACAACCAAATGCTTAATGGTACCCATCTTTCAATGGTGTTTTATTTTCTTCTAATAATTTTTTCATAGGGCAACTGAGTGCAAAAGTAGGATGAATTAATTTTTGTGGTTCCTTCTCCATATAATGTTATGCATGCATGAAATTTGGACATAGAGCTAGTGAATCTAAAACTCAAATGATGAACTGGTTTAATGAAGGTAGAATGAATCAATCTTTTGATGGCTACTACTATATATGTAACAAGTTTGGAAACAAAGAAAACTAGGGAAAATTAAGGATTAATGGAAGTCAAACAAACTAGAGAAATGTTGTCTGCTACAATTGCAACAAACCAAGACATATTTCAAGAGTTGGTAGAAGTAAAAAGGGAAACCAACATGCTCCGATAAAGGAGAATGAACCTATGAAGAAGATTGGAAAAGATGAGATTAATCAAGAAATGAACAAGATATGGAAGAAGATAGAAGAACTAGATATGAAAGATGTGTTTGTTCCCTCATCGGGTACAAAAAATTCCTCTTGGAATTACACCTAGCATGGTCTTAGGGGGAGCTTTAATAGAAAATTGTTCGAACCCCCTTGAAATATGGCATGTTAGATGTTGGCATGAGGATATGTTGTAAGGAATGGATGGAAATGAGTTATGCAAAAGAAAACAGAAGAAAAAGTGCAAGGAAGATCATTTGTGGACCAAATTAGGGTTTCTCAGTATAATGAAATAAGGTTTTTATCAACTTTTTGAAGCTTATTGCATTTAATGCAAATTAGGGTAGTGGGATGGTCTATAACGTGAAATTCACAAGTCATTTTTTATCACCTATGCATTTAAAAAATTCAAAGAACAAATTGGAGAAATCTTGAAGCAATCCTAAAGCGATTTGGAGCGATTCTAGAGAAATCATTGTGAATAATCAAGAACAAGTGATAGAATTTTTCTCTCGTAGGAAGGTGAGAAAATATGTTTTGTAGTGCAAGAAAGAATTCAAAGAAGTTAAATACGATGATGGAATCTATTAAAAGAGGATCAATTGGCAATATTCCACTAAGGCTAAAGGGAGTTGAATTGGAAGAATTTGATGATCGAAAGATAAAGGAAATGGAACTAGGATTAAAGACAAATGATTTGCAAAACATAAAAAACCTAGGCATGGATTTATGGGCAGAATTTCCTTGGTTTACAGATAGAGAATCCATCTTGTTCCTATTAAGTAAATTCAAGGATGGCAGCATTGTCTTTGAAAAACCCTACCCTATTACAAAGGAAGAAATTGAAGCTATTACTGAGTTGTGCAGTATTGGTGACCTCCCTAGAAAGAAGATAGTGAAATATAAAGAGGTGGAGGAACTAACTAGAATCAACAAAGACCCCCAAGCCTTTCTGATAAATACTATTATCAACCTCACTATAAGGTATGTTGCATAGGGTATTTCTTAAAAAATCTATTTCAGAAATCATGAAAGTTCCACTTCAGCTATTGTTGTATATCTGGTGCACAAAATGGTGAAGGAAAACAAGCAATTTGATCTATGTATCTTAATTTTGTAAAACCTAACTAAAATTATATGATTGTCCTTGGTCAAGGGTTATCCCTTCCAATTAGGGTTCTTGCTTGTATGCTTGGTATTCTAATTTTTTAGTTCGCTACTAAGAAAATACAATGTTAAGTGGAGATTCGGGGTCCCTATTGGAAAACAAATCTATAGGTATTTGGAAGGTATGGAGGATAATGAAAGTTCCTACAAAGTATTTTTATTATCCTTGCAGAAGGATTTGTGCTCTGGTATGCCTTTTTCTAATTGGTTTGAGGAGGGCTCATCCTCCGGTACAAACGAATTGGAAGTTGTTATTGGTGATTACCCTCTGGAATCTAAAAAGAGAAAAGTTATCACAGAAGATATCATCACTATTCCGGAAGAAAAGGAGTATGAAGAAGAATCCCTACTTGCATCTAAATATTTTGATCCAAATGATATTCATAAAATGTTAGATAGAGTTAAGATGAAGAAAATTGTTGAATTTTGGAATGCTTGCTCTCTGGTGGATATACTCAAAATTGATGATGTTATGGTTGAGTATCTGCTCAGGAAAGGTATTGATATTTCAAGTGTTTTTGTTTCATTACTAGACAATCTAGTTGAAGTTTTTGAAGAGATAATGTTGATGGAAGGTCCAAAAGGAAATAAGTTTGAAGCCATGGTTGAGAAAATATGTGCTAAAGCTAAACATAAATTATCTGAACACATTAATGAGACAAGGAAAATCATTAAAGATATGTCGGACATCTACAAGTATTGTCTCTAGTGGCCTATTGTAGTTGAAAATTTTAGAAGAAAAATTAAAGCAATTGAATTAGAAATGAATAGTATTGGAAAGAATTTTGACTTCTTTAAAGAAAAAGAAGGAAAACAAAGAATAAGAGTTGGAGAATCGCAAGAAGAGTTGTTAACTATTCAAAGATAGGGGGAAGATATGGTGAGAAATTTTTTTCTTTTTAAATAAATTGTTGAGGTCCGGTTAGATCATGTCTTTGGAATACTCTATGATGTAGAAGATTGTTAACAATATTGCTCATGCATAGATTGGTCATCCTCATTCACATTGTTGGATTTGTTGGACAACACGTGCACCAAAATGGATTTTGTTGTGTTAGCTTGGAAGCAGATTCTTCCAACTGTTAGAGAGAGATACAAGAAAGTGTTTGAGGTGAAAAGTGTTATCTTTACTTGAATTTCTTTTTGTTTTTGCAAAAGAAGGAGAGAAAAGAAAAGAAAAAGGAGAAAAATGAACAAGAGAAATTGAATTGATGAACAAAGGGGGAGTTTTAGAAGTTTCTTGAGTTTTTGGAAGTCTTTTGAGTTTTGGAAGCTTTTGAAGCCTTGAATTTTTGGAGTTATAATTTCTTCATATATGCAATGTCACCATGTACATATGTTTACATCCTATTTTTCCTGCCCTTTGCCATTGATGTTAAAGGGGGAGAGATTTAGATATTTATAGAGAGATTGTTATGAAAAGAATGAAGAATTGTGTGAAGACATACATTATTTTGGCACATGTTTCCATCAATGACAAAGGGGAAGATTGTTGGAAGAATGAAGAAGATCAGGCTTTGTGTTGTCATTGATGTCACCATGTTTATTAAGGTTTATTTCCCCTTCAGTGATCATTGTTGTTTTTTGGCTTTGGGAAATAGTTTATGAATGTTGGAATATTGTAAGTATACAATATTGTGTGCTCATATGATCATATGGTATGTTGGAATTGGTTTGGTGTTGCATTTTTTATTAGTTCTATCCATGGCCGACCTAATAAACAGTTGGTGGTATAATAGTTTAATTTATGTTACGGATATATGAGCGACCTATCTTAGGTCCAAGATGACATTATATAGCATTCTACATGGTTGAATTACTTTTGTATATGCTTCAGGCCAACCCTTATACCTTTTGTAAATAAAGATTGCATATAATTAAGCCAACCTAATTGATGCTTGCGGACAAGTCAAATATATATTGTGTAGTTTGGAGATTGAAGAATAGGATTGGAATGTGTGGATTGAATGTGAATGTGAAGAAGAAGAGAAAATATTATTTTTCTTACATGTAAATTATTTGAGCATCAAATCAACTGAATCTATACTTGTGAGGTGTAATTTCATTAGTTCATATTGTGTTTTTAAGCCACTTTGTTACTATAATCTTTTTTAGGTAGTGATCCTCCTTGTTTGGATAGTGAGTCCTACTTATAAGTAGTGAGCTTTTGTATCTAGCAATGAGCCTCTCTTATCTGGCAATGAGCCTCTCTTATCTGGCAGTGAGCCTCTTTTGTATCCAATTTTGGAACTACTATATATAGTGAGCTAATCCTCACCATGGTTTTTCCCTCATTAGGTTTTCCACGTAAAATTATAGTGTTCATGTGTTGTGTGGTTTCATATTTTGTTATTCTTCTTGATCATATTTTATATTATATTATTTAGAGTAATTCTAGATGGTACTTGGTCAATAAGTTTAAGAAGATATTGATTCACCCCCCTCTCAATATCTTGATATTCAACACTAAGTTCTGGTGAATGTTTTAAAGGTTAAATTTTCTATAGATGATTCACCAACTCTAACTTATCTTGTTCAACAATTGGGATCAGAGCTTAACCACTTAAGGAAGGTCCAGGATGCTAGCATATTGTTGTCATTGATGTCAAAAGGGGATCAGGAGTGAGAAAGAACTAATCCTAGCAAGGGAATTATGTCATTGATGTAGATTGAGGAACATGGCATGTTGAGGATCTAGCTCAGGCAAGATGTATAGATTGAAAATTTTTCTCAGTATGTTGCATTATTTTCATTATATTGTAGAGTATTCCTCTAGGCATTTGAAGTGAAATCAAAGACCAAATCTAATATGGGTTTTCTGAGAGCTTCTTAGAAATGTGATGTGCAAGTCTAGAGGATGTATTATAACCTCAAAAAATAATCATGTTTCCTCTGAGTCAAAATTAGGGTTTATTGGTTAAAACCCTATGGTTCCAATGATGGGCATAAATGGATATTTCTAATTTTTCATTGATTGTGTATCGGTAGTTGCAGGTCACATAAGTAATAACTTGTGTCATTCATCCTATGGAAATGATTGATCCCTTCACCTTGCATTTACCAATTGAGAAAATATTTTCATGTTTAATATTTCCTAAGTCATGAAAATATTTCCCTTCAGTGAGATCAAAGATGATGGTTATGGTGGCAAGATCGAATGATGCCCGCTAGTCCCAATGAGTTTTTGGTAAGTCCCATGGGGACTGTGGGAAGTGATGGAGATTAATCCATGATGGTTTGATATTGACTATTGATGAATGGTGGGACCCACCACTAGTATAATTTAGCAAATAAATGACTACGTGACTAAAAATTTTAGTCACATGACTAAAACTAGTAGAATTTGGTAAATAAATGACTAATTTGGTCATTTATAAGTGACTAATTTGGTCATCGAGTAAAATCACAACTAAATGACTAAAAAAATGACTAAAATGAGACAAATAAAAATGATTGAATAAATGACTAAATAAATGTGCTCATTATTAAAATCTTGGCCATAATTTTTATTTTAATAAACATACTCTAAACCCTTCGTCAAGACCTTATTTTCAATCGTAGCTCGCCATAGTTAATAATAAAATATTATAAATAAAATTACTAATAAATATTTTGTTTTATGGTGTCATCATATGAACACCAAAGTTTCTTCTAAATTGAATGCCCAACTCCTCAAAGGCCCCAACTATGTAGTGTGGAAGATAAATATGCATACAATTCTCAAATATATACTAAGCTACTTATAAGTTTACATACTCTACATTTACTAGAGGAAAATAATGATATTACAAATAGTTTACAAGTATGATTATATAAATTAGTTAAATTATAATAGAAGAGATAAAGATGGAGATAAAAAATAAAGAGATAGAGACAAAGAAATATAAAGGTAGAGAGATTAAGAGGAATAGAGATATAGATGGAGAGAAAGATTGAAAGAGAAAGGAATAAAAAAAAGAGAGATAATACAAGAGAGATAGAAATATAAGAGATCGAAAGGGAAAGAGAGATAGAGAAAATAAAATCTAACTTTCGATTACTGGTTCTGTGCCAAAAATCCAAGAATGGTATGTGTCCTTGGGGAGTTATGCTCAAGGTAGTATGACTTTTGATATAGACAGAAAAAATTATGGAGAGAGAAAGACATAAAAGAGAGATGGAGATAGAGATAATATATAGAGAGAGAAAGACATAAATGGGGAGGGAGATATAGATAAGATATAGAGAGGTGGATAGAGAAAAAATAAACTGAACTCCTATAATAGATTTACTATTACAAATATATAATTTTGTCTAATGAAAAATTATATCTAAAATATATATTTATTGACTGAATGCTAATTGAGACCTTTGTTACATAAACAACATCATTTGCTAAATGACCTACTAGTTGACCTCATGTATTACACATATGTTCCAAAAAATACACCAAAATTTTCTCTAATTGACCTTTCATACCTCTTCAACATGCCTATTGCACATCAAGGTGCAATTGCTAGTAATAATTTTATATATGTATTTAACATGTCAAAGTGTGCTCATTATTAAAATCTTGGCCATAATTTCCATTTTAATAAACATACTCTAAAACCTTCGTCAAGACATGCATAGCCTCCTAAAATGCAGAAGTGAAAGTTGAAACCTTATTTTCAAGGTAGCCTGCCAAAATGGATAAGTGAAAGCACGACACCTGATTTAGGGTTCCAACCTCTACCTATTTTTCTGCATTGGAAATGATTTGTGTAGAATCTTGTGGTAAGTCACTTTCCATGGTTTCAATTAATTTTACTTTTCACATTTGTATGTGGTCAGGCCATTTTTTATTGTGTTAAGAATGATTTCTCTATAAACTATGGCATATTAGATAATACTTATGATTTCATGTGTGTTACATGCATGATTGGGTAACATACCAAATTTTTGAGAAGCTTGTCAAATCTCGATCAAACATAGTATTTTTGTTTTTTTGTTTTTATCTACATAATTCAAAGAATGGAATAGTGATGAAAATGTCTTAAAATTTATTTCTTACCACCAAATATTTCAATTCAAACACTAAAATTTGGGAATTGGTCTTTACAATTCTGGGTATGTTGACATCCAGTTTGTTAATTTCTAAATGTGGTTGTTCTTGTGAAATAGCTAGAGTTGCAGCTTTGATGTAGGCTTTTATTCAAAACCACAAGACTCTAGAATCAGATATTGGCAGCAGAATAGTTGTCTAGTAGTGACAAGTCCTAGTTTTTTCTCCTCAAACACCAAGTTGTCCCATTCTTTTGTCCATTTACATTGTCACACATGATTCAAAAAAAATGCATGTGGTTTTTCTCTAGTTGTGACTTTATTCAAGCAAACAAGCAACAAATTGAGTTGTTTCTTGTCTTGAGAATTTTGGATTGTTTGAACACTAAAATGAATTTGTGAATTAAATCTTATTTGGATCCCATCATAAATGATTTTCTTTTGTCATCTAGTTGGCAGGAGTGCAGTGTCCATGAGACAATCATTTTTGGGTGTATTCTGATGGTGCATATGAGGAGGAAGGCCAGAATAATATCAAAGGAAACATATGGGGCAAGGTGTGCCTTTTATTTTTGGAAAAAAAATATTTGAGCTTTGTTCTGGTTGTGTAATGTGTTCATGCTTTCATTTACTCAAGCTCTTTACATTGTTATTGTTAAAATTTTATGGCTTTGGTTGTGAGTTTGAAGCATCTGGTTTATGATCTTTGATAGGCAGGCATTAACAAGGTTGATATGCTCTTTTGTCTCATTTCCCACTCCTCGTGGGAGTTCCAATGGCTCAAGAGAAGATATGGTGGAGATCTGTCCCAGATTACTTGGAGAAGAAAAAGATTAAAAAACTCCTATTACTTAGATTTCAAGGCTCTAGTACTAGTACCATTTTTAAGCAAAGAAATGCCTAGTACTTGAAGAATCTGATTTCCATGACACTTTGATTCATTAATCTCAATTGCTTTTCTAACAATTGGGGGAATTTCGTCGAATGATAATCTTGAAAAACTAAAAAATGAAAGTTGAATTGCAATGGGTAATATCTATATTCGTTATATTTATTTGCTTGGAAAATCTTAATGGAAATCAAGCTTTGTTTATAACTTTAAATTTTATCTTCCTCATCAGATTTCAAGTTGTGTGTCCTTTAAGAAATGGAGGACTTTGGAGACACAACTTGAAAAATGAATTTATGATAAAGAAAGGTCAAAGAAAAGTAAAATTATAAGACTGGACTCAAACATATATTTCAACCACCAAAGCTATAGAATTTGGTGAAATTAGCAGATTTAAAAGCTAAATGCTTAGAAGTATCGTATAGATTGGTTTTATGACATGATTCCCTTGTGTGGCAAGTTGAATATTCATTAGTCTTGTGGCTTTTAATTCCTGTTGGGAAAAGAGGACATATTGTTAGGATTTTAAACACTATTTAGAAATTATGTTATTCAATAAAAGGAAACTAGTTGATTGATGTTATCTTTCAACCTATTACATATGGTGATACTTTGTATGTTTGAATTTTGGCCCCTTTTTTGTCACCATTACTCACTGAGACTCCTACTCCTAGTTCCAACTTGCCTTTTGAGGTACCTAATATTGGAATTGACACTATGTGAATTCCCACTTTCCATTCTAATTATTGTCTAGAATGATGGGTAAGTGCACCAATCTGTGACACAATTTTGGTGCCAAAATGAAAAAACTCACAAAAAAAGTTTAAAATAAGCCATTTGGTGCATGCCAAATTTGCTGCTTGCCAGATAAAAAACTTAAATAAAAGCCGAAAAGAGCTTTCAAACCCTCATTTCTCTTCAACCCACGGCTTGACTTGGAGGATTTGAGGTCTACAACTCACACTCACGAAATCTCATCCATTATTTGCATCCTTAGCTTATGATTTTACACGAGTATGCCGCCAATACGTTAGAGAGGTTGAAGATTGCAAAGAGGTATGCATTTTTATTCTATTTATTTCAAATTTGATTTAGAATACAAATTTAAATAGGTTTTTATAATTAAACTTTGTTTTGATTCTCAAGGAATGAATCTCCACCTTGAAACATTGAGAATTCACAATCACCCCATCACAAAGACCCTCTTATACAAGAACAACCTAAAACCCCTCCATAAATTCATAAGCATCCTCAAGAAACACAAGAAAATATTCAAAATCAAATTAAAAACAATAAAATAGACATTGAACAATTAATTGGAAGATTAACCGAGCATACCGAAACCCACCCTTATAAGAGAGGGATTGTTGAATCATTGAATTCAATTGTAACTCATGTAGGAGAAATGAGTGAGAAAGTAATTTTTTGGTCAAATAAGAAGCATGAGATGAGACAATTTTATGCTAGTGGTTTGTCATATGCAGATTTCAAAAAACAAAAAATTAGCAAAGCCAACTTGTGTGCCCTATATATAGACCCGAGAACCAATGAACCTTTGTCTCATGCATGTAGGAGGTTCCCCATCCATTGGTGCCACCATGAGTTAATTAAAAATAAATTTTGGGAGTGGTGGTGGATGGTATTTGACCAACCTCCATGCAATAACCATGAGGTGCCGCAATAATTTTTGAAATCTTAGACTTTTAGGATAGAGGTGGGGTCTCCACACATGATAGACCTATTGCACGACGTAATCCACAGTTGAAACCAAGACCCTTGGCCAAACCCATCATGGAGCATGTCTATGTTCCTTCCATTGTTAAGGATAGTGTAGAGGTGGACATGTTAGAGTCAATTGAATCACTCACCCAGACCATTTACAGTGTCTGAGTCCTCTAGTAGAGCTTGGTGTGGAGGAGATGTGTAGGCCTCGAGCTCCACCCCACCATTGTGGTGCTTGTGGTGTTGTTTACACGTATGATTATCAGAGTGCTCATGATGCAGCTACATAGCCTACATCAATTATAGAGGCAATGGATTTCACAGATGATATTCTAAATGATACATTTGGCATTGACACTCAGGTAAAATTTAGCAAGTTCATATAATGTTGTTTATTAAATTATATTTTGAAATTTAAGAATAACTAAATTAGTAGAATTTTGATATGATGAAATTTTAGGGTCGGACTGTTCATGAGGCATGCTCCATTCCTACAGACCCTTATACATTCTTGACGATGAGTCCACAGGTATGAAACTAGTATTAAAGATATTATTATTGTATTTGAAAGTTTGTCTCATAACATGCTTTGGATTTCAAACTATTTCTTGGTGCACCTTCCCCCTCCACACCTCACAATTCACATCCTCAAACAACTTACACTTAGGTGGCCTTTATTCATTAATGGTGTTGTAAAACAATGTTAGCTATTTTTCATAATTTTGTGTTTATACAAATCTAAAAAAATGATGAGAAACACAAACATTGCATTTGTGTTCTTTGATCGTGTCACATTATCTTCTCCTAATCCTATAGCATTAACATTTAATAGTTTACATACCATACCATACCATTAACATTTAGTAGTTCACCCTATTTTCCATGATCCCCTCCTAGCCCATTCCACTAATATCTTCTAGTCCATGCTATGTGTCATTATGTCCTTCTACTCCCATCTTATTCTACCCATTATTAATTCACCCTAGATGTTCCATGATCCCCTATGTTCCACCCTATTTTCCTTTATACCATCTTTATCCACATTTCATCCTAGATAACTCTTCTCTATTATTGCTACACATAGGTCAAGTTCACAGTTCGTGTATTATAGTAAAACCCTAGACACCTACTAATTCACTGTATGTTGCATTATTCCCTAGTAATCTCATCCCATTAATCTCTAACTATCCACCCTATATTTTTTTATCCCATCCTAGCCCATCCCATCAATCTATACTAGTCCATGTCCTATGTTCCATTAATCCCTTCTATTCCCATCCCATTACCCTCTCTTATTTCACCTTATCTTCCATTATTCCCTCTTGGACTTTATATTGATACCTGAGATATTGTTCCAGTTGTAGTTGCTAACATCAGACAACCTTGGTGATGTTGGTGGCATGATGGACCATGGAATTGTTGCAGCAATAGCTAGTTTTGATCCATTGAGAGAGGTATGCAATAGATTGTTCGATTTGACATTATATTTTCTCTTTTATGGTCTATTATAGAAAATTTTCATGATACTTTAATGTAGTTTAATTTCTATCTCGATGGTTGCTATAGGTGGTTTTCACTCCCAATCGTAGACATGGTGATGTTGTAAATGTGTATGATGATTGTATGTATGTAGTAACCGATTATATATTTTGTTATATGTCATTCCACAATTCAATTTCTATGTATTAACATCTTTTTTTTTTATTGTATCAGTTGAAGGTCCAGAGTGAAGAGAGGAGGACTTGCGAGCATGTTCAAAATACAAGAGAAGCAACAGTCACTCCATCCAACCGAACTTTGAAGGCAGCAAAAAATCTATTTCCTTCCCCTAGAGGGAAATGACTATGTATTAGGGTTTTTTGGTGTATGCCTATGTGGAATTTTGGAACATATGTTTTGTACTATCGATATATACGTGACATTTTATGTCCATATGGCTAAGCTTGTATGGTTTTTTCAGATATATTGTATATACTTTTATCAATATATATCATTGTATAGCCTTTCAGCTTTTTGATTTAAGAAAATATTATTTTTCTACTGCCATTCTTGAATGATGTTATCATGTGTATCATGTAAATTGTATGCTTGAATAATGTAGGCATGGATTTTGTTTACATTTCATTCTTAATTAATTACTGCCGATTTCTCAATAAGCCACATCTAAAGTGTATTGTGTAAATAAGCTCCATTCCTGGTGGTTTGTATCCTTTGGAATGCTTCAATTACTTGTGCCTCACTTATTCACATGTATTATTCCATTATTCACATGTATACTTCACCTATATTGTGTGTATTCACATGTATGCTTCATGTTTCCAATGCATAGCAGAAAAAAAAATTGGGGAAAAATTTGGCAAACCAAAAGTATAAGAGTTTTTAAAAAATCAAGAAAAAATCATATTGAAAAAAACATAAAAAATTGTAGAACAAGAGATTAATTTTTTTTTTTTGAAATTGAAAGGTATTTCTATAGCATATAGAGATATAGAAAGAAAATAAAATAAATATTTTAACTAATGAATTGTAAAAAATGGATTTTTATAGTTTATATTCATATCGTTGATTACATTGCATTGCACATCTTTCAAAGTCAAAGCATTACTTCACTTTGCATAACTAATAACTAGATGCTCATAGATGACAAAATTTCAATTACAATATAGTTTGTACAAAGTCAACCTAAGCAGTTATGCAATTTCTTCACATTGCATAACTAATAACTAGGAGCAACTGCCAATTGCATTTTCTTATCATGGCATTCTATGAGACCAGATTTCTTTGAGGTATTTTTTCAAATAGTTCACTCCCTTGTCTATGTTACCAAATTTTTCATATATGTTTACCAAAGCATCTTGTCAAATAGTTCACTTCCTTGTTGCTATGGCTAAAATCCTAAAACAAGTGCTTTCGAACAAGCTATGGATGCTTCAAAAAAATATATCAAAAGAATAATAGTAAGCAATAGCATAGACAAGGCAGTGAAGTGTTTGAAAAAATGCATCAAATAAATGTGGTGATGGAATGCCATGATAAGCCGTAGACAAGGAAGTGAACTATTTGAAAAAATGCCTCAAATAAATGTGGTCTCATTGGGAATTATTCCATGACAATCAAATTGCTTTTGATTATCATGGCATTCCATCACCATGAGATCTCATTTTTTTGAGGCATTTTTTCAAAGAGTTCATTGCCTTTTCTATACTACCACATTTTTGATACATGTCTATCAAAGCATTATATCAAACAGTTAATTTCCTTGCTGCTATGGATAAAACCCTAAAACATGTTCTTTTGAACAAGCTATGGATGCTTGGAAAAAATATAGCAAAGCATAATAGCAAGCAATAGCATAGGCAAGGCAATTAACTGCTTGAAAAAAATGATTCAAAGAAATGTGGTCTCATGGTGATGGAATGCCATGGAAAAAAAATTGCTATGGATTTTCATGGCATTCTATCACCATGAGACCATGTTTCTTTGAGGCATTTTTTTCAAACAATTCACTAACTTGTCTATGCTACCACATTTTTCATGCATGTTTACCAAAGCATTTTATCAAATAGTTCATTGCCTTGTTGTTATGGCTAAAATCCTAAAATGGGTGCTTCCCAAAAAGCTAGATGGATGATTGGAAAAAATCTATCAAATTATAATAATAAGCAATAGCATAGACAAGGCATTGAACTATTTGAGAAAATTCCTCAAATAAATATGGTCTCAATGTGTTTGTCATGGCATTCCATCACCATGGGACCACATTTCTTTGAGGCATCTATTTCAAATAGTTCACTACCTTGCCTATGCTACGACATTTTTCATATATGTCTACCAAAGCATTTTATCATTCAATTCATTGCCTTGTTGCTAAGGCTAAAATTATAAAACAAGTGCTTTCAAACAAGCTATGGATTCTTGGAAAAAATATATCATAGCGTAATAGTAAGAAATAGCATGATGCAGAGCATGGAGGCCTTCAATCAACTAAGCAAAAATCCAACTGATACACCAAGGCTTTGTTCCTCCAAACCCTATCAAGATTGATTCTCCTCAAACTTCACTATTTGTCTTGTAGGTCTCTAGACCTAACTTCTTCACCTTTTCTTGTAAATCTTACTACCAATTCTCAAGCCACTCACCTTTTCAAACACCCTTTTAAGCCTTCAAAAACATATCACAAAAACACACCAGGTTACTTTCAACCAACACAAAAAAAACAAGGCTACTAAGTTGTCCTGATTGGCCAATTAGATCAAATTTTCAAAGCAACTATACTCCAATCTATCTTTCCATCAAAAATAACTATATACAATCATTTACCAGACCACAAAACCTTCAAATCCACAACCTTTAACCTGAGAACTGCTCCTTTGATACCACTTTTACAAAACCTTCATTTTTAGCAAGTTTAGGGTGGGTTTATTGAAAATCCTATTCCCACAACTCATAACACCTTTCCAATGCATCAAAAATGCTTAAGATAATCTAAAAATTATTAAAATTCCCTCACAAAATGCTACGCCAAAGGATTTCAACCATTTCCACTCTTAAACCACTAAATTTCACTAAAACTCATCAAATTACCAGCTAGGGCATCACACCAAATCACTCAACTCACCTCCCTTGCTCCATAAACCATAAAAATATGTTCCCTACCAATAATTATTCCATTCCACCAAGTTACAATGGGATACAATGGGTGGAATGGCTAAAAATTCATTTTTACACACTCAACTACTTGCATTTGACAACTTTTTCCCCAAGCGATAATTTTCCACCACGGGAAAAGGCCTCTGAGATAGAAAAAACTAAGAGAGGTTATTTTAGATGGGCCCAACATGATCTCATACAATTAGATGAGAAGTTTCTAATCATTATGGTGTCCGAATAAGAGTATGTTGAAGTTTGCAGCCATTTTGCACTTTAGACTCTTAAGGGATTATGTCAGTTGAACACAACTTAGAGTGATTCCATGTGTTTCAGTGTCAAAGAGGACCATGCCTAGCATTAAAATATCCACCCGAACACGTTGGAACAGTTCATTTAGTCACACAAGCTGCAGAACAAAAGTTACACCACTTTGCAACTTTCAATTACTTGCATTTGACAACTTTTTCCCCAAGCGAGTATTCACCACCACAGGAAAAATCCTCCAAGATAGTGAAAACTGAGAGAGCTTATTGTAGAGGGGCCCAACTTAATCCCATAGGATAAGATGATAAGTTTCTAAGCATCACGGTGTCTGAATACAAGCATGTTGAAGTTTGCAACCATTTTGCACTTTGGACTCTTAAGGGATTTTGTTGGTTGAATGTAGCTCAGAGTCATTCTGCATGTTTCGGTGTGAAAGAGGACCATGTATAACATAAACGTACCCACTCAAACATGTCTGAATAGTCTATTTGGTCAAATGAGTTGCATAACAAAAGTTACAGCACTTTACAATTTTCAACTACTTGCATTTGATAGCATTTTCCCCGAGCAAGAACTTGCCACCACGGGAAAAGGCCTCCGAGATAAAAAAAACTGAGAGAGGCTATTGTAGAGGGGCTTAACTCAATCCCATGGGCTTAGATGATAAATTTCTAAGCATAACGGTGTCTGAATACGAGCATGCTGAAGTTTGTAGCTATTTTGCACTTTGGACTCTTAAGGGATTATGTCAGTTGAATGTAGCTCAGAGCGATCCCATGTGTTTCAGTGCGAAAGAGGACCATGCCTAGCATAAACCTACCCAACTGAAGGTGTCAGAATAGTCTATTTGGTCACACAAGTTATAGAGTGAAAGTTGCACCACTTTGCAACTTTCAACTACTTGCATTTGACAACTCTTTTCCCAAGCGAGAATTCGCCACCACGGTAAAAGGCCTCCGAGATAGAGAAAACTAAGAGAGGTTATTATAGAGGGACCCAATGCAATCCCATAGGCTTACATGAGAAGTTTCTAAGCATCATGGTGTCCGAATACGAGCATGCTAAAGTGTGCAATCATTTTGCACTTTGGACTCTTAAGAGATTTTGTCAGTTGAATGTAGCTCGAAGTGATTTCGTGTGTTTTCATTCAAAAAAGGACCATTCCTAGCATAAACCTACCCATCCAAATGTGTCAGAATGGTTTGTTTGGTCACACGAGTTGTAGAACGAAAGTTGCACCACTTTGAAATTTTCAACTATTTGCATTTGACAACTTTTTCCCCAAGCGAGAATTTGCCACCATGGGAAAAATCCTCTGAGATAGTGGAAAGTAAGATAAGTTATTGTAGAGGGGCACAACATGATCCTATAGGATTAGACGATAAGTTTCTAAGCATCATGATGTCTGAATATGAGCGTGCTAAATTTCACATCCATTTTGCACTTTGGACTCTCAAGGGATTTTGTTGGTTGAATGTAGCTTGGAGAGATTCTCCATGTTTTGGAGTGAAAGATGACCATACCTAGCATAAACCTACCCACCCAGATGCATCGAAACAGCCCATTTGGTCACACGAGTTGTAGAATGGAAGTTACACCACTTTGCAACTTTCAACTACTTGCATTTGATAACTTTTTTCCCAAGCGAGAATTCGCCACCATGGGCAAAGGCCTATGAGATAGAAAAAACCAAAAGGTTAATGTAGAGGGGCCCAATGCAATCCTATAGGATCATATGAGAAGTTTCTAAGCGTCACGGTGTCTAAATACAAGCATGTTGAAGTTTGCAGCCATGTTGCACTTTGGACTCTTAAGGGATTCTACCAGTTGAATGTAGCTCAGAGTGATTCTGCATGTTTCAGTGCAAAAGAGGACCATGCGTAGCATAAACCTACCCACCCGGATGTGTCAGAATAGTCCTTTTGGTCACATGAGTTGTCGAATGAAAGTTGCACCACTTTGAAACTTTCAACTACTTGCATTTCACAACTTTTTCCCCAAGCAAAAATTTGCCACCACGAGAAAAGGCCTATGAGATAGTGAAAACTGTGAGAGGTTATTGTAGAGGGGCCCAATGCAATCCCATAGGCACATACAAGAATTTTTTAACCATCATGGTGTCCAAATACAAGAATGATGAAGTTTGCAGCCATTTTGCACTTTGGACTCTTAAGGGATTCTAGCGGTTGAATGTAGCTTAAAGCGATTTTGCATGCTTCGGTGAAAAAGAAGACCATTCCTAACATAAACCTACCCATTCAGATGTGCCAAAATGGTTTGTTTACACACATGGGTTGTAGAATGAAAGTTGCACCACTTTGCAACTTTCAACTACTTGCATTTGACAACTTTTTCCCCGAGTGAGAATTCATCACCACGGGAAAAGCCCTCCAAGATAGAAAAAATTGAGAGAGGTTTTTGTAGAGGGTCCCAACATGATACCATAGGCACAGATGAAATGTTTCTAAGCATCATGGTGTTTGAATATGAGCATACTAAAGTTTGCAATCATTTTTCACTTTGGACTCTTAAGGGATTTTTCTGGTTGAATGTAGCTCGAAGTGATTTCATGTGTTTCGGTGCAAAATAGGATCATGCCTAGTGTAAACGTACTCACCAATAGACGTTGGAACAGTTTTTTTGGCCACACAAATTGTAGAACAAAATTTACACCACTTTGCAACTTTCAACTACTTTCATTTGACATTTTTTTCTTCAAGTGAGAATTTGCCACCACCGAAAAAGGCCACCGAGATAGAGAAAACCAAGGGAGGTTATTGTAGAGGGGCCCAAAATGATCCCATAGGCTCAGAAGAGAAGTTTCTAAGCATCATGATGTTTTAATACAAGCATGCTGAAGGTTGCAGCCATTTTGCACTTTCGACTCTTAAGGGATTCTTTTGATTGAAAGTACCTCAGAGCAATTCCATGTGTTCAAAAGTGAAAGAGGACCATTCCTAGCATAGATGTACCCACTTGGATGTGTTGGAATAGTCTATTTGGTCACATGAGTTGCAGAATGAAATTTGCACCCATTTGCAACTTTCAACTACTTGTATTTGACAAATTTTTCCCCAAGAGAGAATTCCCCACCATGGGAAAAGGCCTTCCAGATAGTGAAAACCGAGTGAGGTTATTGTGGAGAGTCATTAACCACCCTCTAAAACCACCAAATCTACAACCTTTAGCCAAGGAACCACTCATAGATTGCACTTTTCACAAAACCTTCATATTTAGCAAATTTAGGGAGGGTTTATTGAAAGTCCTATTGCCACACCTATCTCAACTTGCCAAAGCATCACACATACTCTAAAATAGGTTTTCATAACCATTAGCACCAAAATGATCATAAAACTCACAAACCTCCATGAAATTGATTCAAACAAACTACAAATGAAATCTAATACATTCCTTTAATGTTTCCCATAGCTTTTAGAGCATGAACCACTTGTATAGGGCTGTACAATGGTCTGGAGCACAGATTTACAAGTCAAAACTTAGAATTTTACACTAAAAATAGGGAATACTTCTTGATCTTCTTTATTTTTTCCATACTCTCACCTCTTCCTCTAGGTTCTCCTCATATTGATGGACTCATAGAAACATAAACCAATTCCTAGAACTAGCATTCTACTTACCTAACTTTGCATGCACCTAACTCTACAACTTTTTCATCTTTTACCAACTTTTGCCTGGAACGTTGATTTTCAATAAACCCTCCTTGTTTCAAGCATAGAAAGGCCTAAAGCAAGGGTTTAGTGTTTAGATGAATTAGAGAGGGTTTTAGTGACTAAAATTTGTTGAATCTAAAGTTTTGTAGGCTAGTGAAGGTCTTTCAAAAGAGAATTGAGATTGAAAAAGTGTTTGAACGTATGATGCTTTGTAAAAGTGGCCTAATTGACTTGTTTGGGTAGCGTAGTAGCACTGTTTTGGTGATGTTGGTCCAACGTGGCCTACTATGTTTTTGACATATGTTTTTGAAGGCCTTAATGGGTGTCTAAAAATTTCAAGGGTTTGTGGGTTTGAGTTGCCTTTGATAAGAAATGAACAATTTTCTCTATTGTGAATGCTACAAGGAAGTGAATGTGAATTGGCCAGTTCAGCATTGAATTGAGGTTTTTGAGATTGAATATTGTTTGAAACTGATATAATTGTGATTTTTGAAGGTTTTGTCTCCCTGCTCTGCATCACAAACCTAGGGTATAAGTTGTTGCCACCTAAATGAAAACTAGAGAATCTTGTGTTTATTGTTCTCAAAACCACATTGTGATTGTCAACGAAGCCATGAAGAAGATGAATTCAAAGAATGGTTTGTTATACTATATTTTATAATTATTCACTATTTCTTTGGCAATGAGGTAACTTAGAAAGACAATAAGCATCTCAATTGCACAAAATTTTCCCCTTTTTTATTTATTAGAAAGGTAAATGGTATGACTGAATAGAAACTTGTATTAACAACTATGTCAACTCACTTGAATTTATCTAAGCACATATGATGAAGGTGATTTTTTTATGGAACAAAAAAATCAATGGAAACTTGCATTAACATTGATGAAAACTATTAGGTTTTCCAAATTAGTTGAAAATAAAAGTTTTCCCACAACCATCACTAATAATGAATTTGAATCTCTTATGTCATGTTTTCCATTTTATATCTTGAAGCTCCTAAAAGTTAAACTTTTATATGCAAACATCCATCTTATTTAATGTTGAATTTTATGTGTAACAATGAAGATTAATAAAATCATCAAATGAATGGTCTAAAAATTATGAAAACAAAACAAAAAAACTCAATATAAACGTCTACCTAAAATGGAATAGAGTGAATTCCACTAGCCATGCTGGAAATGGACTAGTATAAGCAATGAAAATAGAATTCATAAGTAAATTTGTGTCAAGTAAACTTGTGTTAAGTAAATGTCATTTTTTTATTTTTTTGATCTTCAAACTCATAAAAATTAAACCTTTTTATGCAACTCCCATCTAATTCAATGTTTAATTCTATGTCCAATTGTTATGATTAATAAAATCATTAAAGAAATTTAGTTTATAATGTCAAAAACAAAAAAATATACTAAATATAAACATTTCAATATTACTAGAATGAATATATTACCTTAGATAATGTAAAATGATGTAGAAACTCCAAAATGTCTTCTTCTATATTATCTATCATGCAAATTGGTGGTAAAAAGGTGATAAATTAAGCATATATTAGTACAACATAGAGTCAACTGCATAAAAAAGGTGTTTCTGAATCGGATAAAGCATTGAACCAGAAAAATACATAAGCATTTGGGCCCAAATCACATGGCCAACCCCTTTTTTTATCGTTTCAAGGTAAAACATATTTGGTGCTCACCAAATTTGGAGAGCGCCAAATGTGTTGTTTTGAAATATTTACCTTCCATAGAAACAAAGGGAGTGACACTTGAGATAGAAAGAGAGGTGATAGGACTGAGAGAGATTAGTCTAGGTAGTGTGGTAGCGACTAAGACCTAAGATCAATAGAGACTTGAGGGATAGATAATTATCTAGTTACAGTGGGGGGAAATACTTGACGACGGGAGAGGGGTTGGGAGGGATAAGATCTAAGAGATAAAAATAGACAAAAGGGGGAGAGATAGAGGGAGTGTGGGAGAGGAGGTTGGAGTGAAATATATTTGTCTAGGTAGGGTGGGAGGTAATTGAGACCTAATAGAGAGGGACTATGAGAGAGGGTGTTGGAGTGACACAAATTAGTCTAGGTATCATGGGAGGGAGTGAGACCCGAGAGAGAGAGAGAGATTTGAGAGGGAGAGATTTATTTAGTTATGGTGGAGGGGAAGACCCGAGAAAGGGAGTGGGAGAGAGAGGTAGTGGGAGATAGAGGGATGGGATACCTAAACCATCAAGCATAAACCCTTGAAACCAAACCCTTAAACCCTCTACCTATAAACCCAATACCCTCTACCATCAACCCTCAACCCTCAACCCTTAAACTGTAAAACCTAAATCATAAACCCTATACCCTTTAATCATAAATCATAATCCCTAAACCCTAAACCCTCTACCCTAAACCCTCTACCCTCTACCCTCAACCCTCAACCCTTAAACCTAAAATCATCAACCCTCTACCCTCTAACCTTAACCCTTAAGCACTCAATACTAAGCACTCAACCTTTTAACCCTAAACCCTTAAATTATCTATCCTCTACCCTTAAACCCAATACCCTAAACGCTCAACCCTTAAACCCTTTTAAACCCAACTAAAATCTCTACACTAATCCCTCAAGCCTCAACCCTTAATCTCTCAACACCTAAACCCTAAACCCTCAACCCTCAACCCTCAAACTATAAAACCTAAACCCTATACCCTATACCCTATACCCTTAACCCTTAAACCCTCTACCATCTACCCTAAACCTTTAAACCATCTACCCTTAAACCCTAAGCCATAAACCCATAAACCCTGTACCCTCTACCCTCTACCCTCAACTCCCCCTCTCTCTCTCTCTCAACCCTACACCATCTACCCTTAAACCATAAACCCTCTACCCTTAACCCTTAATCCCTAAACCCTAAACCCTCTACTTGAGATAGAGAGGGAGAGGTGATAGGAGAGAGATACTTGAGAGAGATGGAGAGGGAGAGGGAGAGAGATAGAGGGAGTGAGAGAGGGAGGGATTGGAAGAGAGATAGATGGCGTGACTACGAGAGAGAGAGATAGGGAGAGACATAGAGATGGAGAGAGAGTGAAATCCCTCAACCCTTAAACCCTAAATCCTTAAACCCTTAAACCCTAAACCCTAAACCCTAAACCCTTAAACCCTCTACCCTCAACCCTTTACCCTCAACCCTAACCCCTCAACCCTTAAACTTTAAACCCTAAACCCTAAACCATGTACCCTATACCCTTAACCCTTAAACCCTCTACCATCTACCCTAAACCCTTAAACCCTCTACCCTTAAACCCTATACCCAATACCCTTAGCCCTTAAACCCTAAACCTGTAAACCCTCTACCCTTAACCCTTTACCATCTACTCTCAACCCCCCTCTTTCTCTCTCAACCCTACACCATCTACCCTTAAACAATAAACCGTAATCCCTAAACCATAAACCCTCTACCCTTAACCCTTAATCCCTAAACACTAAACCCTCTACTTGAGAGATAGAGGGAGAGGTGGTAGGAGGGAGATACTTGAGAGAGAGGGAGAGGGAGAGAGATAAAGGGAGTGAGAGAGGGAGGGAGTGGAAGAGGGATAGAGGGAGTGACTGAGAGAGACAGAGAGGGAGAGACATAGAAATGAAGAGAGAGAGAGAGAGAGAAATTCCCCAACGCTTAAAAACATAAACACTAAACCCCTAAACCCTCTACCCTCTACCCACTACCCTTAAACCATAAACTATAAACCCTAAACCCTTAAACCCTTAAACCCTAAAACCCTAAACCCTAAACCCCTAAACCCTCTACCCTCAACCCTTAACCCTCTACCCTATACCCTTAACCCTCTATCTTGTACCCTTAAACCGTAAACCCTTAAACCCTAAACACTAAACCCTCTCCCCTCTCCCCTCTACCCTCAACCCCCCCTCTCTCTCTCAACCCTACACCCTCTACCCTTAAACTGTAAACCGTAATCCCTAAACCCTAAACCCTCTACCCTTAACCCTTAATCCCTAAACCCTAAATCCTAAACCCTCTACTTGAGAGAGAGAGGGAAAGGTGGTAGGAGGGTGATACTTGAGAGAGAGGAAGAGGGAGAGGGAGAGGAGACACATAGAGGGAGTGAGAGAGGGAGGGAGTGGAAGATAGATAGAGGGAGTGACTGTGAGAGAGAGAGAGGGAGATACATAGAGATGGAGAGAAAGAGAGAGAAAACCCTCAACCCTTAAACCCTAAACCCTTAAACCCTTAAACCCTAAACCCCTAAACCCTCTACCCTCTACCCTTAACCCTCTACCATATACCCTTAACCCTCTACCCTCTACCCTTAAACTATAAACTGTAACTCAAGATTAAATCTAGGGTTTGATCTGCAACTAGAAATAACAATATTAACCCTAATCTAAAATCAAAACTAAAATAAAATCAAACAATAAAGAATGAAATTTGAAAACATAAATGTAAATTGAATTGATCTCACCAAATAATGTATTCTCCCTTTCGAATTAACTCCATTGCTCTTCTCCATTTTGCCTTTTAAGTATTCTTGCCCTTAGATTTTTGTGTTTGAATGCAAGCATAACTTCGTCAAGTGTCTCAGCAAAATATCGAAGATTGTTTCTTCTCGAAAGTGTATAATGATTTTGAGCAGAGGAATAATGATAATGACAGGCCATTTTATAGATTTTGTGTTTTCAAATGATCGGCTCAGATTGAAAGAGAGATCGACGGATGAGATTGATGAATGCCATGCGATGAGTTATGTGACAGATAAAACACGAGTTAGAACATGAGTTCAACTGCAGGTAAAGACTAATTTTAGAACATGAGTTAGAACATGAGTTCCAATCTTCATCTTCAAAAAAATAAAAGAAATAGACTTTGTATGCAAAATCCAAAGTTAGAAGTTCGAGAATAAATGCATCATAAATGAAAATTTGAGTTAATTAATTAAATAAAGATATTTTAATTAATAAACACATACATGCATATGAGTTAGAACTAGTTAATTGACTAGTTGTGACGGATAGTTCTCTCATAGAGATAACTCGAGTCAGACAATAAGTGCATGTAAGAGATAACTGAATGTTAGAGGAATGTGACATAATTAATTAAATAATGAATTAAATGTTAATTTAATTCAACATTCGAAATATGAGACTTTTAATTAAATAAATAAAGTAATTTATTTAATTTGGCTGTCGAAAAGGATAAATGAATAATTAAATAATAAATATTTAATTATAGATGAAAAGGGGTTAAACGACTAATTAAATAAAGATATTTAATTATAGTTGGAAAAGTATGATAAAGGGGAATTAAATAATAAATTATTTAATTGATAGATAAAGGGGGAAGAATTAATTAGTTCGCAACATAATTAAATAAATATGATTTATTTAATTAATTAAGTTGAATAAAGGATGATTATGAATTAATGAATTAATTAAAAAGGGTATTTAATTAATAGAGGAAATATGTGTTAGAAAGGGTAATTAAAAAATTGACATTATTTAATCATGACCATGGACTATAGAAAATTATGTCGAAAGTGGTGTTCGCAGGCCTAGACCAATTTTAGGTATCTATAGTAACAATAAACCTTGATCCCTAAACCCTTAAACCCTCAAACCCTAAACCCTAAACCCATAACCCTTCTACCATCTACTCTTTACCCTCTACCCTTAACCCTTAATCCCTAAACCCTAAACCCTAAACCCTCAACCCTCAACCCTCAACCCTTAACCCTCAACCCTCAACCCTCAACCTATAAACCCTAAACCCTAAACCCTAAACCCTCTACCCTAAACCCTAAACCCTTAAACCTTCTATCCTCTACCCCTAAACCCTCTACCCTTAACCCTCTACCATCTACCCTCAACACCCCCCTCTCTCTCTCAACCCTACACCATCTACCCTTAAACCGTAAATCGTAATCCCTAAACCCTCTACCCTCAACCCTTTAACCCTCAACCCTCAACCCTCAACCCTCAACCCTATACCCTTAACCAGGTTAAACCATAAACCCTTAAACTATAAACCCTATACCCTTAACTCTTAAACCCTAAACCCTAAACTTCTAAACCATCTACCCTCTTAACCCTCTACCCTCTACCCTCAACACCCCCCTCTCTCTCTCAACCCTACAACATCTACCCTTAAACCGTAAATCATAATCCCTAAACCCTCTACCCTTAATTGTTAATCTATAAACCGTAAACCCTCTACCCTCTACCCTCTACCCTCTATCCTCAAACCTCAACCCTCAACTCTTAAACCTCAATCCTCAACCCTCTACCCTTAACCCAGTTAAACCCAAAACCCTTAAAGCCTCTACCCTAAACCCTTAAACCATAAAACCACCAATCCTCAACCCTCAACCCTTAAACTATCTACGGTCTACCCTTAAACCCAATACACTAAACCCTTTTAAAACCAACTAAACTCTCTATGCTAATCCCTCAACCCTTAATCTCTCAACCCTTAAACCCTCAACCCTCAACCCTCTACACTCTACACTCTATCCTCAACCCTCAACCCTCAACCCTCAACCCTCAACCCTCAACCCTTAAACTATAAACTCTAAACCCTAAACCATGTACCCTATACCCTTAACCCTTAAATCCTCTACCATCTACCCTAAACCCTTAAAACCTCTACCCTTAAACCATATACCATATACCCTTAACCCTTAAAACCTTAAAACCTGAACCCTAAACCCATAAACCCTCTACCCTCTACCCTTAACCCTTCACCCTCTACCCTCAACAACCCTCTCTCTCTCTCAACCCTATACCATCTACCCTTAAACCATAAATCATAATCCCCAAACCCTCTACCCTTAACCCTTAATCCCTACACCCTAAACCCTAAACCCTCTACTTAAGAGAGAGAGGGAGAGGTGATAGGAGGGAGATACTTGAGAGAGAGGGAGAGAGATAGAGGAAGTGATAGAGGGAGGGAGTGGAAGAGAGATACACGGAGTGATTATGAGAGGGAGAGGGGGTGGGAGTGGGAGACTTGATAAAGAGAGAAAGGGAGAGGGGGTAGGATGAAGATACTTGAGAGAAAGGGGGGGAGAGGAGGTGGGAGGAAGAGACTTGAGGGAGAGGGAGAGAGACAGAGTGGGAGAGAGATAGAGGGAGTGTGAGAGAGAGAGAGAGGGAGTGGAAGAGAGAGAGAGAGAGGTAGGAGGGAGAGACTTGAGAGAGGGAGGGAGAAACCTAAGAGAGAGAAGAAGAGGGAGACACGGTGGGAGAGAGGGGGTGGGATGGAGAGACCTAAGAGAGTAGGAGAGAGAGGGAGTGGGAGATAGAGGGATGAGAGAGATACAAGGACTGAGAGAGAGAAACTTTAGAGATGGAGACGGGGTGGGAGGGAGAGGGAGTACTCAGGATAGAGGTATGGGAGAGAGAGAGAGGAGGGGTGGGGGGAGATACCTGAGAGAAAGGGAAAGAGAGTGAGTGTGAGGGAGTGGGAGGGAGATACCTAAGAGAGGGAGAGAGATAGAGGGAGTGAGAGAGAGAGGATGTGGGAGAGAGATAAAGGGAGTGAGTGAGAGAGATAAAGAGAGACTTGATAGAGGGAGAGGGGGCATGAGGGAGAGACTTCAGAGAGAGGGAGAGGGAGAGAGTGTGGGAGAGAGATAGAGGGTGTGAGAGAGAGAGGGAGAGGTGGTGGGAGGGAGATACTTCTGAGAGAGGGATAGGTAGAGGGAGAGAGATAGAGGGAGTGAAAGAGGGATGGATTCAAAGAGATATAAAGGGAGTGAGAGAGGGAGGAAATCAAAGAGAGATAGAGGGAGTGACTATGAGATGGAGAGGGGGTAGGAGGGGGAGACTTCACAAAGAGGGAGAGGAAGAGGGGGTAGGATGAAGATACTTGAGAGAGAGAGAGGGAGAGGGGGTGGGAGGGAGAGCCCTAAGAGAGAGGGAGAGAGATAGAGTGGGAGAGAGTGGGAGAGAGGGAGTGTATGAGAGGGGGGGGATGGAGATACCTGAGAGAGAGTGAGAGAAAGAGAAAGGGAGAGAGATAGAGTGACTGAGAGAGCAGGAATGGGAGAGAGATAGAGGGAATGAGTGAGAGATCTAAGAGAGAGAGAGGGGGTAGGAGGGAGAGACTTGAGAGAGAGAGATAAAGAGAGAAAGATAACAACCTAAGAGATGGAGATGGAGTGAGAGAGAAAAAAAGACCAAAGGGGGAGAGAAAGAGGGAGAGTGAGAGAGGGGGTTGGACTGAGATAGATTTATTTAGATACCTAGGTGGGAGGGAAAGAGACCTAAGAGAGGATATTCATCCATTGGGGTTTCCTCATCTCTAGAAGACAATGTCTCCATATCCTATAACCCTTGGTTATAGCTTTCAACCACCACCTCTGCTTCCTCTTCATCTAAATTCCCGATCATGTCATCAAAAGGATAAGGTACATGCTGATACCTTCCAAAGTTAATCCTGTCTTTGGCTAAATTGATATACCCTTCAGGGTCAAAGTTTTTCCTAGGTGGTCCACTTTTCATATTATAATGCAACAATCTATCATGGATTGAATTATATCCCTCCTTGCGCAACACAGTGAAATCACCAAAGCATAATGTACTAGGTATAAAAGCTTGCTTCCCATAAGAACTGAAAAGCATCACACTGTTGTAATCCATTTGTCTGACAATTTCCAAATATGCAATTCTGTTTGGAACTGTCCTTGGTAGAATAAAAGGGGTACCTTCAAATCCATACACTCTGATCATTATAGCTCCTTCCAAACAATAATAGTCACCCCAATTATGATCAATTGGCCAATTGTAATCTTTTGGTTGAAGAAATATTTTAATCTCATTAGTCAATGAATAGTTACAAGGATATTTATACAATTTGTACAAATTTTTCACAAAATATTCTTCAAAGTGGATGAAACCAGAACTAGCAAACCTGTTGTCCCAAATAGCAGTCCACAACTGAACAGGCAATGCTTCACCCTCTTTACAAATTTGAGAAACTCTCATCTTTGGAGGCCATACTCCCAACTCCTATCCAAAATACAGCACCAAGTGCTTTAACAATGAATAATGTCTGAGGTGAACAATAGAAGATCCACCCTTATAGCCACCAATCCTGAATCAAGCTCCCTAGAAATATATGAAGCATAGTCGAATGGCCTAGAGTTGTGATACTAAACGTCTGCTATGATAATCATTTGCACAATTGACAAGGGTTCCGAGGCATCCATCCCCAACACTTGACACACTGAGAAATATGTGTACTTCATATAAGGCTCAAACAAACCTACATGATAAGGAGGCCCCTCACTATCTTGCAGAGGTTTTGATTTGTTACATTGCTTAATTCTATGAATAGGCAACTTCCAAACCTTATAGATTGTATCCATTCTTGAAAATTATTTTTCCAAGTCTTCACAATTGATCTCCTCATTGCAAAACCCTTTCAATTTGAAAACCTCACCCATTGCTTTTTTAGACACATATATCTGTGGTTCTCCAAATGGGTCACATATAGCCTTATGCTTTGGATCATAATTATCTACAAGCAATTTTACTAATTTTGCATTCACAAAAATATTAGGGCACACTAGTTTCCCTACATTTAACTTCCATGGGTTACAGACTGGTTCAAAGCAGTTTCTTCTATGGTAACGAAAATTGAATAATTCATATCCTCTTATGGCAGTCCACACATCACCTATGAACTTGTACTTGTCATCTAGTTTATCAACTTCTACCCTAAGTTGTGCGGACCTTCTATCTTTAGGCCCCAATCCAGGTAGTTGATCAATAAGGTCTTGGTTCAACCTCCTTTCAGTTCCCTCATGCTATGTATCAACCTTTTGTTTCTTTCCTTTTTACAGACTACTCTCACCAGGCTTTCTACCCTTACCCTTTCCAGAACCAGAAGACTCCATTCTCAACCTTACATAATCAAAATGTAAAAAACCAAGAAACAATCACTTACAGTATTTTGCTCGAGATTCTCAAACTAAAAAATGTCTCGGTTCTCTGTTCAACATGCCAATTCACCTACAATCAATTCAGAATTGAAGAATTGATACAAACTTTACTGTTATATCCCGTCACACCATTAATGAAGCATGAATTAAAAACATTTGAAACTGGCACTGTCACATCAAATATCCCTTCGATGAGAGACTTTCAAATTTGGGGTGATGTCCTTTTGCAATGTCTATTACGCCCTTCACCAAGACATAAAATGATCTTACCGACACTTGGGATCAAAAAATAATGATGACTGTCACTTCCTTTTATGTCGCTATAACAATTCTGAGTCGGGGAGATGTCACATAGACTTCATTGCATCATACCGATATGCATTCTTCAAGTCATTTTCCAGTCGCTGAGACAAAATCACCCTTTCACCGATGAATTCTCATTTTGGTGTGACATTCAAACTTTGGTGAAGCTTATGTCGAAATGACCTTCTCCTGGCATTGCATATCTCTATCAGCATACCTTTCAAATCGGCAAAACCCCAATACTCTCTCCAATAGCTTTTCGAATCCCCTTGTATTTACTTCGGCAGGACAAGACTCACTTCGCTAAGACCTTCCCCGACGACCTTAATTCTTACCAAGACATTTGCTTGCAAGCCAATCAGTAAGACAAAATGATTTCATTATGACGTCATCTCGATACCCATTATTTTAGCCGAAATGACCCCTCCACATGCTAGTCGGCAAGACTAATTGAATTCGCCGAGACACTACAATGAGACCCCAACATATGGCGATATACTTTTTCTATATGTTGGTCAGCAAGAAAAATACTTCGCTATAACGTTACCCTGAAATGCCTATTTTGCCAATATAAATCTTCTCAGTCGCCGAAACAAAAGAAAAGTCTTGTCGATTGTTTGCAACAAATACATGTTAGTGAAAAATATAGCTTGGGGAGACTTTTACTATGTCTTTCCTATATGGGTCTTTCAATGAAAAATGAAGAGGCAAACAGATTTAAATGGGTCACATGACGAAAAATAAGCAAGGAAATACAAAGAGGGGATTTTATACTTATGATAAGGACTTAACGTTAGAAACTCTTGAATGCAATAGACTGTAAAAAATTCAAAATTTTACAGTTCTAACAGTGGCTCCGTCTGGGGATGAATAATAGAAAGATCATTTCAAGGATTCAGATTTCTAGGTGATCAAACCAAACTCAGAATGATGGAACATGTGAGCATGATGGAATAGATGGCAACGGAAAAGAATAAGACCCTATACTACTATACATGGAAAAATAATAATGAAAAAGGAAAATCAGGATTGTCCATGTACTTGCAAATCTTGTTCCGTTTATATCCTAGACTATTGTGCATGGAAAAGAATTTTAAAGACAATCATCAAGAGTTGTCCATTCATTGGCAACCCTTAATCCTTTGTGTTACGTCAAGAGAAAAAATGTTTCAGAAATTGCCCATGTACAGGAAATTCCTGATCCTCACCAGCCATATTTTGCAAGTAGTATGAGTCTTCACCTCTCTTTCCAACCACCACAAAAGGCCCTAGCCACAAAGCTTCAAACTTCCCATGTTTTCCCTTCTCCTGGCACCTTGCATTCCATATCAGCACCAGATCAATTTCTCCAAACTTCCTATCCTTTGTCTTTTTGTCAAATAAATATTTCATCTGCGCCTGCAACTTTATATTCTGATTTTGAGCCACTCTCCTCATTTCATCCAATTCAGCTAGTTGCTCCATCCTTTCTTCCGTGGGTTCAGGAATATCCAAATCTTCCTGAAGAACAAACTTATAGACTAGTAACAAGTTCTGCAAAGGCATCTTAGCCTATGCTCCATACACTAACTCAAATGGGGACCTCCCAATTGCCTTCTTCACCATAATTCTATCAGCCCGTACAGCCAGTCTTAATTTCGCATCCCAAGCCTTCTTGTTTTGACCTAGCATCCTTCTTATAATCTTTAGAAGACTCT
This sequence comes from Sequoiadendron giganteum, assembly GCA_007115665.2. NCBI lineage: Eukaryota > Viridiplantae > Streptophyta > Pinopsida > Cupressales > Cupressaceae > Sequoiadendron > Sequoiadendron giganteum. The sequence continues at coordinate 543,863,088 of CM021108.1, forward strand.
TATTGCTATATTATGCTTGTCCATTAGCCTGTGGATGATAAGGAGTTGCATAAGACATGACAATACCATATGTGCTACAGAAGCCTCTAAACTCATCTAATTTGAAACACATTCCATTTTCAATGATCAACCTCATTGGTGTACCAAATCTAGTAATGACATTATCCATTAGAAACTGTGTCACCACCTTACTTGTAGCTTATTTAGTTGGAATGGCCTCTACCCATTTGGTAAAATAATCGGTGGCTACCAATATCCACCTATGTCCACCACTTGATTTTTCTTGTATTTCACCGATGAATTCAATTCCCCATTGATCAAAAGGGGCATCAGCCTGCAAGGGTCGAAGTGGAAAAGCTCCCTGATACTTTAGTTTTCTAGAGAACTTCTGGCAAGCTTCACATTTTCTCACATGTGCAAAAGATTCATTGAAGACCTTTGGCCAATAATATCTTGCCCTGAGAATTTTTTGGGCTGTTGTTTTTGCTGATTAATGTCCTCCACAAACCCCTTCGTGTATTTCACTCAAAACATGTTTAGATTGAAATTCATCCAGACATAACAACAATATGCCATCCCCATTTTTCCAAAATAAATCTCCATCCATAAAAACATATTTAGACACCTGTAACTTCAGCTTTCTTCTCTAGTTGTCATTCATTCCCTCTGGACACTTCATGTATTTAAGATAATACATGATATATGTATACAACTGAGTATGTTCAATGCTTGCAATTATATTTTCTTCTTCTACATTGCAAATCTGATTTGCTTCAATATTTGCCTCTGCCATTAGTCTAGCCAAACCCTGACCTCTAACTAGTTTAGTAATTTGTATCCCCATGTCAAATTCTTGGATTTTGTTGATCCATTTGCATCTTTTACCTATTACTTTAGACTATGTCAGAATATCCTTGACTATTGCATGAGGAACATAAGCAACTACCTTAGCTCCAACAAGATATGGTCTGAAAGCTTTTACAGCTTTCACCAGTGCAAATGCTTGATTCTCCATTATATCATACTTTAATTTGGATCCCTGTAATGACTTACTGAAGAAAGACACAGGTTGTTCATGACCATCTTCATTCTTTTGTAGCATAACAGTTGCAACAGTGTGCATTGAGGCAAATGAAAAAATCTGAAAAGGTTTTGAAAATTAGGAGACTTAAGAACAGGGGCCTCCTTGATGGCTCATTTAATAGATACAAAAGCATCCAAAGCCTCTACAATGCATTCTATCTTTTGTCCTTTTCTCAACATTCTTGCTATGGGTTTAACAATCTCAGCAAAGTTAGAGAAAAATTTCCTAACAAAATTTATTTGTCCAAAGAATGATTGTATTGCCTTAACATTTTTAGGGATAGGAATTTTATCAATGGCCTCAACCCTTTCGGGATCTATCCTAACCCCTTCTTTTGAAACAATATGTCCCAAAAGTTTACCCTCTGTAACTGCAAAATTACACTTCTTGGGGTTTAAGCTAATACCATATTCAAGAGCTTTTATAAATACCTTTTCCAAATGATGAACATGATCTTCAACCTTCTTGGAGTAAGCAGTGAGGTCATCCTAATATTCCACCATGAGAATATTGATCAAATCAGCAAACACCACATCCATGGCTCTTTGAAAAGTCACTCGTGCATTAGTGAGACCAAATGGTATTCTCAAATAAACATACGTTCCCCAAGGAGTCGTGAATGCTATTTTGTATTGTTCAGACTCTTTAACCTTGACTTGATTATACTTTGAAAATCCATCCATCATAGACAACAATTCGCAGCCTATCACCTTATGTAATATGGCCTCCATATTTCGTAGAGGATAATTGTCTTTAAGGGATGCTATGTTTAGATTTCTAAAATCTACACATAATCGGATATCTCCATTTTTCTTTCTGACAGGGACCAAATTTGAAACCCATGTTGAATGTCTGATAGGCTTAATAATTCCACCATCTCCGAGCTTCACCAATTCCTCTTGCATTTTAGGCTCTAGAATTGGATTTATAGGTCTTTGCTTTTGTCTGAATGGTTTAGCATCTGTTTTCAATGGTATTTCATGCTGAAACAAGTCTTCTCTATACACTTTTAGATCTTCATAAGACCAAGCAAATAAATGTTTATACTCTCTCAATAATTCAATTAGCATTTTTCTAATTGTAGGACTTATCTTTTTACCAATGTACACCTTTTTTGGTGCCATCTCAGTTCCCAAATTAATTTCCTCAACATCATCCTTTCCAATTGGTGTTTGCTTCATCAAAGACTGATCATTTCCATCATATACCCTCTCAAGTGCCACCAACCCTTTAGGAAGTTTATTTGTCTTAAGCTGCAAAATATCCTTCCCAAATACTATTTCTTTTCCATCGACTTCCTCGACAAAGGCATTGAAGTCAATCTCTTGGGCTTCATACTGGTCTATACAATGAAGGAATTTCAAAAGATCAATGTCATCAGTAAAAACTTGCCAACTATATAAATTATCAGGCACAACAATCCTTGTCTTGAGTTCAATTTGTGACACTCCAGCCAACGTAATATCATCTCTCTTCAATGCTACATTAGCTAGAAAATATGCCATTATATTCTTTGACCTATCTACGCATTAATATGAGAAGGCGTCAAGCAACTCAATTGTATCCCATACAACATTTCTATATTGCTTTAGTCTCTTGTTTTTTGTTGTATACTTTGACCTTACTTGCGAGACAACTAACTCTGAATCTCCTAAAATAACCAGCAACTTGATTTTATGCTTCACCGCTATATTTAGCCTAGTTAACAGAGCTTCATATTCCGCCACATTATTAGTACATTCAAAAGTCAACAAGAATGAATACTTAAATGTAAGACCTTCAGGTGAAACAAATACTATCCTAGATCCATTGCCTTCTTGGTTGCAGGCTCCATCAAAATACATCTTCCACACACCATTGTGGTTCTGAGGAGCATGCTTCTTAATAGGATCACTATTAGTCAATTTTGGCTGTGCTGGTTCTATATTGAAACTCCCAAGATCAACATCACAAAAACAGTTGATTTGGTCTTGTGGCACATAATCAATAAGCTGATTCATCCTTAGTTCCCTGTACAACTTCACCTCTTGGCCATTTATTGGAATTTTTGCAAAAGATAGATCAAAATAGATATTTCCACCAATAGTTGTTGTCCACTGGCTTGATAAAAGCATACCGAATTGAGGAGGGGTGTCTATCAATGTTATATCAATATTATGAGCTACTTGAGGATAAGCAGCTAACTTGACTTCTACATCTTTCATTATACACACCACAGGAACAAGTCGGTTATCCATTGCATAAAATTTTCCTTCATATGTATCCACCAACATGCCTAGTTGTTTCATCACTCCTACTGGCATAATATTGATGGCAGCGCCAGAATCTATCATGCAATTTCTCAATAATTTGTTATTTATGAGTAATGTAATAAAGAAAGGATCAACTTGTGGCGGACTTGTCAATACGTTACTCAAGCAAATTTCTGGGATATTTACTTTATCCTGCTTATTTTTAGCAGTCATTTTATTTTTAGAACTTACATGTTTTTCACTTTCATTTTTTATCAATTGCACTGCACTGTCCCTGTATTCTTTAATTTTCATCATTTCAAGAAGTGGGATAGACATCTTTACCTGAGACAAGGCTTGAGTGAAATCAAAAGAAGAACCTTTTTCCTTAATCACTTTCTTTTGTTCTGATGTTTCTCTTTTATTCTCCTCTTTTTCTCTTCTACCTAACTGATCTATTTTTTGAATTTCTTTGGGTAATTCTTTTACTGCATCTTTTTGGATAGGATTTTGTTTGCTTTCTTCACGTTGTTTGTTTTCAGTCTTCTTTAAAACTCCTTGTACAACTTTCTGATCTTTCATAAAGATACCCCTAGGGACACCTTCCTTCTCATTTACTGTCCTATTTCTCAACCAGTACTTATTCTTCACTTCTTCAACTACAGCAACAGTCAATCTCTCTATTTCCTCATTAGTAAGTCTCCTCACATTACTATGAGCAGGAACCTCAACAAGTTGTGGTTCCACATAATCGTCCTGAGAGTCAGAAAATACATGTTGCTCAACCATATGGACATAGTACCTTTGTTGTACAACATCATATTCATAACCTCCTTCCTCCGAAGATGAGTATCTCTCCTCAACATGGTGAAGAGCATTTGAAGTTAAGTAGACCTTGTGATCTTCTCCACCATCTCCCATTAGCACTCCCTCCTCTTGCATCCTTTGGGCTACAATACAATACTCAAGGGACTGTGGTTTATCACAAGCTTCACAAAAATAATTGTTATTCACCATATACGTTCCCTTCTTTCTCAATGGATCGGGAGTATCCTTATCTCTAGGCCTATCTGTCATAGGTTTTCCATCTTTCCAGTTTGTGTTATAAGGCATATCATGCAACCTAGGCCTATCCTTCCTATATGTGTTCTCCTAGTTATATTGATAGTTATTGTTTTGTTGAAGAGCTCTAGGGTTGTCTCTCTTATTCATTATCCCGACAACCTTTCTGTTGTTCTCAATTGTTAATGCTATCTTTTGTGCTTCAGCTAAGTCCCTTGGGACCCTGTTTCTCAACTCATACCCTGTTTTAGGGTCGAATGCATTCAAGTAAACACTTAATGCTACAAAGTCCGGTAACTTTGATCCAGGAGGTATTCTATTCTACAATTTATTGAATCTTCTGTTAAAATCAAAGATTGAATCATTCTGACCCTTCTGAATTCACATTAGCTCATGGAGAGCAGCGTTTGGTGCACTTAGATTACCAAATTGTTCAAGAAACTAATCTTCAAATATTTGGAAAGAATAAATAGAAGTTGTTTCCAGGCTATTGAACCAATCCCTAGCTTCCTCAATAAGGGACATCATGAATAACCTCATATGCAAATCTTCATAAGGTATATCCAAATCCTGAATAAAAGCATTGAAACTCCTTAAATGATCCTCGACACTAATTGCATTACTCCCTATGAATTAAGGCACCAAACTTCTCCAAGAACCATCCATAGGATAAGGGCACAACTAAAACCCTGCCAAATCAAATTGTCTAATCATAGTAGTATACTGATACTAGTACATAGGGTTATTATATTGTAGATTTCGCTGTGGCACATGATGCTGACCAGGAGGTGGATAATTATTTATATGTTGTGTTGGAATATGCGGTGGATGATTTGGTTGTCTATATTGATTCCCAATTTGATGGTGAGGGATCCTTGGTGGTTCAGAATACCCAGCACCATGATTACCCTGTTTATGTGGTGGTATATACTTTGGGGGAAAACCAGATGGGTGAGGAATGCTCTGAGCTTTCTGTAATTTGAATTCTCTTATTGCTTGAATCATTTGGGATTTTTCTTGCTCTTCCCTCTCCCTTTTCTAAGACTCAAACCATGCTTCAACTTCATCATAAGTTAAAGATTCATAATCTTCTTGATGAATTTCCTGATTAATAAGTCCATTCTGATTACCCTGCATTTTTTGGTCATATTCATATTGAATTCTAAGTCGTTCATATTTGATTCCAACTTCAAATTCGGCTTGTTTCTGAGGGTTGTAAAAAGGATTTTTCTGATCTTCTGAGGTACAAGGCTCTTCAATTGAACTATCTTTCCATGTGTCAAAATAATTCTCACCATAAGGTATTGATGATTTGTCTTTGTTTGTCAAGAACATGTCCTCACATTTCCCTTTACCCTTGTCAACCTTATCATCTTTATGCGTCCACCTACTATTGCAAGGAGGAGCTCCAGCATGACCCCCCCTCAATTGAGATCTTCTCCCATTCATATTGCAATGTTCACATCAGAGTCGCCACTCACTTTTTTAAAAGTGAGAAAAAGATTGTTACTATTATTCCCAGCGGAGTCTGTATATAGGACTTTTGACTCTATGATTAAGGCAAAGATTCTTTGTTGTTCCCCAGCAGAGTCGCCAATTTGTTAGCTCTCAAAAACGCAGGTTTGAACCATGAAAGGTTGCCAAGATTTCAAAACATTTTAGGGTAACAAAACAAGGTTTGAAATAATTAAACCTTCTACTCTTTAGGTACTACTAGACCTAGGCAGGTGTACCTGACCGAATTAAGCAGACCTTACTTTTGATCTTTCTCTATTGCCCTAGTTTGTCCATGATGGCAAATTGAAATGGACAAAATAAATCAAGTTTGGTATAAATTGTATACCAATATTCAAAACTAAAACCTAATACACTCAATTAATAGATGTAAAAATGTGAGTGAAACTAAAGAATAAAAACGAAAAGACCAGCGCCTTATAGGGTTCATAGAGTCGAGAGAAATCTGAAACGAGTTTATTTGTTCTGGCAGACATTCAAGTTATTTAGCATCTTATTTGGTTTACAACTTGTATAAACATGCAGGATTGAGATTATTGAGTTCTTCTTAATAATCCAATTGACATTCCCTAATTACTATGATCAATTCAAAGAATTTAATCTCTACTGGAAAGAAACAATTAATTGATCATACAAACGCAGCAAATGTGCATTGACAAACTAGGTATAAACTTGTTTACACCAATTCGAATAACCAAAAAACACCATTATGGAGACAACTTCAATAATACTTTCAACAAACATCATAAACAACCGATACCAGAAAACATTACACCATCATATTAGATTTTCATCGATATCTCCATGATTTTACATATGCAACTAGTCTCATCTTTTTCCAAATAATTGTAATTTGTTGTCTCTTTTTTTTTTATCCTCTATCTAATTCTACTATTTATACTATTTTCAAAATGGACATTTATACATTGAGACCACGAAAGGACACATCCTTTCGAAAATAGGAAAAAACAAAATACAAAACAAAAGATAGAGAATAATTAGGCTTTAGTTAGCCACAAGTGAGTCGTAGCGAGGTGGTCCAAATAATCTTGGTGCTTATATGTATCCGCATCTTCGACAACATTCATGATCGTGATTTCTATCTTGACCATTTCCTCATTTTGCTCGCTCACTTCCTCTAATGTTGTATCCTCTGCAGAAGCTATCTTCATGATTCCATTCAGTATTGTGTCACATTCATTCTTCCATCTAGTGGCATCTTTCAATGCCCCTTTACTATCAGAAAATGTGATCACAGTTTTCTTGGAAGCTTCAATTAATCCTTGTTTATCCCCCTACAATTCCTCATAGAATTTTGGCTGGTGATTGATAATATGATTTGCAGCTTCAAGTGCAGTACCATTAGCCTCATCATTCTGGGCCAATTCATGAAACTTCTCCATAATTTGTCCATCCATCCTTTCATGCTCCTTCAATGCAATCAGAGTACTAGAATATTTTCCCCACAATTTATTCAACCAGGATGTCAAATTATCCTGCCTCCTCTTAACAATTACTACAATTGCATCATACTTTCCCTGATCATAAGCACTTGACCCTATCCAATGATCCTTTGCTTGAGATATTTCTCCTTGAGTGAGCATTTTGGCTGGATCTATTGAAATACCAACCAAGTCTTTCAGTCTATCATTTTCTCTTAGCATTCTTTCATTACTTGCTTTATACATTTCTCTTTCTTTTATCAATGTTTGGATCTGTGCTTTATTCAATTTTGCAATATTTATCCCAATCTCTACAGTAACCATAGGATCATCCTCTCCAACCTTTAGGGTCATAACATGGCCAAATGCCTTCTTTGTATCAATCACCACTGATTTCTTGTGGGGTGGGTAAAAATCCCATATCATCAATGATCCCTCATCATTAATATACTTAGAGCCTGAATACACCTTTGTTACCCTTTCCTTATCAAGTTTGTGTGTAGTATTACTATCTCTTAAGAAACTATCAAAAACCAATGTAGAGTTCAAATCAAGCCCAGGAAAAATCATGACACCAGCATTCTCCAACATTTTCCTTCCCTTTTCAGGAGTCATATTTGTCATTTCATCATCCACACATTTTCTCAATCGACCCAGTAATTGCTCTTCATTCCCGGAAGTGACAGTACCAACATCTTCTCTTATTTCTTTCCCCTTCTATTTGTACAAGAATGCTTTGAACTCTGGAGAATTTATAAACTCATCATCTGAAACAAATGATCTATATTCCATATGCCTTGCATCAATATCACCACTTTCAATACTTTTTTCTGTAGTTGGGCAAATATACCGCTGAGTCCTTAACCTAGATATTTTCTCTATTTTGCTCTATGGCATTACATCCATTGGGGTTTCCTCATCTCCAGAAGACAATTTCTCCATATCCTGTAACCCTTGGTTATAGCTTTCAACCACCACCTCTTCTTCCTCTTCATCCAAATTCCTTATCATATCATCAAAAGGATAAGGTACAGGCTGATACCTTCCAAAATTAATCCTTTCTTTGGCTAAATTGATATACCCTTCAGGGTCAAATTTTTTCCTGGGTGGTCCACTTTTCATATTATAATGCAACAATCTATCATGGATTGAATTATATCCCTCCTTGGCCAACACAGTGAAATCACCAAAGCATAATGTACTAGGCATAAAAGCCTACTTCCCATAAGAACTCAAAAGCATCACATTGTTGTAATCCATTTGCCTGACAATTTCCAAATATGCAATTCTATTTGGAATTGTCCTTGGTAGAATAAAATGGGTACCTTCAAATCCATACACTCTGATCATTGTAGCTCCTTCCAAACAATACCAGTCACCCCAATTATGATCAATTGGCCCATTGAAATCTTTTGGTCAAAGAAATCTTTTAATCTCATCAGTCAATGAATAGTTACAAGGATATTTATACAATCTGTACAAAGTTTTCACAAAATATTCTTCAAAGTGGATGAAACCAGAACTAGCAAACCTATTGTCCCAAATAGCAGTCCACAACTGAACAGGCAATGCTTCACCCTCTTTACCAATTTGAGAAACTCTCATCTTTGGAGGCCATACTGCCAACTCATGTCCAAAATATAGCACCAAGTGCATTAACAATGAATAATGTCTAAGATGAACAATAGAAGCTCCACACTTAATAGCCGCCAATCCTTAATCAAGCTCCCTAGAAATATATGAAGCATAGTCGAATGGCTTGGAGTTGTGATACTGAACGTATGCTGTGATAATCATTGGAAACAATTGACATGAGTTACAGGGCATCCATCCCCAACACTTGACACACTGAGAAATATGTGTACTTCATATAAGGCTCAAACAAATCTACATGATAAGGAGGCCCCTCACTATCTTGCAGAGGTTCTGATTTGTTACCTTGCTTAATTCTATGAATAGGCAACCTCCAACCTTTATAGATTGTATCCATTCTTGAAAATTCTTTTTGAAACTCTTCACAATTGATCTCCTCATTGCAAAACCCTTCCAATTTGAAAACCTCACCCATTGCTTCTTTAGACACATATATCTGTGGTTTTCCAGATGGGTCACATATAGCCTTATGCTTTGGATCATAATTATCTGCAAGCAATTTTACTAATTCTGCATTCACAAAAATATTAGGGCACACCAGTTTCCCTACATTTAACTTCCATGGGTTACAGACTGGTTCAAAGTGGTTTCTTCTATGGTAATGGAAACTGAGTAATTCATATCCTCTTAGGGCAGTCCAGACATCGCCTATGAACTTGCACTTGTCATCTAGTTTATCACCTTCTGCCCTAAGTTGTGCGGGCCTTCTAGCTTTAGGCCCTGATCCAGGTAGTTGATCAATAAGGTCTTGGTTCAACCTCCTTTTAGTGCCCTCATGCTCTATATCAACCTTTTGTTTCTTTCCTTTTGATAGACTACTCTCATCACGCTTTCTACCCTTACCCTTTCAGGAACCAGAAGACTCCATTCTCAAGCTTACATAATCAAAATGTAAAAAACCAAGAAACAATCACTTACAGTATTCTGCTTGAGCTCCTTAGACTGAAAAATCTCTCGGTTCTTTGTTCAGCATGCCAATTCACCTACAATGAATTTGGAATTGAAGAATTGATACAAACTTTACTGTTATATCCCATCGTGCCATTCATGAAGCATGAATGAAAACCATTTGAAATTGGCACTGTCACATCAAATATCCCTTCAATGAGAGACTTTCAAATCTGGGGCAATGTCCTTTTGCAATGTCTATTACGCCCTTTTCCAAAACATAACATGATCTTACCGACACTTGGGATCAAAAATTAATGATGACTGTTACTTCCTTTTATGTCGCTATAACAATTCCGAGTCGGGGAGATGTCACATAGACTTGATTGCATCGAACCGATATGCATTCTTCAAGTCATTTTCCAGTCGTTGAGACAAAATCACCCTTTCACCGATGAATTCTCATTTCGGTGTGACATTCAAACTTTGGTGAAGCTTATGTCGAAATGACCTTCTCCTAGTGATGCATATCTCTATCAGCATACCTTTCAAATCGGAAATACCCCAATACTCTCTCCAATAGCTTTTTGAATTCTCTTGTATTTAGTTTGGCAAGACAAGAGTCACTTCACCAAGACCTTCCCCGATGAACATAAGTCTTTTAGAGACATTTGCTTGCAAGCCAATCGGTAAGACAAAATGATTTCGTTATGACTTCATGTCGATACCCATTAGTTTAGCTTAAATGAACCCTCCACATGCTAGTCGGCAAGACCAATTGAATTTTCCGTGACACTACAACAACACCCCAGCATATACCGATATACTTTTTCTATATGTTGTTCGGCAAGAAAAATACTTTGCTATAACATTACCCCGAAATGAATATTTTGCCAATATAAATCTTCTCAGTCATCGAAACAAAAGAAAAGTCTTTCCGATTGTTTGCAACAAATACATGTTAGTAAAAAATATAGCTCGGGGAGACTTTTACTATGTGTTGCCTATATGGATCTTTCAATGAAATATGAAGAGGCAGAGGGATTTAAATGGGTCACATGATGAAAAATAAACAAGACAATACAAAGAGGGGATTTTATACTTATGATAAGGACTTAATGCTGGAAACTCTTGAATGCAATAGACTGTAAAAAATTCAAAATTTTATAGTTCTAACAAATTGACAAGATTTGCCAAATTTCCTCATATTTTTGTTTGTGCTTCCCATCTCATTTGCACGTCTTTCAATGTAAGTTTACAAAAAAGAAAACTGTGATAGCGTTAACCTCTCTCTTATTTATCTAAATATATAGTTATTTTTTCATTTTGATTTAGTTAAGGTTTTTATCAATGGCTCTGATTGTAAATGCCTTCGTTTTTGGTCAAAAACCAACATGTGCTAGTTTTAGGATAGATGTTTACTCATTCATTGAAATGTGAAACAAATTACATTTTTTGAAACTATACTCCATTCTACATATGATGAAAAAAAAATCACTTTTCGATTAGTTATCAGAACATTTAGGGGGGAGCATGCTCAAATTTCAGCTTTTTAGGATGTGTCCACTTTGAAAATTCATAAAATATTTTATATTCATTAAAAAATTATCTGAAAGAACGAGGATAAACTACATGGTGTTAGCTAATTTCTCACCATTGGGATTTTTGAAATTCTAAAAAAAGTTAATCAAAAAGGGGGGAGCCCTCAGGCGGTATGTTATTTTTATTTTTTAAATAGGACCTATTCCCCTGCCCTCCCCTTTGAGACCGTTAATCTTCATTAATTTCAAAAAAAATAGTAGCTTAGAAACTAGAGTCAGATCACTTCAACTTTTTTTCTTGCTACATCTTGAAATTTTGAGCGTAACTATCTTCATTTTCTCGTGCAAATCAAATTTTGCTGATTTTAGAAAAAAGTGGCATCTTAAGAGCCAAAATTGTGTAACATAACCATGCACTTACCCATCTCTTCCAAAATTGGTAAACATGTATCCAGAGGAATATTTTCCTCTGCATCAATGACCTTTTCTTGAGTGATTTAGGATGATGAAGCATCAATCATCCCAAATTTCTTTGTTATATCTATAACAGTGTTTACTGTATCATGTTTTAGCTTATATTCCTGATCCTTTCCTCTACCCATAAGTATGGTGACTCTTTGATTTACTCTTAATTATTTGGTATATACTTCAATTAATGTGGCCTTGTCATTATTAGATAAAGAGGATCTGATTTCCTCTAAAGCATTAGATTTCATATTGTCATTGTTGGAAACAAGGCACGCAGAGAGGGGGGGGTGAATCTATGTTGTGCAATAATTAACTTTGAAAATCTTCAACTTCACAACATTAATAACATTCAATAGTAATGCATAAACAAAAAATTAAACACAACACCATAACACCAAGATTTTTATGTGGAAACCCTATTAGGGGAATAACCACAGTGGATGGCCAATCCACAAGTATGATTCTAAGTATACTCAAAATGAAGATTACAAAATGGGAATGCACCTGCATTCAGGGGCACTGCCTAGAGCTCACTACTCAAAGAAAATAGTTCAGATTAAAACCATCTAAAGATTTGAACTGAGATGATAACATCTATAATTCCTTATTACAGTTCCAAATTAAGTACAATGATTGATCTGGTACCTTATAGACTAAATCTGTAGTACTATTTTTCTTTGCTAACACACACCACACATATCTTCTATCCATAAGTGAAACTGCGCTTATTCGCACTTCTACTCTTCTTTAACTTGCAATTCACACACATGGAAAAAGAGTTGGAAAAAGAGTCAGCCTCTCAGGTATCATTCTCTTCCCCTCTTCTTGGCTCATAGTCTTTTGTTTCCTCTGTGGTCCCTACAATGCCTATCAGCTTCAGTACGGGACTATCTTTCTCTACCCCCTTTGCAATGGATGCTAGAGGTTTTCCCCAATTCCCTATTATCGGCTGGATGGCTTTCACTCCCCCCCAAGCTGCCCCATCATTGGTTGACACCCCTTCAATCGCCCCATCTACCTCCTCATCCACCTCCATGTTTTCCAATCCACAGGTACCCAAGGTTTTTGTCCACGTTACATCAACGAGGTCAATTCTGACTCAACCTTTGTAGACATTAGAGCTTGGTGTATCCCCTTCACCCCCACCATTTTCTATAAGCCCCTCCATACTGTCATCACTTAAGATGTGGAATATTCCTCCTTTCTCTCCACAAATGGTAGCCCTTCTAAAGAAGAAAGCATCTGAGGTCACCCACCTCTCTTTCCCTTTTGTTATCCCTCCCGGTGTTCCCTTTGCAAGTGAATAGATCATATCACAGGCTCAATTCTTGTGCCAAAGTGATATAATGAATTAGGCTTGAGCTCTCTGAATCAGAAGTGACAAGAAAAATATGCCAAGAGACCAGCAGAGCCCAGAGTCCATACAACTTATAACGAGGCTCAACCATCATTGCATTTCACAACCCTACATCCAAATGTTGTTAAAACATATGGAGAAATGCAACCCAATGACTATGACATCCATTCCATCGTACTAGACTTGTGTGTTGCCTGGCCATAGGGTAAAGTCAAGCACCTAGAGGAGACACAACGGGTGGTGACGACGAACTTCCTTAAGTCTAGTCACAAATTGAAAAAGATGGAGGACGAACTCAAGACTGTCAAGGCAAGGTTGGATGTTGCTTTATCCAAGGACAAAGCACAAGAAGCTGAAATAGTGTGCCTCACACATAATATGTAGGATGAATAGGCTAGCCTATAAAGAAAGCTTGAGAAACTCCAAATCTAGGAGTCAGGTCAGATAGCCGACCTGCAACAATAGAATCAGGAGTTATCCGATAGGTTGGCCCAATTGAAAGAAGAAGTGTAGTGAAATATCAAAGAATTGCAGCAGTTGAATGACCATCTAGAGTATATGATACGAGAAAATGAAGCAAACCAAGCGAGCTAATAGGGTCAACTCCAAGAATATCTCAGCAAGCTCATGCTTACCTTGGATCAAGAGTCTGCAACTAAAAACCAGGCTGAAGAAAGATGGCTTGCCACACAAAAGGACCTAAAAGAGAAGCTCATCTCTACCGTAGAATAAATTATAGGGTTATTGTTGGAAATTGGGATGAAGGATGCATAAATTAATCTCTTGAAGAGAATCTTCCAAACCCTTGCTCTACAGTTGGACCTCCACTTGGTAGCCCAATAGTTGTATGCTTCCTAATGGGAAAAGGTCAAGGCTTTGTGCCCAAACCTTCAACCTGTACTCCAATTCATGGTTGAGGTAACAAATTTATGTAAGGAGGTTCATGGCACAATGGAGCAGTTCCCATAGTTCATAGAGGAAAAATTCCCCGAAGCAAAGAGGCTATTGGACAAGCTATACACAGTGCCAAGCGAGGATCTGGAATAAGCAGGGATCAAGGATCGGAAGATAGTTGTTGAGGTTGCAAAGAAATTTATCTGCTATAAGGAGGCCACTCTTCATACTCAGAAGTGTTCAATTACATTGGAGCAAACTATGGACGAAATTTGGGCAAAGCTTTCCCAACTAGCCCAGATGGGCTTACCCTCTCCTTTTCTTCCAAATGAATCGATGGCTATCGTGGAGCAGATTGCAGCCGAAATTGAGGGGAGGAAGAAAAACCTATAAATTTTCCAAAAATTCAACCAACCTCCTATCGTAAAGGACATTGAGGGTGTAATTAATCAAATCACACAGCTACATTTCCATCTTGAGAAAAGGTCGAGAATGTGTTCGATGATGTCCTATAAAGAGGTGATCGACCTACTTGAAGCACAAAGGATCTTGCGCACCATATCAATGCCTTATTAGGCCAACTGGCTACCCTTGCAGGGTTCTCTTTCTAACCTCTAACTCCAACACCCAATGAATAAGGCTCTAGTCTTTAAACCAGACAATTTTGGATTCACCGTTCCATAGGCGAAACACCCTTGGTAGTCACCAAAATATGTGGATATTTAATATATCCATGCTCCCTTTGGGTTGTTTTTATTTTTTGTCTTGGTTCTGACATTGATCTATAAATCAAACGGCCTTTAGCTTTACCTTTCGACGTTCTTCATTCAGAGCCGCCATGTGTCACCAAATCGTACCAAATGAAGGCTTCCCTTCTCCTCTCTTTCAAGCCCCGATTGCCTACCATGTAGCCTCCACAGCATAAACTCTAGTGGGACCCTCAAGTGATGCCAACAACAAATAACACTAGCATGTGTCTCTTCAATGCAAGCTCTCATCAAAGGATGGGGAAGATGATTTTCGGGTTGCAAAATGCAACAACGTACCCCTCAACGCAGTTAAAATAAAAGAGAAGAGTGACACGAATTCCATGGCTGCCATGTTATGTCACATGTTATAATAGCTTTCACTTAAGATGAAACTTGTTTACACATGGTAGGTCGGAACCACTACCATCATTTGCAGGGAATACACCTGACTAGCAAGTGACTAGGTTCATGCTTAGGAATCTTTTTGTTGCAACAACCATGATGAATCATTGCTACAAGCATTATGATTCATGATGAGGAATCATTTTATATTACAGACCTTCAAGGCAGTGGATGTTCTTGTCTATATATACTACTTCTCTCGAAGGAGATAGGGGTTCCTTTCTAGTTCTTTGGGAAGTCCTTTTAAAAATGACTCTGGAGAGGAGAATTCTCTTGACATAAACTATTCTCTTTCATTGAAACTGTGATGAGGGGTATGTGGTTGGATTTCGCAACCTAAAAATCATCTTCCCCATCCTTTGTTGAGATCTTGTGATGAAGAGACACATGGTTGCATTCCTTTTTGTTGGCATCACTTGAGGGGCCCACAAGAGTTTATGCAGGTGGAGGATACGTGGTAGGCAGTCGAGGCCCGAAAGAGAAGAGAAGGGAAGCCTTCCTTTGGTATGATTTGGCAACATGTGGCGGCTTTGAATGGAGAATGTCTAAAGGTAAAGTTGGAGGCCGTTTGATTTATTGGTCAATGTCGGAACCAAGATAAAACATCAAAACAATGCAAAGGGAGCCTAGGATATATTAAATATCCACAGCTTTTGGTGACTACTAGGGGTGTTTCACCTACAAAATGGTGAATCCAAAATTATTTGGTTTAAAGACTAGAGCCTTATTCATTGGGTGTTGGAGTCAAAGCTTAGAAAGAGCACCCTATAAGGGTAGCTAGTCGGCCTTGAAAGGTTTTCATATGGCAAGAAAGATCCTTTGTGCTTCATGCAGGTCAATCACCTCTTTATAGGACATCACCGAACACATTCTCGACCTGTCCTCAAGATGGAAAATTAGCTATGTGATTTGATTAATTACACCCTCAATGTCCTTTGCAGTAGGAGGTTGGCTGAATTTTTGGAAAAATGATAGGTTTTTCTTCCTCCCCTCAATTTCGGCTACAATCTGCTCCATGGTAGCCACCGATTCCTTTGGAAGAAAAGGAGAGGGTAAGCCCATCTAGGCTAGTTGGGAAAGCTTTGTCCAAATGTCGTCTATAGTCTGCTCCAATGTAATCGAACACTTTTGAGTATGAAGAGTGGCCTCCTCATAGCAGATAAATTTCTTTGCAACCTCAACAACTATCTTCCAATCCTTGATCCCTGCTTATTCTAGATCCTCGCTTGGCACTCTGTATAGCTTGTCCAATAGCCTCTTTGCTTCAGTGAATTTTTCCTCTATGAACTGTTGGAACTGCTCTATTGTGTCATGAGCCTCCTTACATAAATCTGTTACCTCAGCCATGAATTGGAGTATGGGCTAAGGGTTTGGGCACAATGCCTTGACCTTTTCCTATTAGGAAGTGTACAACTGTTGGGCTAAAAAGTCAAGGTCCGACTGCAGAGCAAGGGTTTGGAAGATTCTCTTCAAGAGATTAATTTATGCATCCTTCGTCCCAATTTCCTACAATAACCCTGTAATTTGTTCTGCAACAAAGGTGAGCTTCTCTTTTAGGTCCTTTTGTGCAGCAAGCCATCTTTCTTCAGCCTAGTTCTTAGTTGTAGACTCTTGATCCAAGGTAAGCCTAAGCTTCATGACATATTCTTGGAGTTGAGCCTATGTGCTCGCTTGGCTTTCTTCCTTTTCTTCCTTTTCTTGTACCGTCTGCTCTAGATGGTCATTCAGTTGTTGTAATTCTTTGATATTTCACTATACTTCTTCTTTCGACTGGGCCAACCTATCAGATAACTCTTGATTCTATTGTTGTAGCTCGGCTATCTGACCCAACTCCTAAGTTTGCAGTTTCTCGAGCTCTCTTTACAGGCTAGCCTATTCATCCTGAATATTATGTGCAAGGAGCACTCTATCAACTTCCTATGCTTTGTCCTTGGATAAAGCAACATCCAGCCTTGCCTTGACAGTCTTGAGCTCATCCTCCATCTTTTTCAATTTGTGACCAGACTTAAGGAAGTTCATCGTCACCACCCATTGTGTCTCCTCTAGGAGCTTGACTTTATCCTATGGTCGAGCAACACTCAAGTCCAGTACAATGGCATGGATTTCATAGTCACCAGGTTGCATTTCTCCCTATGTTTTAACAACATTTGGATGGAGGACTGCGAAATGCAATGATTATTGAGCCTCGTTATAAGTCATATGGACTCTAGGCTTTGTTGGTCTCTTGGCATCTTTTTCTTGTCACTTATGAAGTTAGAGAGCTCAAGCCTACTTCGTTATATCGCTTTGGGACAAGAATTGATCTTGTGATCTGATCTATTCACTTGCAAAGGGTACACTAGGAGGGACAAAAAAAGGGAAAGAGAGGTGGGTGGCCTTTGATTCTTTCTTCATTTGAAAGGATACCATTTATGGAAAGAAAGGAGGAATATTCCAAATCCCAAGTGATGACGAAATGGAGGCGCTTATGGAAAAAGGTGGGGGCAAAGGGGATACACCAAGCTCTAATGTCTATGAAGGTTGAGTCAGAATTCACTTTATTGATGTAACGGGGACAACAACCTTGGGTACCAATGGATTGGAAAACATGGAGGTGGATGAGGAGGCAGATGGGGTGATTGAAGGGGTGTCAACCAATAATGGGGCAGCTCGGGGGAAGTGAAAGCCATCCACCCAATAATAGGGAATTAGAGAAGACCTCCTTTTAGCCATTGCAAAGGGGATAGAGAAAGATAGTTCCATACCAAAGCTGATAGTCATTGTAGGGACCACAGACAAAAAAAAAGACTATGAGCCAAGAAGAGGGAAAGAGAATGATACCTAAGAGGCTGACTCTTTTTCCAACTCTTGGCTGATTGCAACCTCCTATGAACTACCATTTATATTGGCATCAGCGCACTACCCTTTGTTTGGCAAAAGAGTTCTCCACATCTATTACCTTCATTGGTTGCTATGTTTCCCCAAGGTTAGCTACTACTACTATAGTTTGAGACTATGAGGGCCCCGATCATGAAGTTTTTACTCGTGCACTCCTCCTAATCACAGTGCTAGGTTGCATCGTCGCCTTTCATTTGAGCCTTCCCTTGTCGGAGCATGGTGGGGCATCCTCAGGGTCAGGTTCCTCTGCATCACTTGCATCGGAGTCCGATTGATTTCAGTTCTAGAAAGTGTCAAATTTATCATTAGTTTCAAAAACTGAGTCATCTTGGAAAGGGGCATCAAGATTCTTAATCTCTTGGCAATAGATCCAAAAATCATTTAGCTTTTCCGGCATCCAATCATGCTCCTTTATTAAGCTGCTTTAGAGGACAATACTTATATGGAAATTTTCATCAACCTTTCCTCTAACGAGATAGAAGCTGAGCCATGGTGGCCTTTGATTGTTTGTTGGAATGCATGCCAAATCTATCCAGAATTTGTTGTCATCTTCAATCGGATTTCTCCGTGCCTCCCAGTATGGCTAATGGCTTTGCTTTACCTTAATAGATGTGTCACCCAAATCATTCTTGGGGTTGTAGTCCCATTTGTCACAAATTAAAACCAACCTGAGGTGCTCCAATTAATCCTCAAGTGGCTCTATTGAGTTCCTCTTCACCATGATTATTTCTTTGTAGCTCATCAGGCAATTGAAAAATACTTTCTTCTTCTTCTTGGGGTCAAAGAAAAAGTTCTAGTCCATAACAACCATTTGTCGGAAGACCTCAAGGGCTAACATCGGTGGGGGACATGGGGAGGCAGATCAGATCTTCGCAAAAACTAGGCACTCGGACACATGTGAAATCTTCACTGAGGAACCAGTCACATTTTGGGAATAGGGACCGCATCCAACTGGTCTAATCACTTGATAGGCGATAATAGTCACCATCTTCACTTAGGTCATGCAAAAATCAGGTCCAGGAATTTCTTCACAAATTCACAATAATCATAAGTGGAACAGAGGATGGGAGTCGATGCCAAAGTTGGCTTTTGATGCTTCGTCTCATCAAATATTGACAACTCTATTTTTTCCTTAAATAAATCAGTGTTTTGATGTAGAAACATATAGGCATGAAGAGATGGATACCTGAATTTACCCATAGTATCGAACTCGCCAATCTGTTTCTTCATGTCTTTGATAATCATGAAATCATATCAGAAAGGTTCCTTCTACCTCCTGAGTTGGTAACCAAGGCCTAACTGAGCCTCGGACATGATCTCATCATTATCAAAACCACACACAAAAACCATCATAGAGAAGGCATCCTTCGTATCTAACTATCTGTAATCACCATAACAATTCAGACTCTTCAATGGCTGCTTGCTCTCCTGGGGTCTTCCAGTCTCAACATTATAAAAGTCTTCAGCTTTATTTTGACTCTCCCAATATTCAGAACCTTTTCTCTGGCTGAAGTGTTCCATCGGCATCTCTCTAATGCCAACCTTAGGAATGCATAACATTTTCCTAAGAGAATTCGCAGTTAGCACTACCCTTAATTTGCAAACTTCAATGGCACCAATCACCAAATTGAAGCATCAGACACTTTCCTAAATCATCTCTGGGTAGTGGTGCACATAGGGGACCATTTATTGGGGAAGTCTGCTTTGCCATTACTTGAATGGTAGTTGATGTTCTTGGGATTTCTTCATCCTTGCAAAATCAGCTTCCCTCAAACCCTTAGGGTTAGTCTTGATAATGGGATCATAGATATTATCCCATTCCTCCTTTATCAGATTAGCATCTCTAAGTTGACCCTTCTGAGCAGCTCATGTGTGAAACCATTGTGTTTTATCTGGAATCCCTAGGGTAGCATAGGATTTTTTTTTCTCGAAGATACTGACCATAGGCGTGTTGATTATTGAGTCGGTCAATCTTTAGGATGCTTCACTTGGTTCATTCATTTGTGGGTTCTGGGTTACTTTAGGGGCAGCGAATACCATTTTCCTCTTAAATCCTCTGGAAATTGCTTAACATCTATTAGAAAATCTACTCTTTGAAAAAAATTATGCATAGCTCTTGTATTTTATAACCTTCTTTTATTTTAAAATAATCACATGCAACATTTAGCTTTGCTGGCCTCCTTTAAGTGGCAGATGGCGGTTGCTTTTTCTTCCATTAAATTTGGCATGTACTACAAACCTTTGGGTTTATGCATGGAAAACTACCTATTATTTTGAAATGACAAGGCTTTATGATGACCCGAAGTACTTTGCAACTCTCGACGTGATTTTTCTTGGAAATTGGGTCGATGATTTGAAGGCAGGTTAGGCATCGTATGTCATGGTAATTAATACCCTGGATGGAATGATTACGCCAAAGTATGTGATAACCATCACTTAGATCTACATATTTTCTCAGGATTTGAAGAGTACTTAGAAGTATGACACCTCACCGTTTGACCGAAGAGGCTACCACCAAATGCTGCTAGCAGCTTGTGCTAATTAATTAGGTTTCTTGCATCAAATCATACCTGCAATCGCAACTTGGTGTAAACTTCGAGCGAGCCTTGGTGTGGTATTCAAGGTACTACTTTCCAGTTCTCATTCTTATGGAATGTGAATTACCATGCTTATCCCTACTACTTCTATAAATAGGCGTCTAGTCAGCTAGGAGATTAACTTAGCAAGTTTTAGCAGAATCAGCGTTAGGTAATTAGCTTAGCAATTAGTAATAGGAGTTTGCATAGTATTTGCATAAATTTTGAATTTAAGCATCTCACATAGGATTTGTTTTCTGATAGTCATATAGTATCTGATG
This sequence comes from Sequoiadendron giganteum, assembly GCA_007115665.2. Lineage (NCBI taxonomy): Eukaryota > Viridiplantae > Streptophyta > Pinopsida > Cupressales > Cupressaceae > Sequoiadendron > Sequoiadendron giganteum. The sequence goes on from CM021108.1 coordinate 543,884,108, forward strand.
CCATGAACACCCCCATTAGGCTAGCCTCCCATAAACCTCAAATGGATTTTCTACGGGAGGTTTTGACTAGGCATTTAAAAAGGATGACAAAGAATAAATATTCCTTGGCCATCATAGCTATGAAATTGGTTCTTGATCGTGATTTCCTTGAATATGAGGACAAGTATAGGGTGAACACTAACATGATCTCTCACTTCATGGCATCGTTTCTTGACATCCAAGTTCCCAAGCTGCCTACCATTCGGTTGGTGATATCAGTATTCTTGAAGAAGTACCTGAAAGGCCTCAAAGCGGTGTTAGCACATGTTGCATTTGGACAGACACCAGTTGCAAAAGACCTTCGTCAGTTTGTTGAAGAGGATGAGGTCATCTTGTGGTTGCTAATTCTAAGTGACTTTTACCTTCAGTCACAAGAAGTTCATCGCCAAAAGGCTTCCCATGCCTGCTACTTTCTACTTCAGATATACAATGTGGTGTCGTTCTTCAATATTGACTGGTATACCGAATTTAGGAGCCTAGTGTTCCCTCTACCACTTTCCAACGCTTCTCTGGATGATACTATTGATGTGGCTAAGGATGAGGTGGTACCTGGTGATGCTGATGTTGTTTCCCTTGCTGAGGACTAAATATTTTTGTCTTCCCTATTTGTCAAGACCAAAATCTTATTAATCCTTTTGTATATAGCCTAAAAAAGGCTTCATAGCATATATATAAGTATATACTCCTCTAAACGGGTGGCCTTTGAGCCATTTTTCTATTGTAATTTTATGAATTACATAAATATAATGAAGACGTAGCTTATATTTAATCTCTGCCTTGCCGCATGATTTATATCCCTTTGGGAATTTTGTGCTATTCTCTATATTGCATTGTGGAATTTTTGTTGTTGTATTACTAATTAGAAAGACTAGTCAAATGAAAAGAACAAAGAAGAAAACAAACACGCTAATTACATATTTACATGGTAGAATTGCCTGAATGAGATTTTTACAATTTCAAAGTGAATTCCCTTAATGGGAAACCCTTGACGATTTTCTTTCTCTGCTTCTTGATTTGAAAGCCTTGTCTCATTCATTCTAGATTGTCACGAATAGATTCCTCGTGTTGGTTAGTTCTTGATTTTTGTTCACTGGATATTACTACCATACTTTTAGCCTTCGGTCGCTGGTCTAAATGACCATTAAATAGGGGCAGCATGCTTGCACCTGCTATGTTATGTGAGACTAGTTCCATAGAGGGTGGTGGGTGATAGTTTCTCGTTGTTTCTTGCTTCCGTTTGCAAAGATTGGCGCATAGGTGAATTCCTCTATTTTTCCTTTGGGTTAGAAAGAAAACGATAACATCTAGGTTCAACCGAGAAAGCAACTTGCATCGGTATTAACCTCGCTGACCTTTATTGATTTATCAAAGCTTCAATATTTAGACTTACTAACCCTTTTGTTTGGTGTGCTGATTTGGCCCCTTTCTCTATTGTTATTGTGGGTTGGATGATGTCGGCATCATATCTTCTAAGCTTGTCATATGACCAGGAAGATAACCAATCACTTTCCTTTGAAAGATGTATGCACCTCTCTTTTCCTTGACATCTGACACTTTTTTGGACTCAAAAAAAAAATTTCTTTCTATTTTGATCCTTCATACCATTAGCTTCTCTTGCTAAGAGCTTTCTCTTATTATTTCCAGAATTACAAAAAGGGGAACCCTTGGGAGTGGTCAAACTTTTTGGAAATTCATGAAATCCTTGATGGATGTCTTGCTCATTGTCGCTTGTGGTGACTCTTGTTCTCCTTTGGTCAATAGCTTCTTCTGACTACAAACTGATCCAAGTGATGGGTCCATTATTGTTGAGTACTTTCCAGTTTTTCCCATCATCTTTATTTGTGAGTTGAAGTGTTAATTCCCCAAAGCATTGGTTCTGCATTGGGTTGGGCATTAGTTTAGATTGGGGTCTAACTCTGGCCATATCTTTTATACCATCATTCTATTCTTGAGGATGAGCTTGAATATTGCAGGTTCCAAAGCTCTTAATTAGGTCCCAAACCTTTTCTCTAGATGATCCCACAGAAACATCACTTGTAGGCTCAATATCCAGGGCTTGATTCATGATTAGTTTGGGAACTCCAAAAAAATCCATGCCCTTTTTCTTTACTAATACCTATTATGAAGCCTTTATTTCCCATCCTATCACTAGAACAAGACAATTGGGATTAGAAAGGCATGATTATCTTCTCGTTTCTTGGGGAAGTCAGGTCTACTTTGGTTTCTACACCGCTCTCACATTCTGCACCCTGGAAGTGTGGTGACCATAGTCTAATTGTCAAACCTTCTTTAGGTTTTTGTGTCACCTTTGGGATAGATTGATCTTCGTCATAAATTACATAGGTTTCTAGTTCAATGGCATGATAATTAATGAAAGGGTCTTTTTCAATGAATTCACTCAAAAGAACCTCCTCTTGATCGGTTTGATCTTTGGTGATCTCTTCATCCTCAAGAAGCTCGGTGCTATACATTTCCTCCTTAGTGATGGAAGTGTGGGCGGACTCAAATATTATCTTAGCTTCATCCACAACAAGTTCTGAATGCATAGCTTTGAATACTAGCTTCATTTTGGCCTCGTGCTTGGTCCTTATAATCAGGTGTGACCAGTCTAAAGAAAGGTATCCACCCAGTTTAGAAGTCAATTCTCTGGATAAGCATAGACTGAATATTGGGGGAATATCAATGGTCACAGTATCTTGCTTGACCGTGATATTCAGGCTGGTGAACAGGGTCAATGGTAGGTCTTTAATGATCCCTACGGTATCAACCATGTTCCCATATAATTGCATGATTCCTTTATTCAAAGGTTCCTAGCTCAGTCCTAGGGCTTCAACTATTAGCTTGGGCATTACTGTCGTGCTGGTACCGAAGTCAGTCATGGAGTTGTGTAGTAATTTTTTATCCACAACAAGGGCTAAGTAGAACGGCTTCGGTTTCGGATTGACTTCATCAACTTTGAAGGTTGATTTTTCTTCTATAGTATTTGTGAGAACTTTGGCCAGAGGTGACTGAATGATAGCTTCCTCTTGTAGCAACTGCTCTTTTGGTTTTGTGCTTGGGTCTTCTCAGAGAGCCTTTTGTAGTAATGGCTTTTGCTATGGAATGGCTAAGATTTCCCATAGGGAAACGTTAGTGGATAACCTTTTCAATTGTTCCATTACATCAAACTATGGTGGCCTTGGAGGTTATTGCCTTCTATCCCTTGTTATAATTTCCTTTGTTGGTGAACATGGTGGTGCCACTGTGGAAGTACTAGATTCATAGTCAGAGGTATTTTTCAGCTACAGACTGACTAATTATGGGATGACTGCTTCACCCATGAAGCTTCATTTGGAGAAGGTTTTGTAGTTGGACTGCACATGTGGAGCTTTGGAAGTGGACGCTTCAAATGTGAATACCGCCTCTTCTCCTTCCATCCATGAGAAAAGGGCATGGTCGGGAGCTATATCGATTTCTTGCTCTAGAGACATTCTTTGCATTTGAGTGGTAAGTACCGCATTTTCCATTTGTGAGGATTTGTATGCATAGCCTCCATAGCCCGATGATGCACCTTGGCTGTGCTGCTCTACTATCTTCTATTGTAGATTATCGTGTGGGCAGTTTCAGGGAATATGTGAATCACCGCAAGGGAAACACCATAGGTTTCCATCATCAATCAAATTGTTTTATCTCGCAGTCAGCTCTTTGTTTGAGCTTAGGTTGGTATGCGGCAATGGAGTGGGTACTGGTACTATTTGACTTGTTGTTGATGCCTGAGGACTTGTGCAAGTGCTTCCTTGGAATTGATTTTTCTAGTAAGAGGGCCTTCCACCTTGATAATTCTGATAGGTTGGCTTAAGAGGAGTGACCTGGTTAAACTTGATAATAGTTATCTCATTGGCCATAGCCCACAACATTTCCTTTATGTCGCTCATTTCATCCTTTGAGGAACTAGGTGAGATGCTCTAAGGCGTGCTTGCATGTGTGCATAGATTGAGGATAGATAGCTGGTGTGATTGGCAGCGCTGCCTAGTTGGAAGCTAGCATCTCAGGTAATATGGACATGGTGGGACGAGGTAGCAATTTCCCGATGTCAATCAAATTATTTTCTACCTAATGTCATTTATTGGCACTTTGATCAAAACCTGCACAACCATCAACCATTCACATCTTGACAAATGGCACTTGGCCATTGGGTGTTGAATGATTCAACATTGCTCAATTTCGCTCTTCCTTCCAATTTCAAAATCTATAAATGAGAGACTCTTCCTCTCATTATATCATCCACAACTTGAGTAAACTTACTATACACAACTTCATTCTAAAGAACATCTATTTTCATCCATTTCATCAAGATCTTAGCTAGGTTATGCATATTTTTCATCATGGAGCTTGATTGAATCTTCATCAAAGTGGATCACTCAAGAAAATTAAAACAAAGGAGTTGGGAAAGGGAAAATTTCTACACATAATTGACACCAATTTCCCCATGGGATTGAGTTTTTACATGCTTAAATAGGATTTCAATTATTTTTTATGCTTTGTTCTTCATTTATTCCTATTTTGAGTATTGTAGATGAATTTCATGGGTAATCTTGATTCTCACTTGCATATGAGCTTAATAATGTGTTTGTTTCTTATATTTTTGCAGGTATAAGGATTGGGGTTCATATTTTGGCGATAGAAGGAGGGCTGATTTGGGGAAACTCATCACATTTTTCCAAAAATCCATGGTTTTTTAACATTTTTTTGTGCCTATAAGAAATTGCACCACTCACAGTCCCGCGGTGCCATATTGCACCACTATCAGATAAGTGGTGCTATATTCCACCACTCAATATTCCAAACTTTTCCGCCAGAGTCTTCTTGCCCACAAATTTCAAATTTCCAAACTACACTGCGGGTTTCTAATCTCCAAACTGCGGCATTGGGATAAAATAGCATCGCCTTTGCACTCTCTATCCTGCTGTAGAGCGTTGCTCTCAGTCATATGTTGTGTTGTATTGCATCGCTGGATTTCTAAACTCCATTGCATTTGCTAATTGGTCCGCTAGATGACAATAAAAATTTCAAAAAAAAAATTGACATGTGCCTTTTTGTTTTCAACTTTGTGAACTATTAATCTGCTTGTTGTCTCTATATCTCCTAGTTTTAATCATTTTATAGGTTAGGGCAAGTAGGAAAGAAAAGTGGAATGTTACATTATAACATTATTTTCATCTTATACCAAGTGTTTTTAAACACTTTAGTGTTGTTTAACACTCTTAGAGAATTCTCAATCTCTCTTAATAAATTTGTTATCTTTCGTGCTTTAGGGAACACTAGATTTCCTTTTGAGTTTTAAAAAGAACAATACAAAATTTCTTTCAAAGTTTGCAAACAAAAGGCTTAAAAATAACTTTAGAGCAACTTACTAGATTTGGTTTAAGATTTAACAATTGAAGAAGGAAAATCACACATTTTATTTGGTGTTATAAAAAGAATTAATTTTTGCTTTGTGGACTTAAAATGAACAAGTGTTGTTATGTTTTATAATTTTTTACTCAAATTAATATCATCAAAAGGACGTATGCACTTCTCTCACACTTCATGACGATCTTGAGAATCAAAAGCTCTTTTGGTGATCTTAATTTGAGTAAAGTAGTTACCTCCACATTTCATTTTGGGATTAAAATTAAACCAATCTTGTGAGTGTTCTCCCTTTTTTTTTCAATGAAGGTCGATTGAACTACGGGATATGCTTGCTTGCTTTTGTTTATCTTAGAGGGCCTTCCTTGTGGGAAAAAGTAATCACCCATGGGAACAACCCAACTAGAAACATGCTAAAGCCAAGCGACTTCCACTTGGGATATAATTGTGGATATTGGAACAAAGGACAATATCACGAGGATTATTCCAATGAGAAGGGTAGCAATGGTCTCTTGCCATACTGGATAGTCCCCCACAAATGGAATGCCCACATTAAAATCTCTTATTTAGCAAAGGCCAAAGTCCTATCTATTTGTTGGTGCAAAAGGTCAAGTCCTTTGAAGCCACCCCACGTATACATGTGGTTCTATTGTAGAGATGAAAATTATGCCATGGGAGATTCATGGGTACTGATGCTTGATTGACCTGAGAAGCGGGTGCACTATAAGGGGGAGCCAGTGTGGTCAAGCATCTAATCATCCGCACTGAATATGCACAGATGGATGTGTCCAAGTGGGAACCCAACAAATATTGTATTTTCAACCTAGGGATTGTACATGTTCTTGAAACTAAAACACTTTGCTTGGATCTAAAACATTGGGAACAAACATTCACAAAATCTTCAACTTTCAAACCCTTTAGGAGGGGAAAATACCTTTGACCAAATCCAAGTATTGTTGCTTTCCCTCATTTGGATTTACATTATAATTTTCTCATACTAAAGTCAACCTAGGAAATTGTGCTCTTGAAACCTTGATTTTCACATAATGGACATTGTGGAATCAAAAGGAATTGAGGCATAGACAAGGACAATTGGACCTCACATGTGTTCTCTCAAATGATTTCCCATAAAATCAAAATCCAAAAACCAAGGTTCAGGAAGCTTAGTCCAAAGGCTCATGAAGAGCGTCCTTCTATGCTTCTTGAGGTTAGAGAAAGATTGGTATATAATTTCTACAAGAAGGCTTCAAAGAAGAACCAAAGTTTGTATGAGTTCTATTATCAACAAAATCCAACTCTTTTTCAAAGGTTTGTTTTTCTCACTTAGAAGTATGGCATGTTCTTCAAAACCAAGGTCTTATAAGAAAGAGTCTTGTCTAGGTCAGGTCTAGGATCAAATTCATCACTCTCATCCATCCCTCCATCATAAAAATCAAATCTCATCTCACTAACAAACTCTTGAGAACTTTGAAACATCATTCATGCTAAACTTAAAGGAAAAATAAACATCACCTTGTTTGACTTAATACACTTAGTCAAATTATCAATCCTCTTGAATGAATTTACCTCTAGGATAGCACAACTTCCTAAGGTCTATAAGTTCAAAATCACTTTGATTGCCTTGACACAGTTAGTCAAATCATTCTCTTGTATGAGTTTTCTCTAGGATAATGCAACTTCCTAGGGTTTACAAGTTCATTATCATCTTGTTTGGCTTAACACACCTAGTCAAACTATCAAAATCAAATCAATTCAAGACTCTAGAAGTTTAGCACACCCCCAAGGTTCTTCAAGAGTTTCAATCATCCACATCATCCATTTTCCATTGATCTCATCCCCATCATCACTTTTGATCCTTAGAATTTCCTAGTTCTTCTCCTTTTGTGCCTAATATTAAGATCAAATGATCTCTATTTTATGGTTCAAACAAGACCACAACACAAGAGTAACATGGAAATCAATAAGGAAACATCAACTTCAAGTGACCTAAGTCAAACTACCTCTAACGTAAACCTTGCAGGATCAAGCAATCCTCTAAAAAACTCCTCTAAACCATCACAAAACCCTCAAGAGGAAGGTCATATAGAGGACATCACCGATAATGACTTGGGAATGACACAAGAGGAAATAACTGAAATGGTTTAGAATCCCGAGAATCATAGAATTGCCAATTCCATGTTAAAACTTAATCCCTCTCTATATATAGGTGCATTAATGAAAGAAGGGGTTAAACGCCCTTCTGACTTTGATGTAACTACCAATATGGAAAGGCCTCTTGCGAGCATACCCCCAATGTCACTTCCAAATTTCACTCAATATATTCCCCAAATCATATCAACAATTGCTTCAACCCCGACAGTTGTTAACAAGGGAACTGCCATGTTTCATGAATTACAAAAGCATTCCCTTGTAAACAATAGAGAGATAAATATCAACACCACACCTGGTAGCTCCGTCCCGGTGAATTCATTACACTCATATGGTCCACTTACTTTCCATAATCAAGCAGACTCATATTCATTCCATGCAATGCCAACCTATCCGTTGAACATACAAACTTCTCTTCCCATGATTTCGTAGCGAGAAGGTGGGTTATTTGGGATAGGGGGAGTCATTGATCCATCCTAGTTATCACATCAAAACCCCTCCTTTTTTCCATCAGTATCACAACAAAAAATGGAAACCATTCAAGCCACCGCAATTTTTAACACATCCACTAGTCCCCAAATCTCTCAAAGCATGGTTTCCCAAGGACCAATCATCTCGATCACACCACCCACAACCCAAACCTCGATAACCAACACGACCCTTCTGCTCACAACAATGGTCAACACCATTCCCAATCCACTGCCGATTCCACCAAAAGCTAACATGATGAATTCATTCATCACCATGATTCGGGTAGTTCAAAAGGCCACCCACCAAAGGGTACTTCAATAAAATCAACAAGTTGTACAGTTGGCTACTCAGCAAGCACAAGCACAATTAGCCACCCAACAAGTTGCACAAGCCCAACAAGCCGCACAAGTTATACAAGTAACACAACCATCCCAACAAGAACAAGCTCAAGCTCAAGCCCAACATCAGGCTCAGCAAGTGCAAGCATAGTACCATGTACAACTACAAGAAATCCATCAACATGCATACCAACAAGCCCTATAATATTTTCAAGCATAGCAAGAAGCTAAACAAAAATCTTTTTTGGCACAACAGCACCTAGACCAACAACAAGCTTTGTTGGTGCAACAACAGCTAGACCAACAAAAAGATTTGTTGGCACAACAAAAACTAGACCAAAAACAAGCTTTATGGGAACAACAATAGTAGGACCAATAGAAAGCTTTGTTGGAACAACAGTAGCAGGACCAACAACAAGCGTTGTTGGTACGAATGTAGGCATATCAACAGGCCCTAAATGCACAAAAAAGCTTGTAGAAAATTCCCACCAATACCCCACTCATCAATCAAACACCGCAAACTCCTCAAAACACATTCATCCCACCTCCTGATCCACAAAATGATGTTGCAACATATATCAAACTGCTATCGCAGCAGGTGTTAGATCTTCAGTCAAGAAAAACAACCAAAATGTCAGGCATTTTGTGCCCCTATCCTTTTGATAGGAGTCTTGCAATGGTGCCATTCCCAAAGGGATTTGAAATCCCAAAATTCAAAAAATATAATGGGATGGGAAACCCTAAAAATTACGTCAGGGAGTTTCAATTGCATTGCATGGAAGTTACATATGATGATACATATCTAATACGACTATTTCCTCGGAGCCTGACTGGTACCGCCATGGAATGGTTCTCTCATCTACCCATAAGCATCAAAACATTCTAGGAAATGGTGGACACATTCCTCAAAAACTATGCATTCAACATGGGTGAGGATGTTAGTCTGGAGGAACTATTAGCATTGAAACAAAGAAATGGAGATATATTCACCTCCTTCTTGCAAATATGGTGAATTAAGGCCAATAAAAGCAAGTGGACGATGCCAGAAGAAAAACAAGTTTGCAAATCATAGCCAATTTGCATGAAAACTCTGCATTCTATCTAAAAATGCAATGCATTACCGCATATGATCAATTGATCCCAAAGGCGCTCAATATTGAAAGAGCCCTTTCTACACAAGGGGGCGCATCTACATTTCTTGCACAACAAGATAACCGCCCATCCACTAGTTATAACAATAAACCTCGCACATGGTCAAGGAACAAAAATCTCACAAATGATGGAGTGGTCGATGCTAAGGTGGTCATCAGTTCTCCCAAGCAAAATATTCAAACCCATCATCAACCAAAGAATCACAACCGCAACAATGTGCAAACCAATATGATAGCACAACAACAACCACTTCCGAACAATCAAATGAATAACCTAAATAATCAAGGAGGACCACCTCCCCGAAACAAGTATCCTCCCAAGCAGAAATTCACGACCCTTGGAGAGTCAATTGAATCTATAATGAAGAAGCTAGTTAAAGAGAACCTTATCAAAATCTCCAATTCAGAGCAATATGTGAAACCCATGACAAAACCACCATGGTACAATTAAAACCTCCTTTGCAATTTTCATAAAATCAAAGGGCATACAACCGCAAATTGCATGAGATTGAAAACATCATCCAAGATTTTATTCAAGACAAAATCATAAATGTCAAGGAGCCCACTAGAAATCAAGACCTCAAAATATACACGAATCTGATGCCTAATCATAATCAAGGAAAAACTCAAGGAAATAACCAAGGGAATGATAAAGGGAAACAAAAGTATGCCAATGCAAACCTTATATATGAAGACATCATCACATGCATATATGAAATGGTCAATGTCATTAGCGTCAAAGGAGCCAACGCTGATTGTGGAGTCACCACATGCGGCGAAAAGGTTACTATTGCAGGGGCATCGCAGCCATCTAAGACCCTCATCTCAAATCCAAATGTTGTTCCCTATGACTATAACATCATTGACCAACTAAAAAAAACCCCCACTCAGATCTCCATCATGGAGTTACTGAAAATTTTTGATGCCCATAGGAAAATCCTTGATGAAGCATTAGTTGCATCCACTATTTCCGTTAACCTTGATATGGAAAAATTATAGGCTATGGTTGGTAACATCGTCACCCCAAACCTCCTCACTTTCTCCAATCAATATTTCCCTGCCCAACCATCTCACAACTGTGTACTTCACCTTCAAGTGTTGGTTCACAAGAAAAAGGTCAAAAGGGTCATGTGGATGGAGGCATGGACCTCAATATTTGTTCGCTTAAACTCATAAAGAATTTGGGAATCTCATAAGACTCCATCAACAAAAAAAAAGGCATTACCATCATAGCATATGATGATCAGGAAAGAGTGTCTCAAGGCACTATCAAGATCCCAATCCAAGTAGGGCCAGCTACTATGGAAACCACAAGTCAAGTCCTTGACCTTGATTTTCCCTACAACATCCTCCTAGGACGCCCATGGATTCATGGAATGAAGGCGGTCACCTCAACATTCCACCAATGTGTTAATTTTTCATATCAAAATGAGGAGGTCATAATACAGGTAATCTAGAGTCGTTCGCCTATTCCAAAAACTTGGAAGCCAAGTTCCACAAAATTCCCCAAGTGCCAAAAAATAATGAGGGACCATCCACTCCCTATATAGATCCATCTAACCTCCCCTCCACTTTTGTGATAGAGACACCCTCCATCCCTGATATATCCAACATCAAGCTCCTGATCTAAGACAATGGGTGTGGAGATTACAGAATGAAGAAAAATGCTTTTGTTGTAGGAGAGTTACCACAATCTCCTAGGTCATATGGGCAACCTCAACTAGTTGAAACACCTGTCCACACTTTCAAGGTAGACCCTTCTAGATTTTATTGTTGGGGGGATCTAAGTAAGGAAAATGTGGACGAAAGAGAAATTTCAATTTTTCTATACCAAGATGAAATACCCACACCCACCCTACCCATGGATGAAGCTAGCAAAGGATTGCAAATGATGCTTGGTATGGGCTACAACAAAAATGAAAGCCTTGGAAAGAACAGTGATGGATGATTGGAGCCATCATTGTAGAAAGATGAATGAGAAATCTTGTCCTTGGATGTACCCCTCCGAGTATAATCATACATGGCAGAGGTACCCTTAATAGAGCAGTCATGTCTCCTCAGTTATCAGCGACCACCCTTCAATTACCCGTATCAACAGTTCTACCCCTAGATAATTTCACCTTCAACATAACTGATGTCTATAGTAGTAGTGATAATGAGGATACCAGAACTGACCTACCCACACTTTTTGAAGACTCCTCCTTACTCATGATTAGTGCCTCACCCATTGAGTCAGACAGCCAAACTCACAAAATAAACCTAGTTTACCCCCAACTCATCGACTACAACCAACGAGGACCACCGGTTCTAGACAAATTCGAAAATGATGAGGTACTCTTAGAATTCATGGGACTAAGGGATACGGTACCATGCAAAGATCATAAAGTTGGATTCAACATCACACTAGACACATAGGATTATTATGGGGAGATGATTGAGTCCTTCAATCGCAAAAGCAAAAGAATGAGAATAAGCTCAGGGTCATTGAGTGAAAACCACACTATGGCACTCTCTAACCATAGAATAGTAAAAATAAAGGACAAATTCAATAGTGAAAACCTATTTGAGGCGCTAGAGGATGAAGGATTCAATCTCCCCCCTACTTCACTTCATCAAAAGAAATCAACAGTCTTAGCAAAAAAGTGCAATCCTGTCAATCTGGGAACATAAGCAACACCACACATCACCTTCTATGTGGAATCACTCCTCATAGAAGAACAAGAACTATTAGCAGAATTTCTAAGAGAAAGAAAGGTGAACTTTGCATGGACCTATGCCGACATCTCGGGTCTCGATCTGAAAGTCGTGATTCATCATTTAGCTATCTACCCAGGGGAAAAGCCAGTGAGACAAAAATTGAGAAAGATGCACCCTCAGATAGCTTTGCTAGTTAAGGTGGAATTACAGAAACTCTTGGATGTCGATTTTATACGCCCAATTGATTATCCAGAATGGGTTTCCAATCTTATGCTAGTTTCAAAAGCGAATGGTGGCATCCATATCTACACTGATTTTAGAGACCTAAACATAGTGTATCCTAAAGATGACTTTCCACTACCCAACATTAAAATGATAGTGGACATGACGGCCGGACACGAGATTCTATCACTGATGGATGGCTTCTTAGGGTACAACTAGATTATGATAGTAAAGGAAGACCAGCATAAGATAACATTTACATGTCCATGGGGCACCTACTATTGGAACATGATTCCATTTGGGATAAAGAATGCGGGAGGGACATATCAAAAGGCCATGATACTAATTTTTCATGATATGATTCACAAAACTGTGGAAGACTATGTGGATGATATATCCAAGTCAAGGAAAAGACAAGATCACATAGCAGCTCTAAGTGCCATCTTTGATAGATTGGAGAAATACAAGGTTAGTCTCAACCCCAAGAAATGTGTCTTTGGGGTGCAATTAGGTAAACTCCTTGGATATATAGTATCAATGAGAAGAATAGAAGTGTATCTCGCCAAGGTCAAGGAGATCCTCAACATGGAAGCACCCAGGACACTAAAACAACTTAGAGACCTACAAGGTAGGCTCCAGTCCATCCACAGATTCATAGCACAGCTAGCAAATAAATATATTCCATATTCACATCTACTCCACAAGGGAGTAACATATAAGTGGGATGAAAAGTGTGATCAGGTGTTTAGTAAAATCAAGGAATATCTACTTATGCCACTAGTGTTAATGCCACCTACTCTAGGAAAACCACTGATTCTATACATTTCAGCAACCATGGTAGCTCTCAGTGCTTTACTAGCTCGGCACGATGAAAATGGAAGAGAGAGTGATATACTACATCAGCAGGACATTGGTAGGGCATGAGCTCAACTACACACCAATAGAAAAATATTTGTCGGTAGTTGTGTTTGCAGCCCAAAATTTTAGGCACTACATGCTGGCTCATTAGATCAAGTTGATAGCAAATATAGATCCACTAAAATACATGCTCTCTAAGGCTACTCTCACAGGATGACCAGCTAAGTGGTTCATGATATTGACAAAACACGATATTGAATATGTAGAGTGCAAGGCCATCAAAGGACAAGCAATTGCATACCAACTGGTAGAGGCTCCAATTTATGCTGACAAACCACTTATCTCAGAATTTCTAGATGAGTCAATTTTCAACATAAGTATAGCAAATCATTGGAAATATATTTTGATGGGTCATACACACAACATGGGTCAGGTGCCAGAATTTTCCTCATCACTCCCTAGAGAGACTGCATACCCAAATCATAAAAACTATCTTTTTCATGCATAAACAACATAGCAGAGTATGAAGCTCCTGTCATAGGATTAAGGATTGCAGTACAATGGCAGATTATGGCTCTCAAAGTCTATGGAGACTCATAGCTCATCATTAACCAAGTCAATGGTGAGTACCAAACAAAGGATGACAAGCTAACTCCATACAAGAGATTAGTGGAGAACCTCAAATAATTCTTCATTGATGTCACCTTTGAACAACTACCTAGAGAAAACAACAGAGCAACAGATGTTATGGCCACAATTGGATTGCTCTTGGAAATCTCAAACAATGTTTCAAAATAAGAATTCTTGGTAGAGCAGCTTCTCCTACTAGCATTTGAGGTACCAGAGTTTGAATTCATGTGTGAAATCATTGGTCTTGGTGATCCTTGGTATCACAACATCTATACCTACCTGAGAATAGGATTCCTCCCAGCTGACATTACCCCAAAACTTAAATAGGCCTTTGTCAAAAGGTCCTTAAATTTTATCATCCTAAGAGAAACCCTTTATTGTAGGAGCATTGAAGTAACCCTATTGTGTTGCTTAAATCCTAAGGAAGACCTAAATTCTTTGACTGAGGTCCACAATGGCATTTGAGGTTCGCACTCAAGTGGTATGACCTTGGCTAAGAGGTTGCTGAGAACTGGATACTACTAGCCAACAATGGAAAGAGAGGCACATGAATTTTTCAGAACTTGTTTATAGTGCCAACAACATGGAGACCTTATTCATGCACCAGCTCAATAGATTCATCCTATTGTTACACCTTGGACCTTTCACAGTGGGGGCTCGATCTCATTGAAAAAATCACACCCACCTCATCCAACGGCCACAAATTCATCATCACCGCCATGGAGTACTTCACAAAGTGGGTCGAAGCCATCCCAATAACCTACATAACTGGAAAGCAGATATCAAAGTTCATCTTGAATAATCTCATTTTCCGATACAGTGTCCCCCAATCCATTATCTCAGATAATGGGACACTTTTCAAGAATCAGGATGTTTGTGATCTTTGCCACAAATTCAATATCCAATATCGTTTTTCCACTCCGTACTACCCACAAGGCAATGGCCAAGCAGAATCCACTAATAAAACTATCTTGAAAATCCTTAAGAAAGTAATAAAACCTGTTGATGAGCCTGGTCTCGCTCAGTCATCAAAATCTGTATCTGCCCCTAATGCTGTTGAATCAAGGCATCTGAGTGGTCTGGTTGTGTGGGTAGTTGTTGTTGCAGTACTTGGTCCCATGGTGGTGCCTGGTCGCATCGTGGTGCCTAGTTGCATCGCGGTGCCTGGTCCCATGGTGGTGCTTGGTATTGCGGTGGTGTCAGTGCCCGTGGTGCTGCCTAGTCTCATGATGGTGTTTGATGTGGAGGAGGGCCACCTCCTCCCCTATCCCCATCACCATCTTTGTCACCATTTCCTCTACCTCCCTATCCTCTGCCCCTGTTGGTTGATCTACCTCTCGGTCTCCACCATGGGAGAGTTGTGCCTAGAACTATCAATTGAACAAGAGGCTTGTGTAACCCCTCCATTTGTCGGCCCCTGGTCATATGGCCATGGCCTGGCCATTAGCTATCTAAATGAGGCTACTACCTCTAGTGCTAGAATGGGATAGCCCCATGCTATCTCTCATGATGAATGGGAAAAGATCGCCACATACTGGTCATCTGACCTATCTCGAACCTTGCTAAACTATTGGGCCACCCTATCTGGGAGGTACCGCTCTATCATGGTATGCTCTCAACCCTGCATCCATCTATCTTGCTGAGCAAAGAATAGCTACTTGTGATTGTTGTACCATGGGCTTATATCCATCCAGGACCTCCAAACAAACCCTTGCATCTCATCGAGCACCCATCACCAGTGGGCAATGCCTACTGTACCTATGTGGGTGAAGCAAATTTGGGCTCTCCCATACTGCCAAATGATAGGATCATCAATATCTAAAATGATAGGTGTGACAACTAAACAAAGTAGTATAATTCACTCCCATGCCTACATTTGTAGTAAAGTGACCCGGCCCCGAGGGCCCTATGGTCAAGATATGTAAAATCATGGAGGTCCCTATATAGTGAGGCCACCATCACTGGCCCCCAAGCAAAGCACTCCCTGTGAATGACCATCTGCTCCCAAGCTAGCCCCCAGCCCGGACTGATATATCGGCCCTGCCAATCTAGTGCCACTAGACCTGAAATGATGGTCACAACAATCAATCTATAGGTGGGCACTATGCCTCGGTACCTCTCCAAGTCTATCTACCCTTTAGAAAATTGGATCTCATCAAGACCCATCACATCGTAGCAAGCATCCCTATCGACATCTAAATCATAAATAACTCTCGCTCCATATATAGGTAATCATAGGATCTGCCAAACATCCTTGAGAGTAAAATTAGCCTCCCTAGTAGGAAGGTGGAAGGAGGAGGTCTCACTGTGCCAGCGCTTCGCCAAAGTTGTCATCATCCCCAAGTGGGTTTGAATAGGATGAACTTACGCAACGAACCAAAGGTCGAGCATACCAAGTTGCTCCTCAAGGAATATGTGCATACCCTGTAATATCTTGAGCACTGGTCATCTGTGCTCCCTCGAATGAAGTATGTCGAGGTCCTTCTGCACAAGGGAAACCATTGCGTCAAGTCTCGTAAAAAAATTTGCCTCCTGCATCAACTTTTCGCATTTGAAATAGCAAATGTGGCACTGTTTGCAAATGTGGCGCTATTTCCAAATGTGACGCAGTTTGTAAAGTTCCAAACTACGTTGTCGTGGTGGAGTTTGACAATTTCTAAATTCTAAAGTGCATCACCTGGTCTGATATGCATGTGTGGTTGACTTTGTGCCAAAACCCTAGTTCCAAACTGCATCGCGCGATCCAATTTGCATATGTGGCAGAGTTTGGATGAAACCCTATGTTTTCCTAAATGGCCCGTGGTGATGCTACTATCATATGTGGTGCAATTTGAAGTCACGTGACGCCGATTAAGCATTTGTAGTGGCACTATATAGCACTACTTGACCTAAAGCTGACTCAAACCCTATTAAATGCACGTAAAATGAGAAAATTAAAAGTCGATAGGGGTACATACCACGGGTCTTGCACCGACTGGCCGATGGGGCACTCATACCCTCTCTGACATGTGCCTAGGAAGCTTTCATTGCACCATCCCGACCAGAACTCAGAGCTCAGGAGGAGAAATTTCTAAAGGCTAAGTGTGCAAATGAATTGAAAGCGACCCCTCAGGGTCTATTTAAGGCTGCAAATTAGGGTTTTTTGACCTAACTTGACAATCCAACTAGGGTTTTGGTCCCTTGATCCCATTTTTGTCCAACAGAGGACCATGTTGCATCTTTTTTGGCATCCTAGGGCATTTTTGGGACCTGTCGGGCACCTTGTCCTCTTTATTTCATGAGATCATCCAAAAATGAAAATTTTCATTTGACCTCTCGAGGAGGCAACATATCAGTATAATCCTTCTGCTGGATCAATAGTGGGGCATTCAAAAAAATTGAGAAATTTTGAACTTTGATCACAGCAGTTTATTCTTTGAACCAATACAACGAGTGCATTGCTTCAAAGAGGGGCAAAATTTAGACATGGAAAATTGACCAATACACTTGATCCCAATTACTAACGTCATTTCTTCCTGAATCATACTCTCAACTTATCATCACTTTTCATCTCTTAATTAGATAAATCATTATTTATTTAATTAGGTCTTTCTCCCCTATTGATTAAATTAATCAATTTAATTCAATTAATCTTCAATCCCTCTTTAATTAAATAATTCATCTTATTTGAATTAAAACTCTAAATTCCTCTTATTAAACTGAATAAATTAAACCTTATTTTATTTAATCTAACATTATCCCCTTTAGTTAAATAAATCAAAACATTTATTTAATTAAACCTTTCCTCTCAATTGTTGAGTTAAATCAATTCATAAATTTAAGTCTAAATTGTCACATCTCCTAATTCCTCATTAGATTAATTAACCCATGATTAATTTAATCTTAACCTATGTCACATTCTCTAGAGAATGCAACTTGCACAATAGATCAATTACTTTGATTTATTAAATCTCCTATATTCCCTCACATGGCATAAAACAAGAATATTCCCTCAAATTTGAATTCAAATTCAAGTGGACTTGGTCCTTCCAACAAGGCATTTGTTTCACCTTACAAGTCCTTTTTCCTTGAGCGAAGTGGCCATAACTCCATTTTCTTCCCTCTCCAACAAGTCATTTCATTATTTTGAAATTCCACCTAATGTCATTTATTGGAACTTTCATCAAAGCTTGCACAACCATCAACCATTCACAACTTAACAAATGGCACTTGGCCATTGGGTGTTGAATGATCCCACATTGCTCAGTTTCACTCTTCCTTCCAATTTGGAAATCTATAAATGAGATACTCTTCCTCTCATTCTATCATTCACAACCTGAGTAAACTTACTATACTCAAATTCATCCTCAAGCACATCTATTTTCATCCATTTCATCAAGATCTTAGCTAGGTTATGTAGATTTTTCATCATGGAGCTTGATTGAATCTTCATCAAAGTCGATCACTCATCAACATTGCACCAAAGGAGTTGGAAAAGGGCCAATTTCTACACATAATTGGCACCAATTCCCCCATGGGATTGAGTTTTTATATGCTTAAATAGGATTTCAATTACTTTTTATGCTTTATTCTTTATTTATTCCTATTTTGAGTATTGTAGATGAATTTCATGGGGAATCTTGATTCTCACTTGCATATGAGCTTACTAATGTGTTTATTTCTTGTATTTGTGTAGGTATAGGGATTAGAGTTCACACATACATCTCCAAAATATTTTCCTCAACCTAATAGCCCATCGGCATGATCCAAACAATTCTTGGAACCGTTGCTTCCATCAGACACTGATCAATGGTCACCATGAAGCAAATTGAGTCTTTGTATTTCTCCACAATGGTGGTGGGAATTATTTCCCTTGCTTGCATGTTGGCTTGAAAGGTTTTGAAATAACCCTGGATTTTTTAATTTTTGGTTTTCATATCTGTGAAATTGAACAATAGGTTTTGGATCTATTCAGCTACCAGAATGTTCTTCTGCCATTGAACTTTTCCAACACCTGGAACTTCCTCCATGAAATAGAAAAATAGACATAAAAGTAGACTCTCATATTTGAAGGAATTTTTCTTGTTCTTTTTTATCTTCACAAGGTTTTCCATCAACTGGCTTCTTAATAATTTGCAAACATCATAGTTAATGTTTTCTGTGACCATTTGGTAGGTGGTGTAAATTGTCATACCGGATACAGAGTTTTTTCGGATAGAATGGTAAATCTTATAGCCTATTACCATAGATGCAAATCAGACATTTATATCAGCAATATTATCAACAGACATTGCTCTCTTGTCATATGTTGAGCCTGTGGCATCGGTGATAGTTTGATTTTTCATTGACTTCAAGACAGGTAGACCACCAAAATAATTCAAACCAGTTACTGCACTAAAGGCTTCCTTGGTGATTTTGAAGGAAATAGTAAGCCACATGAATTCGTCATGTACCTGACTCAGGACATAACTAACCCACTCCGACTCCATGAACACAGGAACTTTAACTATCAAAATAAACTTCTTTGATTCCAAGATTTGGTGTTCCGGTTTTATACTGAAATCCTCATCAACTATATGATTATTGTACAAATTTTCAAGTTGATTGCATCCCATATCCTCAATGTTTGCATGTATATAAACCCTAATATCCTTTGTATACATCACTCCATGCGAAACTGATGAAAATTCCCCTAGTGGGTTTCTCTCTAAAGACTTGTGGGGATGAAATTTAAATTGGGGATGAGGTATGTCTTGAACTTCAACCACTAAAGGAGTATTCATCTTGCAAATCACAAAAACTAATAAGTTCTTGATAAATACCTTTTTTCACCGGATGCGAAATTAATCGTTGAATCACCTTCACACTTGATTTTTGCCTCAATTCAGCTTAGGGTCACCTGGAGCTCTCCAATTTCTTTCACTCAAGATAGCAAAGTGAAAAATGAGAAGTAGAAGTTACCTTGTATCTCTCATATACCTAAACCTTTTGTCGCAATAATTGCACTTTTCGCTAATACATCCGGTTACACTGTATCTATGCACCATGATAAATAAATCATCTGTGAACCTCCAATTTGAAATACCACTTGCACTAATGAGTTCAGTATCATTTGTTGATCATTTGTGCATCTACTAAGTGCACCCACATCTGGTATCACTTGTCGGTTAGGGGTTCATCTAATTTACTTTAATGCTCCCCCTAGGCCAAGGGCCTGAGACTAATTCCCGAAGGAATTCCCAAAGGTAGGTTCTAGTGCTAGCACACTTTCTTTAGTAGAGGGTTCTTTCTTCACCCATCTCTTTTACATTTGTTGCCTGATTTCATCTACAGTGATCTTTCCTTTTCCTTTCACATCCTTCTACATATTTCTCTTTTGATTTATCAGACCTTTTCTATTCTAGCAATGTGTTGCAATATGACTGAACTTGTTGCAGTTGCATCATACAATGTTTCTCTTTCTAGAAAATTTGTTACATTGGTTTCCTTTTGATCTGCATTGGTTAGCAGTATTGCCAAGTCTGTTGCATATGTAACATCTGATACTCCTATGAAATTGTTTCATCATACTTCTTCATTCACTGGACTTATGACCAATCTTGTGATAATTGAAGCATTGACCTGAGAAGTGTGGACCACTTTGATCCATCCTACTTCTGCATTGAGAAGCCATGTGTCCAAAAAATTTGCAATTAACACATTATCCATTAAACCTCTAAGAATTAGGTTGTCTTACTGGATACCTTCTAGGTTGGTTCATTTGATTTCCTTTCTTGAATTTTCTTTGTCCTGAATTCCTCTAACTAGTATTCTTTTGTCCATCTTTTGAGCTTTCTCCTTCTACATATCCAAGACCTCTTTTGTCATCATGAGTCCTCTGATTATCAATCAGCTCATCAAGCATGGAAAAACTAGCTTTGAAATTTTCTTTGTATTGATTTGCAATAGCAAGTTCATTTCTGAGATCATCCAATTATCTTTCAAGTTCTTCTTCACTATTTCTTGACAGTTCCAATTCATCATCCAATCGACTACATACCTCAAATTTTTCTTTAAAGGATTGAGTCAATTTTTCTTCATTCTTCTTTTTTTCTTCAATCTCTTTGGTCATTCTCATCGTGATGGATTCCATTTCAACCTTTAGGACTATATTCTCTTGGGTAAGCTTTTCGTATTCTTCATTCTTCTCTTTCAAGGCTTTTCTTGATTGTTCATCTCCACTGCTCTTATCCTCTTTCTGTTGAATCCGATCGCAGAGTTCCTTTCTCTTGTCTCTTGATTTGTTGATCTTGTATTTCAGAGACTCAATGAATTTTTTTGCATCCTTAAGATTTGTTTGAAGTTTATGGAATTCAAATTTTGACTAGTCAAGATCAGCTAGAGCTACCATAAGTTGTTGTTCAATATTGCCTAAATCCATTGAAATTCTCTCCAAGATCTCCCCAAGCTATTAGACTTCTTCTTCTGAGAATCTAGCTCTGATACTAATTATTGGAAACAAGGCACGCTGAGAGGGGGGGTGAATTAGTGTTGTGCAATAATTAACTTTGACAATCTTCAACTTCATAGCATTAAAACATTCAACAGTAATGCATAAACAAAAAAGTAAACACAACACCATAACACCAAGATTTTTACATGGAAACCCTGTTAGGGGAAAAACCACGATGGATGGCCAATCCACAAGTATGATTCTGAGTATACTCAAAATGAAGATTACAAAAGGGGGATGAACTTCCATTTAGGCACACTACCTAGAGCTCATTGATCAAAGAAAAGAGTTCAGATTAAAACCATCTGAAGATTTGAATTGATATGATAGCATCTAAAATGCCCGATTACAGTTCCAGATTAAGTACAATGATTGATATGTTGCCTTACAAACTGAATCTGTAGTACTATTTTTCTTTGCTAACACACCACACAAATCTTCTATGTGCAAGTGAAATTGCACTTACTCGCACTTCTTCTTTGCTTTAACTCACAATTCAAACACACATACAACTTTTACGCACCCCAAAATGATACGAAAGATCAAGTATATATATATGCCACATAGGAGTTATTTTCACTTTGTCGGCTTCACCAAAATTACAACTATCAGCACACATAATGAGAAATATACCATGTGTATCCTCAATGGTCAGTCACAACTTGGCTAAGACCCATACAAACATATACAATCATATAGATATTCAAATGAATAACTCACATACATCTATGACTTAATATATTTATACAGTCGGCCTTAATACAGGAAGAACTAAGAATACGTCAACCGAGTTTCCTAACTCTTATGATAATTGGTATGAGCCACTGTGCATTGAAAAAAAGATAGATAATGCCTCAATAATCATTTCCTGAGATGTGCAGCACAAAATGGTAACCTAAAATGTATGCACCAATCAATGAGTGTTGAGTTATTGGATACCCTCTTCTACCTTGACTGAATTCAATATGACTGCAGGTAGGCTTGAATAAGGATATGCACACCTTATCAATGCATAGGTTTGCCATCAATGACAACACCAGATGGCAGTTGCAGTGTCCCTTGCCAACAGTCATCAGCTTCAATTACTTCTCACCTTATTTCCACCAAGGCATCTCATACAACACTAGGAACTTTCCTCCTAATGTTGTTCATATCTGCATCTAAAATGATAATGTACTAAATGATGGCTTCAATTATTATTTTCTTATCTTCTTCACACTTCATCATATAATTTTGTAGTTCCTTCTAACATATCATCATGCTCTAACATATTACTGACCAAAACATCTAGTTTTATTGGAGTACGAGCTTTTACCAGAGGATTTTTTGTCTTCTTTTTCTTTTTAGGCTTTGAAGAGCCTTCCTCTTATTTCTTCTCCTTCTTCTTCTCAGGATTCTTATGGATGTGAATAGTGAAAGCATATTTTTATTTTTCTATCTCCTCTTATTTTGAAGTTTCTAGAATGTCAACATTTGGCTTCTTCGCTCTAGTGCTTTCTTCTTGTGATGCACCTTCACTTGTGGTGGAACTACTTATTTTTCTAGTAATTTGTTCTTCACGCTCCAATTTGAGCTCAATTTCTTCTTCCACAATAGTACTTAAGTTCTTCTCCCTTAATGTTTTTTGTTTTTTCCTTCTTCTAGAGGTAGCAAGGGTTGCTATAGAAGGTACATTCTTCCTCTTTCTCACTCGTGTGCTTGGTCCAGAGGGTGTAGAAACTTATTCAACTATCAAAGCACTAGGCTCCACCTTATTCTATTTACCACTAGTAGTAGCAGCTTTGAAGGATTTGGGAAATGTAGAGGTAGGGGTGGAAGTTGTTCTTCCTAATCTTCTGAATCTGCAGGAATCACCAACTGCTTTGGATTCTATTTTTGTAGCTATTTCCCTCAAACTCTATACTTCTTCCTCTAAAATTCCATATTATACAAAGTATTCATTTACCTTCTTTGTTACCCTTTCCTTCCTTGTAGGCATTGATAGTTCCTCATGAACTTCTGATGATTTTTCCTCATATGTTCCATGTCTTGGAAGAGAGGAGTCCTTAGGATTCTTTAATAGCAAATCAACATGTTTCTTAGTAACTTCGTATCTAAGAGGCTCAATCCATATTATCCTAGGTTTAATACCCTCAATAATGCATTCATCGATAGAAACAAGGAAATTGATTTCCTTAACATACTTCTCCTCTAGATTCTAAGGAATCCTTTCTCTATCATACATATTCTTTTGAAATACTATGAAAAAATGCAATCAATGCATCATCTTGACCTTTGTATTCACCTATGTTGTGCACATAGTCAAAAATTTGATGTTCCAATGGTTTGCTTCTATCACATACAATGTCTTTTCTTCCAAGAAGCTCTCTCAAAAAGTAGAATAGTAGACACATAACTAGTGTTCTGAATTTAAATGCATACTTCTTCTCTTTGGTTTTCTTTAGGTTTTCAATAATTTGATCCTTGAGCAGCTCACATAGATCATAATCTTTCCCATTCACAACTATATCATGAGAAACATAAATAGCAGTTGCAGAAACTGAATTATCCCTATTTTTGAAATAAATTTTGTGACCTATCATTATTGCAATATATTTTACAATAGGGTTTCAAATGGGATTTTTCAAAGATTTTTTATCCAAGGTAGCGCTAGTTAGCTCGATAACCACTTCATTATTAACAAATTTAAGAACTGGTATAGGTCTGGTATCACACAATCCAGTCACAACCTTGATAACCTCCTCAGAAATCAGTTTTGGCATGTTTATCCACATAAATTTGTCATGCATTCTACTCAATTCTTGCCTCACATACTTTGCATCTATATCATTTCTATGAGTAAGTGCACCAATCTATGACACAATTTTGGCTCCTAAGATGCCACTTTTTTTTGAAATCAGGAAAATCTAATTTGCACGAGAAAATGTAGTTACGCTCAAAATTTCAAGATGCAGCAAGAAAAAAAGTTGAAGTGCTCTGAGTTTAGTTTCTAAGCTACTATTTTCTTTGAAATTAATGAAGATTAAGGGTCTCAAAAAGGGCAAGGGGGCAAAACAGGTCCTGTTTTTATCAAAAAAAATAGCATAGTGCCTGAGGGCTCCCCCATTTTTGGTTAACTTTTTTTTAGAATTTCAAAAATCCCAATGGTGAGAAATTAGCTAACACCATGTAGTTTATCCTCCTTCTTTTGGATAATTTTTTTAATGAATATATAATATTTTATGAATTTTCAAAGTGGACACATCCTGAAAAGCTGAAATTTGAGCGTGCTCCCCCCCAATTTTTTTGCAAACTCATCGAAAATTGATTTTTTTTTTCATCATGTGTAGAATGGAGTCTAGTTTCAAAAACCATAATTTGTTTCATGTTCCGATGAACGTGTAAAAATCTATCCTAAACCTAGCACATGTTGGGTTTTGACCAAAAATGAAGGCATTTACAATAGAAGCTTAACTAATTCAAAATGAAATTTTTTTATCTATTTAGATAGCTGAGATAGAGGTTAACGCTATCACATTTATTTTTATAAACTTGCATTGAAAGACGTGCAAATGAGATGGGGAGCATGGTCAAAAATATGAGAA
Source organism: Sequoiadendron giganteum (assembly GCA_007115665.2). Classification (NCBI taxonomy): domain Eukaryota; kingdom Viridiplantae; phylum Streptophyta; class Pinopsida; order Cupressales; family Cupressaceae; genus Sequoiadendron; species Sequoiadendron giganteum. The sequence continues at coordinate 543,909,105 of CM021108.1, forward strand.
AATTTAGCAAATCCTATTAATTAGCACGTCTAAAATAGCCCTTTTGGCATGCACCAAATGTGATGAGTCATTTGGCGAGCACAAAATGTCCTGCTTTTCACATAACTAGATTTTTGCTTTCTCTGTCAGGGAAACTATATACATGAAATAAACATTTGAGTATAAGTTGACATTTACATATGGACATTTACTTTCTTATACTTTAAGTTATATTTCATGCATATATAGGTAGGATGTTTGAGAGTGGTTTCATATCTCTAAGAGTTATAATGTAAATTCTAGTTTTTAGAAGATCTTATAAATTTCAGTAATCAGCATGTCAAATTTCAGTAATCGAGAGGTCAAATTTTAGTACTCAGGAGGTCAAATTTCATCTTTCTCTCTCTATCTCACTCATTTTCATCTCTTATTCTCTAGACCTCTCTCTCTCTCACTATCTCCATCCCTTTATCTAACAATATCTTCCTTGAGGTCAAGAACTATGTCTCCACATGTCCTTCTCTCTCTCCTTCACTCTCCAATATCTATCTCCCTCCCTCCTTCCCTCTCTACATTTTTCTATCTCTCATCCCTCTCCTTTAATCTCTATATATCTCTCTTTACTCTCCATACCTACCTAACCCTTCCTCCCTCTCCTCTCTTTCTCTCTCTCTTTGCTTCCCTCGCTCTCTCCTCCCTTCTCTACTCTCTATCTTGTCATTCTCTCTCTCCTTCCCTCTCTAGTTCTCTCTATCTCACATCTCTCTCCTTCCCTCCCTCCCTCTCTAATTTTCTCTATCTCCCTCTCTCTCTCCTTCCCTTTCTACTTCTCTTTATCTCAGCTCTCTTTCTCTCCCTCTCTCTCTCCCTCTCTCTTCCTTTCACCCACCTTTGCTCTCTACTTCTCTCTATCTAACCTATCCCTCTATACATCTCTCTCTCTCCCCTCTCCTTCCATCTAAATCTCTCCACCTTCCTCCTTATCTCTCTAATTTTAAGCTCCATCACACATCTCTATCACCTATCTCACTTCTCTCTTTCCCCTTCCCTCTCTACTCTCTTTCTCTCTATCTCACCCCTCCTCTCTCTTGTCTCTCTCACCTCTGTCTCTCCATCCCTACCTCTTCCTCCCTCTCTCCTTCCCTCTATTTTTCTCTTTATCTCCTCCTCCCTCTATCTACCTAGACCTCTCTCTATTTTTGTCTCTCCTCTCTCTCCATCCCTACCTCTCCCTATATCTCTCCTTTCATATCTACTTCTCTCTACCTAGTTGTCCCTCTATACCTATTTCTCTCTCCCTCCTTGCCTCCTCTCTCTCAATATCTCCACCTTCT
>CM021108.1:543914338-544034187 GCA_007115665.2 Sequoiadendron giganteum
TCCCCTCTACCCTTAACCCTAAACCCTAAACCCTAAAACCTCATCCCTTAAACCCGAAACCCTAAAAAACTCTATAATATACCCTTAACCCTCTACCCTCTATCTGTCTCCCACTCCCTCCCTCCCTCTCTCTCTCTCTATCAAGTCTCTCCCGCCTACCCCTTCTCCCTCTGCTAGGTCTCTCTCTCTCACTCACTCCTTTTATCTCTCTCCCTTCTACCCTTAACCCTTAACCCTCTACCCTCTATCTCTCTCCCACTCCCTCCCTCTCTCTCTCTCCCTCTATCTCTCTCCACTATACCCTTAACCCTAAAACATTAACCCTTAACCCTTAAACCCTAAACCATTAAAAACTCTACCCTCTACCCTCTACCCTCTATCTCTCTCCAACTCCCTTCCCCTCTCTCTCTCAAGTCTCTCCCTCCTACCCCCTCTCCCTCTCTCAAGTATCTCTCTCTCACTCTCTCTCTCTCTCTATCTATCTCCCCTCCATCCTTAACCCTTAACCATTAAACCCTCTACCCTCTACCCTTTACCCTCTATCTATCTCCAATTCCCTCCCTCCCTCTCTCTCTCTCAAGTCTCTCCCTCCTAATTCCTCTCCCTCTTTTAGGTCTCTCTCTCATTCATTCACTCCTATCTCTCTCCCCTCTACCCTCGCTCCCTCTCTCTCTCAAGACTCTACCTCCTATACCCTCTCCCTCTCTCAGGTCTCTCTCTCTCTCACTCCCTCTATCTCTCTCCCATCTACCCTTAACCCTAAAACCTTAACCCTTAAACTCTAAACCCTTAAACCCTCTACCATTTATCTCTCTCTCAACCCCTCCCTCCCTCCCTATATCTCAAGTCTCTCCCTCCTACCCCCTCTCCCTCTCTTAGGTCTCTCACTCACTCACTCACTCACTCACTCCCTATATCTCTCTCTCCTTTACCCTTAACCCTTAAACCCTTAACTCTACCCTCTACTTCTCTTTATCTCCTCCCACCTCTATCTACCTAGACCTCTCTTTGTTTTTTTCTCACCTCTCTCTCCATCCCTACCTCTCGCTCTATCTCTGATTTCATATCTACTTCTCTCTACCTATTTGTACCTCTATACCTATTTATCTCTCCCTCCTTGCCTCCTCTCTCTCAATATCTCTCTCTTCTTTCCCTCTCTACCTCTCTCTCTCTCTACCCTTAACCCTAAACACTTAAAACCCTCTACCCTCTACACTCTATCTCTCTCCCACTCCCGCTCCCTCTCTCTCTCAATTCTCTCCCTCTTGTTGGGTCTCAAAAATGCAGGTTTGAACCACAAGAGGTTGCCAAGCTCTCACAATGCTTTTGGCCAACTAACAAGGCCAATTGATGCAATTGTACCTTCTGCTCTTCAGGCTCTGCAAAACCTAGGCGAGTGCACCTATATGTATGTTGCAGATTTACGATTTGTTTCCTGGTTGATCAATCTATCCACAATGGCAAAGGGAAGTGGAAAGATAAAATTACTATACTTACTCCTGCTCCTACTGCACAAAGAAAATTTTGTACATTATTTCCATCCCAGTCCCTTCTCGGGAAAATTCTAACTCCTACAATCTAACTACTGCTTTGTTTTTCTACTTGTCCCCTGATTTTATGAAATATATATACATTACATACCCAAGGGTCATGACCCTTCACTTTCTATTACAACTGTTTGAATTTTATGACAGAGATTTAAAATATTTAATTAGATTGCCTTTCGGCAAATTAAATATTTTTAACTATATGATCGCTTTGATTTTTCCCTTTATATCCTTTCCCACCCTTTAAATTTCATTTTATCCGCTCCTTTATTTTTATCTTCCCGTGGCCTTATTATCTTTATTGTTACCGCTCTACCGCGGGCTTGACTTTTCTTCATGCAGTATCGCGGTGTCCTTTTTACTCCCCACGTTTATTGCCTCAATGATCCTTTATCGTGCTATCGCGGTCACTGGGACGACTGTCAGTGGTACCGCGGTAGCCACCCTTAACCACCATTGCCAACCATTAACCGCTCCATGTTTTCCTCCATTGACTACCTTCGCCAACCGCTACCGTTACTGTGGTCACTGCGGTCTGTGGTTTAACCACACAAGGTACAGTGGTAACCGCTTCGACCGATGCCACTACGGTTTTCTCACCGCCACCGCACTACCGTGGTCGCCGACCTGACTGCTAGTGATACTGCGGTAGCCGCTCTACAAAATGTTGGTTGCATTCACTGACCGCCCACTAACCGTCCACTATCACCCTTCACCACCGCTACCTATTTACCGCGGTCACCGCGGCCTGTGGTTTAACCGCGCACGGTAAACATCTCATGCCTGCTCCATTAGCTACTACCCGACCACCACGCTACCACGGACAGTATGATGTCCCCCCACGGTATAGCGGTAAGGGTTAATGTGACTCCCCCAAACAATTACACCATACCGTGGGCCCCCATGTATGAGGTCGCGGTTGGGTGGTAAATAATATATATAAAGTGATTTTTTAAGGGAGCAGTAGTGATATAAAGTATATGAGCATTTTTTGGAAAGGGGAAAAATGAATTTTATATGGAAAGATAGGAAAATGATAGGTCTAGATGGAAAAACCTTAGGGATTTTTATGAAAATAGTGGAAATTCACTTAAGTTTCTTATGGAAATCAACCCTTAAACACTAAACCCTCAACCCTCAACTCTCAAACCTTACACCCTCTACCCTCTACCCTCTACCCTATAAATTAAACCCTCAACCCTCAATTATCAACCCTTGACCCTTAATACCTCAACCCTAGGTAGGTAGGGGAACATAGGTGAGATACAAAGTGATGAAGGGAGAGGTAGGTAAAAAGAGGGATAGGGGAGATAAATATAGGTAGAGAGGGTAGGAGATGTAGAGAGAGGAGAGATAGAGATAATTAGAGAGGGGAGGGAGGGACAAGTAGGGAGGAGATAGAGGTGTGTGTGTGTGTGTGTGTGTGTGTGAGAGAGAGAGAGAGAGAGAGAGAGGAGACACGGTTGAGATATAGAGTGATGGAGGGAGAAGTGGGTAAAGAGAGGGAAGGAGAGAGGGATGGATAGGAGGGAGAGAGGCAAGGAGGGAGAGTGAGATGGAGAGAGTGGTGAGATAGAGAGTAGAGAGGTAAGGAGAGAATGGGAAATATAGATAAAGAGAGAGAGGGAGGGAGAGGTAGAAAGGGATAAGTGAGACATAAAGAGGGAATGAGGGAAAGTGGGATAGAGAGAGAATGGTGATTTAGAGAGGAGGGAGTGAGAGGGAAGGAGGGAAATTTGGAGAGAGGGAATGGTGATTTAGAGAGGAGGGGGTGATAGGTAGAGATAGAGAGGAGAGAGTGAGAGAGAAAGAGAGGGATAGAGAGACAGAGAGAGAGGTAGGTAGAGGAAGGGAGAGGAGAGATAGAGAGCAGAGAGGGAAGGAGGCATAAGTGAGATACAGAGGGATGGAGAGAGAGAGTGATGGAGGGAGAGGTATGTATAGAGAGGGAAAGTGAGAGGTGAGATAAAGAGTATAGAGGGGAGGGAGAGGTAGGGAGATAGAGGTGTGTGTGTGAGTGAGAGAGAGATAATAGTGAGATAGAGAAAAATATCGATTGAGAGAGAAAGAGGGGGAGGGAGGGAGGGACAATAGTGAGAGAGATTGGGAGGAGAGACAAAAAGATGTGGAGGGATAGGTAAAGATGGATATTTGAGATAGATAGAAGGAGAGAGATATAGGTAGAGAGAAGGTTAAGAGAGATAGAAAGAGGGGGAGGGAGAGAGGAGAGATAGAAAGAGGGGGAGGGAGGGAGAGATAGAGAGAGTAGAGAGGGAGGAGAGAGATAGAGAGAGGTGATAGAGAGAGAATTAGAGAGGGAAAGAAGGTGGAGATATTGAGAGAGATGAGGCAAGGAGGGAGAGAGAAATAGGTATAGAGGGACAACTAGGTATAGAGGGACAAATAGGTAGAGAGAAGTAGATATGAAAGGAGAGATATAGGGAGAGGTAGGGATGGAGAGAGAGGTGAGACAAAAATAGAGAGAGGTCTAGGTGGAGAGATGTGTGATGGAGCTGAAAATTAGAGAGATAAGGAGGAACGTGGAGAGATTGAGAGGGAAGGAGGGGGGAGAGAGAAAGATGTATAGAGAGATAGGTTAGATAGCGAGAAGTAGAGAGAAAAGGTGGGTGAAAGGAAGAGAGAGGGAGAGAGAGAGGGGGAGAAAGAGAGGTGAGATAGAGAGAAGTATAAAGGGAAGGAGAGAGGGGGATATAGAGAAAATTAGAGAGGGAGGGAGGGAAGGAGAGAGAAGTGAGATAGAGAGAACTAGAGAGGGAATCTTAGGTCTCTCACTCACTCACTCACTCACTCTCCTCTCTCTCTCTCTCCCTCTATCTCTCTCCACTATACCCTTAACCTAAACCCTTAACCATTAACCCTTAAACCCTAAACCCTTAAAAAATCTACCCTCTACCCTCTATCTCTCTCCAACTCCCTTCCCCCCTCTCTCTCAAGTCTCTCCCTCCTACCCCCTCTCCCTCTCTCAAGTCTCTCTCTCTCTTTCTCTCTCTCTCAAGTCTCTCAAGGGTTGAGGGTTGATGGATTAAGAGGGTATAGGGGTTGAGGGATTAGGGTTTAAGGGTTGAGGGTTGAGGGTTGAGGGATTAAGAGGGTATAGGGGTTGAGGGATTAGGGGTTAAGGGTTGAGGGTTGAGGGATTAAGGGTTGAGGGTTGACATGGTATAAGGGTTTAAGGTTTGAGGGGTAAGGGTTAAGGGTTGAGGGATAAATATTATAGACCTGGGTTGACTGATTAGGGTTTAAGGGTTGAGGTTTGAGGGGTTGAGGGATTAAGAGGATATGGGGGTTGAGGGATTAGGGTTTAAGGGTTGAGGGTTGAGGGATTAGGAGGGTATGGGGGTTGAGGGATTAGGGTTTAAGGGTTAAGGGTTGAGGGTTGAGGGATTAAGAGGGTATGGGGGTTGATGGATTAGGGTTTAAGGGTTGAGGCTTGATGGTTGAGGGTTGAGGGTTGAGGGTTGAGGGATTAAGAGGGTATAGGGGTTGAGGGATTAGGCCTCAGTTATCTCACAATCCCTCTCTGTCAGGCCTCACTTACCTCCCACCCTACTTTCTTAGGTCTCTCCTTCCCACCCCCTCTCACTCACTCCCTCTCTCTCTCTTAGGTCTCTCTTTCTCACACACTCACTCACTCCCTCTATCTCTCTCCCCTCTAACCTAAACCCTAAACCCTTAACCCTTAAACCCTAAACCATTAAAACCTCTACCCTCTACCCTTAACCCTCCCTCCCTCTATCTCTCTCCCACTCCCTCCCTCTCTCTCTCTTTCAAGTATCTCCATCCTACCCCCTCTCCCTCTCTCAGGTCTCTCTCTCTCCCATCTCCCTCAAACCAATACCCTAAAACATCAACCCTATAGGTCCTTAACCCTATACCTTCAATTCTCAACAATCTATTCTATATATTGGATCCTCAACCCTCATCTATCTTTGTCCCTCCCTCCTCTTCTCTCCTTATCTCTATCTCACTTCTCCCTCCATATCTCCCTCAATACATCCCACCTTCTCTTCCCTAATACCTCAACGCTATACCCTCAACCCTTAAAACCTTAAACACTCAACCCTATACCCTAAACCCTCAACCCTCAACCCTTAAATCCTAAACCCTTAAACCCTCTACCCTCTACCCTCTACCCTCTACCCTCTACCCAATAACCTCAACCCTTATCCCTCAACACTTAAACCCTTGAACCCAATTAAACTCTCTACCCTAATCCCTCTATTAGGTATGTCACTCACTCACTCCCTCTATCTCTCTCCCATTCCCTCTCCCACTCCCTCTCTCTCACTCTCTCCCACTCTGTCTTTCTCCCTCTCTCTCTCCCTCTCCCAGATATCTCCCTCCCACTCTCTCTCTCCCTCTATCTCATGTATCTCCCCCCACCCCCTCCATCTCTCTTGAATCCCTCTATCCCACCTTTAACCCTTAAACCCTTAAACCCTCTACCCTCAACCCTTAACCCTCTACCCTCTATCTCTCTCCCACTCCCTCCCTCACTCTCTCTCTCAAGACTCTCCCTCCTACCCCCTCTCCCTCTCTCAAGTCTCTCTCTCCCACTCACTCCCTCTCTATCCCCTCTCCCCTAAACCCTTAAACCCTAAACCCTTAAACCCTCTACTCTCTACCCTTAACCGTCTAACCTCTATCTCTCTCCTACTTAATCCTTCTCTCTCTCAAACTCTCCCTCCATCCATAATCCCTCAACCCTTAAAACCTTGAACACTCAACCCTATACCCTAAACCTTCAACCCTCAACCCTTAAATCCTAAACCTCTAAACCCTCTACCCTCTACCCTCAACCCAATACCCTCAACCCTAATCCATCAACCCTTAAACCCTTAAACCCAATTAAACTCTCTACCCTAATCCCTAAACCCTTAACCCTCATCCCTCAATCATCTACCAAACATAAACCCTTAACCCTAAAACCTCAACCCCTATAACTTGTACCCTATATGTTGGACCTTGAACCCTAATCCATCAACCCTATACCTTCAACCATCTACCCTCATCCTTAAAATATTGACCCTCGACCCTTAAACCCTAAACCATTAAACCCTTAACCCTCAATCCTCAACCCTAAACCCTTAATCCTCAACCCTTAAACCCTAAACCCTAAACCCTTATACCCTCTACCTTATACATTAGACCCTCAATGCTAATCCTTCAACCATATACCCTTAAACCTATACCCTAAACCCTCTACCCTCAACCCTAAACCCTTAAACCTTCTACCCTCTACCCTCTACCCTCTACCCTCTACCCTCTACTCTCTACCCTGTACCAAATACCCTAGACCATCAATCCTATACCATAAATTCTCAACCCTCTATCCTATACATTAGATCCTCAACCCTCATATATCTCTATCCCTTTCTCCTATTCTCTCCTCTCTATCTCACTTCTCCCTCCATCTCTCCCTCCATCTCCCTAATACCCTCAACCCTAAACCCAATACCCTCTTCCATCTACCCTTAGCCCTCAACCCTTAAACCCTCTCTCACTCTCTCCCACTCTGTCTTTCTCCCTCTCTCCTCTCCCTCTCTCAGATATCTCCCTCCCACTCTCTCTCTCCCTCTATCTCATGTATCTCCCCCCACCCCCTCCATCTCTCTCGAATCCCTCTATCTTGAGTACTCCCTCTCCCTCCCACCCCCTCTCTATCTCTCAAGTCTCTCTCTCTCTCTCTCTCACTCCTTGTATCTCTCCCATCCCTCTATCTCTCACTCCCTCTCTCTCCTACTCTCTTAGGTATCTCTTTCCCACCCCCTCTCTCCCACTTTGTCTCCCTCTCCTTCTCTCTCGGGTGTCTCCCTCCCACTCCCTCTCCCTTAACCCTCTCTCTCACTCTCTCTAGATCTGTCTCTATGGATTAGGGTTTAAGGGTTGAGGGATTAAGCCTCACTTATGTCACAATCCCTCTTTTTTAGGCCTCACTTACCTCCCATCCTACTTTATTAGGTCTCTCCTTCCCACCCCCTCTCTCCCACTTTGACTCCCTCTCTCTGAAGTCTCTCCTTTTGAGAGGAACATATTTGGCAAGCGCCAAATGGATTTTACCTTGAAACGGTAAAAATAAGGGTTGACCCCATGATTCAGGCCCACATTCTCCTGTGTTTGTCTGGTTCAATGCTTTATCCGAGTCAAAAACACCTTTGTTTCTGTAGTTGACTTCATATTGTACCAATCTATGCTTGATCCATCACCTTTTTACCATCAATCTGCATGGTAGACAACGAAGAAGATATTTTAAAGTTTCTATATCATTTTACATCATTTTACATTATCTGAGGTAATATATTCATTTTGGTAAATTGAAATGTTTGTCTTTAGTATATTTGTTTGTTTTTGACAATATAAACTAAATTTCCTTAATGATTTTATTAATCATAACAATTGGACTTAGAATTCAACATTGAATTAGATGGGATTTGCATAGAAAAGTTCAATTTTTAGATTTGCATAAAAAAGATCAATTTTTATGAGTTTGAAGAATAAAAAAAATAAAAAGCACGACATTTACTTAACATAAATTTACTTATGAATTCTATTTGCATTGCTTATAGAAGTCCATTTCCAGCATGGCTAGTGGAATTCACTGTATTTCATTCTTTTTCCAACTAATTTGGAAAAAAACTATTTTTCGTCTAATTTGGAAAACCTCATTGCCAAAGAAATAGTGAATAATGATAAGATATACCATCAAAAACCCTTCTTTGAATCCATATTCTTCATGACTTTGTTGACAATCAAAAATTTGGTTTTGAGAAAAATAAACACAAGTCTCTAGTTTTCATTTAGGTGGCAGCAATTTATACCCTAGGTTTGTGATTCTCATTGATTTGTTGTATTGAACGGTTTCCACCCCTCTCTGCGTCAATTTTTTTGTAAAATTCATTACTTAATTTTGTTCTATGTGTGTTTGTGGACATGTAGCATTCTAGGTCATGCCGAGGAAACGACCAAAGCCTCTAACACCAGAAGAGGATGCAGTTAAAAATGCAAGGAGAAGAGAATCAAAAAATGTAGCTTTTGAAGTAAAGGAATTGCAGCCCATACAACCACAAACTTATGTGCAATCTAAGAGAGATGTCAAATTGGCAAAACAAAGGGCAGGAATGAGGAAATTTCATGGAAGGACAAGAATGAATACAAAAGTTGGGGGCACATCATCAACCATAGGTGAAGCTCAATGCACATCTCCAGTTGAAGACACATTGACAACAACATGTGGTTTTCCAGGTACATCATAAATCACATCTCCAATTGAAGACACACCATCAAAAGCATTCCATTTTGAAAGTACATCAGAAAACACATCTCTATTTGAAAGAACTCCAAAAACGACATCTCAAGTTGGAGGTACAACATCGTTTACATGTCAATCTCAAGGTATGTCATCAATTGCACCTCCAATTGAAGGTACACGATCTATCCCCAATGTTGCTGACCTTCCCAATATTGACACAAATTTACATTTGAGAACTCCTCCTAGAGTTTTGCATATAAAACCTACATTTTTTATTGATATTGATTCCAATGTTTTGAAATGAATGCCTAATAAGATTCCAAAACGTACATGTCAAAGATATGTAGAAAGGATATGGAGTTTATTTTTTGCGAAGCTAAGTGAGGGTGGAAGATGCCAACTATTTGTTGAAATGATGAGGCAACTCAAATTTAGGCCCACCATGAAGGCTCTTGGGCTAAGAGTTTTGAATGACTCAAGTGAAAATTCCATTGTAAGGAACTTGATGACTGCATATGAGAGCGTGGTTTCCACCTCACGCACGAAGGATAGTTGTGCCACATGACGTGTGATGACAACAACACTGTTAAGCAGTCATACAAGGAACAAGGTGAACCTTACAAAGGCAAGTAAGTCTTTGAAAATAAGTATATCATCTCTAATGAGAGCCAAAGGAAGGCGTGAAAGATTGGAGGATCCAAATAGCAATGAGTTATGGGCATTTTCGGGTAGAGTGCCATGGAAAGACACAAGAATTTCTCGAGGCTTGAGATCTTTAATTGTGAATTATTGGAAGGATAACACAGGGACCTCTCCTAGTCAAAGAGATGTTGTAAGAAGGAGAATTGGTAGTATAAACCATGAGCCACATCCAATGCATTATTTGGATACCACTCAAACCCAATTTTTTGCTGATTTTGTACAAAAGTTTCCTGAAATTAAAATATGTCAAAGGTATTTTGAAATGCTAAAGCCTTTTTATGTCAAAATAATCACACACGCACAACTTGTTGTTTTAGGGTTCATATTGCTTTTTCTAACCATTATGATGTTTATCGACTTATATGTGTAGATATGCATACTGACAATGTTTTGCTGGAATGTAACATAATGCCTCCACCTAAATCGTCAAGGAAATTTTTGTCTTCCATTTTATGTGAAAGAGAGGATGGTCAAATTTTTTACAAAAAATCATGTTTGGATGGCACATGTGATCATTGTGGTGGCATGCAACATTTTCGAATTTGCTAACACATAGCTAGTACACACACAATTGGAGACAAAATTGTGGAATTTGGCAAATATACGACAGTGGCATACAGTCTAAAAGATGGGAAAGAAGTAAAGAAGTGTGAATTGGTTAGTGATAAGATTCCAATGTATTAGTTTATGGTAAATTTTTGTGATTGGGTGGTTTATGATTATGCAATGCCTCCACATAGAGCACAATGGTTGGACTCATAGTTCAAGTTATGCAAGGACACATTTCTACTTCATCATATCATTTCAGTTGTCGACTTCACTGAGAACTACACACTACAACCACAGAACAAGGTGCAATCACAGTACAACTCTGTGCAAGTTTCTATATTTGTACATATAGCATTCATTCATGCAAATGATAGTACAGAGGAAAATAGGAAAGTATTGAGGGAGTATCACTTTTACATCAGCCATGATCGCACACATTCTGCAGAGTTTGTTCAACATTGCTTTCATATGTTCTATGTCAATCAGGCTAGCAAGGGCATACCATTTAGTCAACATATCATATGGTCAGATAATTGCACATCACAATTCAAGAGTGCCAGAATGTTTTACTGGTTGAGTAGGATGCATAGGATTCGTGGTGTTCAACATATTTGGAACTTCTCAGAGGTCGGGGATGGAAAGGGGGAGCATGATGGAGCAGGTGCATGTATCAAAAGAGCCCTAGCACGAGAAGAGTTAAAGTACACAAACAATGTAAAGTTGATAGATACAAGATCAATTGTCCAGTGGTGCAATGGTTCAATGGGTCTAGGTAGTGAAGGCAATTCTTTAGTTCATAGATTTTTTCAATTAGTAGATGATACTAACATTGCAAAATATGAGGATTGTTGTACACTAACAGGATCGAGCGAGCTACACTCTTTTACAAGCTCCAATGCAAGTACATGGATGATCCATACAAGGAAGATGGCATACTTTTGTTATGCATGTACACTTCAATCATGGAATGATTGCGAGTCAACAGAGTGGGTTGATGAATGGTTTGTAAGAACTCTAACCCCAATTGACACTTATCAGCTCCCAATGGCTCTACAAATCATGGAGATGCAATCATCCATTGACTTTGATCATGTATCGGACCTACTAGAACCAGGTAATATATCTTACTTATAAGTTTTATTATGCTTCTTAGTAAATAAATCTAACAAGATGAACATATCAATGTAGGGCACATCTATGTGGTAATTACATATGAAGACAATGAAGAGGGTACAAATTATTACCTATATCATTGTATCGAGGCCAAAAAGAAATTGGAGTTCCGAGTTATAGACGGAGAAAACATAGAATATCCTACATGTTTGGTGATTGTTACTGGAACATGGCTTCGAAGGTATCTAGTTAAGAATGTTCCAGTTTGGTTGTTTGAGGACTTTGACACGCATTGGAAAATTCTTCAATATTCAAACCTTATCGTCGCCACCACCGTTCATTTGATCAAATATAAGGGTAAACCTGCAAACAATAACTTGTGGAAAGTGCATGAGTCTGACCACGAGGAAATATGCGACACAATAAAGACTAGAGCAGACCCAAATGGTTCCCTGGATTGATTTGTAAGTATGCACATTGAATTTGTAAAGCCATGTTATTGATCACTCTTTTGGACCAACACCTTGCAATAAGGCTTTTTCACGATTACTGTTTGATGTCATATGCATTTATGACTGCCATTGATCATTTTCTAATTGTGACTGTAGGTAACACTGAAGTTTGTCAAAGTATATAAGAAAAGAACAACATCGGTTGCTGGTGCAAGTGTTCAGTGGTATGAGAAACATCGATTGCTGGTGCATTTTCTGGTTGTCAATCTTCTCTTTCTTTTCCATCTCCTAGATTTATCAGATTGTTATATGCTACACGTTTTATGTTAAGCCTCTCAGTGATATATTTGAAATTTATACTTAGGGTCATCGAGAGATGATAAAGTAGCAAAGGGGAACATCACCATTGTAGGACCTTCAATCGACCTCCTTATCTAGTATGCATGAAGGTGATAGTAGGTCTCGCCAGCTATATGACTGACATAATTTAGTTATTGCTCTTTTATTGATTTTTATGTGAGTCTATGTCTAATATTAAGAGGCTTTTGCAAGTTTTTTGTGGACCAAATTCCTATCATACTACACAACCACAGAGAGGCTACTACCCTTGTGTTTTGTACGGAGCAGGTGATGTACATGTTTTGAACCATTTTGGAATGCAAATAGTTGGGCCAGCTGAGGTGGAATGGAAAAAATAAACTGGGCAACAACTCCTTTTGTCCTTTTCTCAAGTATAATATATTTCATGATTTGTGTTGGAAATGGGAGGATTATTTCCCTGCATGTATTGCTACAAGTATTGAAAAATGGGAGGATTTTCAAGATGTTCTTCCATCACTATTGTAATATTTTTCATTGACTTACTATATTTTTTGAATACTCCACATTCATAAGGACCTATTGTTGCATACACAACCATAGCTCTTGGAGTCTTTAGATGCTGACTGACATAGACTTGACAATCATAGAACAATGACTGTGGTGAGTGAATTTGATTGTCAAGAACTTTATTATCATACACTCACTGTACTTAACAACTGATCACTACTCATTTCTAATCTATCCTTTTCATTTGCACATTGCCATGTACAGTGACCCTTAACAGTTCCCTTGTGATCATACATTCATGATGCTTGTCTTAATGAATAACCTTCCTTTAAATCTATTGTCCTTTGATGAAGTGACAAGGTAGGGGCAGCATATGCCTCAAAGAAATTGATGCAACCTAGGTCATCTCTAACATACCTTAGGGTATGACATTCAACAAAACAACTACTATGGTTCAACCGACTCGATCCCTTAAGGGTGCAAAGTGCAAAAGGGCAACAATATTTGACAGGGTATTACTCATAAATCATGGTGATTACGAAATATCTATCTGAACCTATGAGTTCACGTTGGGCCCCTCTACAATAACCTTTCTCAGTTTTCACTATCTCGGTGGCTTTTTCCTATGGTGGTGAATTTTCACTCGAGGAAAAAGTTGTCAAATGCAAGTAGTTGAAAGTTGCAAAGTGGTGCAACTTTCGTTCTACAGCTCGTCTAACCAAAAAAACTATTCTAACACATCTGGGTGGGTACGTTTATGCTAGGAATAGTCCTCTTTCACACCTAAACACGTAGAATCACTGTGAGCTACGTTCAACCGGATCGATCCCTTAAGGGGTCAAAGTGCAAAATGGCTGCAAAATTCAGCATGCTATTACTCGGACATCGTGATGCTTAGAAACTTCTCGTCTAAACCTATGAGTTCATGTTGGGCCCCTCTACAATAACCTTTCTCGGTTTTTTCTATCTCAGAGGCTTTTTCCTATGGTGGCAAATTTTCACTCGAGGAAAAAGTTGTCAAATGCAAGTAGTTGAAAGTTGCAAAGTGGTGCAACTTTCGTTCTGTACTTGGTGTGACCAAACAAACTATGCCAACCCATTCAGGTGGGTAGGTTTATGCTAGGAATGGTCCTCTTTCACACCTAAACATGCGGAATCACTCTGAGCTACGTTCAACCGGATCGATCCCTTAAGGGGCCAAAGTGCAAAATGGCTGCGAAATTCAGCATGCTATTACTCAGACACTATGACGCTTATAAACTTCTCATTTGAACCTATGAGTTCATGTTGGGCCTCTCTACAGTAACCTTTCTCTATTTTTTCTATCTCGGAGGATTTTTCCTATGGCAGCGAATTTTCACTTGAGGAAAAAGTTGTCAAATGCAAGTAGTTGAAAGTTGCAAAGTGGTGCAAATTTCATTCTGCAGCTCATATGACCAAAAAAATTGTTCCAACACATCCGGGTGGATACGTTTATGCTAGGAATGGTCCTCTTTCACACCTAAACATGCGGAATCACTCTGAACTACGTTCAACTGGATCGATCCCTTAAGGGGCCAAAGTGCAAAATGGCTATGAAATTCAGCATGCTATTACTCGGACACCATGACACTTAGAAACTTCTCGTCTAAACCTATGAGTTCACATTGGGCCCCTCTACAATAACCTTTCTCGGTTTTCACTATCTCGGAGGCTTCTTCCTATGGAAGCAAATTTTCACTCGAGGAAAAAGTTGTCAAATGCTAGTTGAAAGTTGCAAAGTGGTGTAACTTTCATTCTGCAGCTCATGTGACCAAACAAACTATTCCAACCCATCCAGGTGGGTATGTTTACGCTAGGAATGGTCCTCTTTCACACTTAAACACACGGAATTGCTTTGAGCTACATTCAACCGGATCGATCCCTTAAGGGTCCAAAGTGCAAAATGGCTGAGAAATTCAGCATGCTATTACTCCGACACCATGATGCTTAGAAACTTCTTGTCTAATCCTACAAGATCATGTTGGGCCCATCTACAATAACCTCTCTCAATTTTTTCTATCTCAAAGGCATTTTCCTGTGCTGGTGAATTTTCACTTGGGGAAAAAGTTGTCAAATGCCAGTAGTTGAAAGTTGCAAAGTGGTGCAACTTTCGTTCTGCAGCTAGTGTGACCAAACAGACTGTTCCAAAGTGTCCAGGTGGGTATGTCTACGCTAGGAATGGTCCTCTTATGCACCTAAACACATGTAATCACTTCGAGCTATGTTCAACCGGATCGATCCTTAAGGGTACAAAGTGCAAAATGGCTGCGAACTTCAACATGCTATTACTCGGACATCGTGATCCTTAGAAACTTCTCGTTTGATCCTATGGGATCACGTTGGGCCCCTCTACAATAACCTTACTCAGTTTTCACTATCTCAAAGGATTTTTCCTATGGTGGTGAATTTTCACTCGAGGAAAAGTGGTCAAATGCAAGTAGTTGAGGCATATTATCAAACAATTCACTGCCTTGTCTATGGCTTGTCATGGCATTCCATCACCATGAGACCACTTTTCTTTGAGGCATTTTTTGAAAAATTTCAATGGGTTGTCTATGCTATTGCTTACTATTATGGTTTTCTAGATTTTTTCCAAGCATCCATAGCTTGTTCGAAAGCATCTGTTTTAGGCTTTTAGCCATAGCAAGAAGGCAATGAACTATTTGATAAAATGCTTTGGTAGACATATATAAAAAATGTCGTAGCATAGACAAGCGAATGAACTATTTGAAAAAATGCCTCAAAGAAATGTGGTCTCATGGAATTCTATGACAAGTTAAAGCAATTGGCAGCTGCTCCTAGTTATTAGTTATGCAATGTGAAGTAATTGCATAATTGCTTAGGTTGACTTTGTCAAAAGCTATATTGTAATTGAAATTTTGTCATCTATCAATATCTAGTTATTCATTATGCAATGTGAAGTGATTTTTTGAGTTTGAAAGATGTGCAATGCATGAATAAAAACTAAAAAAATATATTTTCTACATTTCATTAGTTAAACTCTTTATTTTATTTTCTCTCTATATCTCTATGCTATGGAAATTCCTTTCGATTTCAAAGAAGATAGTTTTTATCTCTTGTTATACAATTTTTTACGTTTTTTTATCTCTTGTTATAAAAAGGAGCAAATATACAATGTTAAAGAAGAGTGAAAGTACAACTAAATTTATCATTTCACAGCAATTTTTCAAATAGTTCACTGCCTTCTCTATGCTATTGCTTACTATTATGCTTTTGATATATTTTTCAAAGCATCCATACCTTGTTCATAATCACTTGTTTTAGGCTTTTAGCCATAGCAACAAGGCAGTAAACTGTTTGAGAAGATTCTTTGGTAGACATGTATGAAAAATGTGGTAACATAGACGAGAAAGAGAACTATTTGAAAAAATATCTCAAAGAAATTTGGTCTCATAGAATGCCATGATAAGAAAATGCAATTGGTAGCTGCTCCTAGTTATTAGTTATGCAATGTGAAGAAATTGCATAACTGTTTAGGTTGACTTTGTTCAAACTATATTGTAATTAAATTTTCGGCATCTATCAGCATCTACTTGTTACTTATGCAAAGTGAAGTAATGCTTTAACTTTGAAAGATGTGAAATGTAATGTAATCAATGACATGAATGTAAACTACAAAAGTCCATTTTTTACAATTCATTAGTTAAAATATTTATTGTATTTGCTCTCTATATTTCTATATGCTATGTAAATACCTTGCAATTGTATTTAAAAGGCTTAATAGGTCAGTTAGGTGGTATTTGCATAATCAAGTTGTGAATGAATGGTAATTAAGAGAAAAATTGGAAAATTGCCATCATAGAAGTCTAACAAAGGGTGGTTATGGTGGTTGATCATCTCAAGGGGTAGTTGGAAGGTGGTATCAAGATATATTGCTATAATACCCCGAGTTGAGGGTTGATTTTGTTCAGTTTCTAATAACAAAATATACTTGAAAACGGTGATCACTGGTTTTCTTTGTTTTCCTGAATTTTCTTTGCCTTGCACAGGCCCATACAAGTCTATCATGACTTGAGGCTTTGGATACTTGATTGCATATTTTTTTACTCTCTTTGTGTATGTTCTAAAGGTTTAAATCCATTGTTGGTGTGTGTGGGATCAGCAAACTTGGTTACTGCTCTATTTTCTGTGTTAGGGGTTTTGAGGGCAACACCATGACACATTAGCCAATCCACCTATTGTTTTGACCCTGTTGCTTGGTGGATTGGCCTATACCATGATTATTTTGGTGTATGAATACTTTGGAGGCTGAGAGAATGAATAAACTCAGTGGGGTGTGAAGTTCTAATGTTGATCAAGGGTGTTTCCACCATGAAAGTAAGGAACTCAAGTACTGAATCTGAGAAATACTGAAAGGAATGGGATTGTGAGTGTCCTTTAAGTTAGGTTAGAGGTATTGTGGGGTGTTTTCACCTTTGGAAGGATTGGGGGAGGTCTGGAGTTATGAGTTTCTTTAAAACCCTTATTTTTGTGAAGGTTTAGGACGGTTTGTGAGTAGAGGAATAGTACAAGTTCTTATGGCTCTTAAAATGAGAGAATCCTGAGTTTGGTGAGCATCCCTAAGACTATTTCAAGTTTCCTAGGTTTGGAGGTGAGTTTGTGAGGGGGTTCCTTTGGAAATTAGGCCTAATTGTGAAGCCTAGAGCGAGGGAGGTGTATTGAAAGTTCATTTTGGTCCAAAAGAGTTACTATTAGTTTTGGCATATGTTGTGTAACCCTGAAAAGGGTATCTTAATCCACCTTTAAATGGTCAGGAGTTTTGGAAAGGTTGGGAAAAATTAGGCTTGGACCAGGTTTTGAGTTTGGTGCAGGAGCACCTACACCACACCATCAATTTTTTTTATTTGAATACATCAATAGGGAAATGTTAGTGTACTTAGTTTTATTTTGTCTAATAAGCATTGAGAGATCAAACATAATTCAAATAAAGGGTGTTTTGTGTCTTAGAAGTCAATTAGAAATCATATAAGTTGTAAAATGCTGACAAAGCAAGTTTAACACAAACAAATGTAATTAAGGGACCAACTAATCCCAAGGTTGGCTATGGGAATTGGGTAGAATATGGTTGTTGGAAAATTATTTTAAAATCCTTACCAAGGCTCGAATGAGAGAGTGGAAGAAATTTTGTAATAATTTTACACAATAAACACAATAGTTTTGAGCAATTTTCTAGAAAAATATTGTTTTCTTGATCTTTTTGAGTGTTGTATGGGCACATACAAGTTCTTCATGGTCTAATAGTTTTAGAGGATGTGTCTATATGTTTTATAATTCATTTATTTTTTATTTGGTGTTTTAACTCTTTGTTTGTAGAGAGAACCAACACAAACAGTGATTGTCCCAGTGTTGTTGAATCAAGGGTTTGATGGAAAATTTGTGATGTAACAATCAATCCACCTATTATTTGCTACTATATCTCAGTGGATTGATTGAAAACATGTTATAATAAGTGTTTCAACTCATTTTGGAATAAGGAGTAATAATTATGTGGTGTTTTTCTGACTGTTCTAAGACTAAACAAGGGTTTTCCAACATGGAAGTGAGGAACCAAAGAGAGGTTTTTAAGAATTAATACCTATAAGGGTTATGTGAGGGTCTGATGAGTTTGTGCAAAAGTATTTTGAGGTGTTTGGGGCTTTGGAAGTGTTGAGAGAGGTCTGGAGTTGTATGTTTCTTTAAAACCCTTGATTTTGTGAAGGTTTTGGAGGGTTTCTTGGGTTTTGTGAGTTAGAGGCTCTGTAGACACAAACTAATGACAAAATTTGAGGTTTGGCACCATGACCTAAGACCATCTAAGGCATTTGGATAGATACCTAAAGTTGGAAGGGTGGTCCCTTTGGAAAAAAAGGGCTAATTGTGAACCAAAATTGAAGTAGGTGTGTTGAAAGTCTATGTCGGTCCAAAAGAGAGACCACTGATTCTTTGGTATGTTGTGTAGCCCTAAAAAGGGTATCTCAATCCATCTTGTAATTGTCTAGTGTTTTGGAAAGGTTGGGAGAAATCTGGCTAAAACTGAGTTTTGAGTACTACAAGAATAACCAATCACAAATGTGAGTTCTGTAAACCTTGATGAATCTGACTTAGGGATTATTGTCAATTGATTCAATTGTCATTGTATGAATTTTGATGGTCTTTGTAGGGCCTTGGTGGAGTCTTGTTGTTCATTTGCAAGGTTGAGGAGTTGAGACCCTTGAGGGTGGGTTGATGCCTATTAGGCTAAATCATTATGAAGAAGAGTTCTTGATTGAGAATTGACATTTCCATTGTTGTGAGTCTTCTCCACCTTGGCTCTGCATCAGAGTGCTACAAGGGTGGATTATTGGGTAAGGTGTTGAATGAAGAGTTTGGTTTGATGGGGCTTTGAGGTTGTGTAGATTACTCAAAATAGATTGTATTAATCTTGTTAGGAGCCCCTTGAAGGCAGGTTGTCAAACTGATTGGGTTTGAGCCTCCTTTCCTCTGCATCGGTGAGGCACAAGTAATTGAAGCATTCCAAAGGATACAAACCACCACGAATGGAGCTTACTTATACAATACGCTTTAGATTGGGATTTTTGAGCATTCCATGGTAATTAATTAAGCATTAGATGTAAACAAAATCCATGCCTACAACATTCAAGCATACAACTTACACGATACGCATGATAACATCATTCAAGAATGGCAGTAGCAAAATAAGAGTTTCTTTAATCAAAAATTCGAAAGGCTATACAATGATTTATATTGATAAAAGTATATAAATATATCCAAAAAAACCATATAGGCTTAGTACAAAGGAGCCATTTTGACAAAATATCACGTATATATATCAATAGTACAAAACATATGTTCCAAAATGCCACATAGGCATACAACAAACAACACTAATACATAGTCATTTCCCTCTAGGGGAAGGAAATAGATCCAGTGCTACCTTCGAAATTAGGCTGGATGGAGTGACTATTGCTTGTCTTGTCTTTCGAACACGCCCGCTACTCCTCCTCTCTTCACTCTAGACCTTCAACTGATACGATTAAAAGTAAAGATGTTAAAACATAGAAATTGAATTATGGAATGGCATATAACAAAATATAATCACTTACCGCATAAATATAGTCATCATGCACATTTAAAGCATCACCATGTCCATGATCTGGAGTGACAACCACTTGTAGGAACCATGAAGATAGAAATTACACTACATAAAATTATCGTGAAAATTTTCTATAATAGACCATAAAAGAGAAAATTTAATGTCAAATCGACTAATCTACTCCATATCTCTCTCAATGGATCAGAACTGGCTATTGTTGCAACAACTCCATGGTCCATCGTGCCACCAACATCACCAGGGCTATCTCTTGTCAACAACTACAAATGAAACAATATCTCAGGTATCATGTTGATATAGGAGAACATAATGTGACACGATCAAGGAATACTTGAATGCAATGTTTGTGTTTCTCATCAATTTTTTAGATTTGTATATACACAAAATTATGAAAACTAGCTAACACAGATTTACAACCCTATTAATGAATAAAAGCTACTTAAGTGTACGTTGTTTGAGGATATGAATCATGAGGTGTGGAGGAAGAAGGCGCACCAGGAAATTGTTTGAAATCTGAAGCATGTTATGAGACAAACATTCAAATATAACATTCAACTATTCAAATGCAATAATAATATCTTTAATACTAGTTGCATACATGTGGACTCATCGTCGAGAATGTATAAGGTTCTATAGGAATAGAGCATCCCTCAAAAATAGTGCGACCCTGAAATTTCATCATATCAAAATTCTGCTAATTTAGTTATTCTTAAATTTCAAAATATATTTTAATAAACAACATTAAAATAACTTGCTAAATTTTACCTGAGTGTTAATTCTGAATGTATCATTCAAAATATCATCTATGAAAGCCATCGCCTCTGCAACTGACGTAAGTTGTGTAGCTGCATCACGAGCACCCTTATAATCATACGTGCAAACAGCACCACAAGTGCCACAATGGTGGGGTGGAGCTCAGGGCCTACATGTCTCCTCCACACCAGGCTCTACTAGAGGACTCGCACACTATAAAATGGTCTGGGTGAGTGAGCCAATCGACTTCATCGTGTCCACCTCTACACTATCCTTAACAATGGAAGGAATGACATGCTCCACCATGGGTCTACCCAAGGCTCTCGGTGCCAACTGTGGATTATATCGTGCAGCAGGTCTATCGTGTGTGGAGCCCCCACCTCTACCCTGAAAGTCTAAGATGTCAAAATAGTTTGGCATTTTATTAAGGACAAACTCGCAATAGAGTTTCCTCAAAAAGTATTGCGGCACCTCATGGTTATTGCATGGAGGTTGGTCAAATACCATCCACCACCGCTCCCAAAAAAAATTTCTAATTAAATCATGGTGGCACCAATGGATGGGGAACCTCCTACATGCATGGGACAAAGGTTCATTGGCTTTTGGGTCTTTAAATAGGGCACACAACTCGGCTTTGCTAATTTTTAGTTTTTTGACATCTGCATATGACAAACCATTAACATAAAATTGCCTCATCTCATCTCTCTTAGTTGACCAAAAATTCATTTGCTCACTCATTTCTCCTACATGAGTTAAAATTGACTTAAATGATTCAGCAATCCCTCTCCTATAAGGGTGGGTTTCGGCATGCTTGGTTAATCTTGCAATTAATTGTTGAATGTCTCTTTTATTGTTTTCAATTTGATTTTGAATATTTTCTTGTGTTCCTTGAGGATGCCTATGATTTGATGGAGGTGTTTTGGGTTTTTCTTGGATAGGAGGCTCTTGATGAGGGGGTGATTGTGAATTCTCAATGTTTTGAGGTGGAGATTCATTCCCTAAGAATTAGAACAAAGTTTTATTATAAAAATCTATTTAAAGTTGCATTCCAAATCAAATTCGAAATAAATAGAATAAAAATACACACCTCTTTGCAATCTTTGACCTCTCCAACGTGTTGGTGGCATTCTCATGGAAAATGGCAAGCTAAGGATGCAAATAATGGAGATTTGGCGAGCGCGAGCTGCAAAATTGAAATCTTCCCTCTCAAGCCGTGGGTTGAAGACAAAATGAGGGTTCCAAACCCAACTTTTGCATTTTATGTCTAGAAATACATTTGGCGCATGCCAAATTTCAGCATTTTTTTTATCATTTTTTCAATTTGGCACCTAAATTGTGTCACAGATTGGTGCACTTACCCCTATAGTTAGGGAACCAATTCCAAATATCAAGGTTCTTTCATACTAGTACTTTACCACTAGGTTAATGTACTCAGACTTTACCAAGAAACCCTCTCTAGTTAGCTCATTTGAAAATAGATATTTAATCATTTGGTGATTATATTCATCCAAATTTCCATGTTTGTAATCCCTAATGTCCTCTATAGGTAAAACCCTATGAGGAATCTTTGAAAAAGCATCGTCGGGGTTGTTATCAAAGACTTTCCATGAATACCTCTTAAATTTTGGTGTAGGTCTCTCGATGATGTTGACATCATTTATTGTATCCATTATAACTTCAATTTGAACTCAAATGCTTATGAAATCACTTCTATTTCAAACCCACAAAGCATAGATAGTTGTAAATACATTGTATATGCTCAACAAGATCTAGGGTTTGCACCAAATTGCTTTGAATCACCTTTAACACTCATTCAATTCACTCTGCTTTCACCAAATGTAAAAATGATTAAAATCAACTTACAAAATCACTTTATGCTTTTTAAATTTTCCCTAATTTTGCATTAATTGATTCAATTTCCAAAAAGTTGGTAAACACTTCACTGATACACTGTAAACCCTAAAATGCTCTTCATTTCTTCAGATTTGCATATTTTCTGCTGGTTTCTTTTCCAAAAGCTTAAGCATGTCATTTTACATCATAAATCTTTGTGTCACTCCTTGACACCTCACATTTCCAGTGGTTTGTTATATTTTTCTATTATTTCTCCCCATAAGCCCATGCCTAGGTTTAATTTCCAAAATATTTATCTACACCAAAGGGAGGTACAGATATATTTTATTCATCTTTATTCTCAAGTTCATCTTTCTTTCTCTAAATATTCTCCATTTCCTTCTTTAATTTAGTAAGATCAGTTTTCTTCACAGGTTCATTCCCCTTTCTGGGATTAGTCTACCTTCCATTCTTACTTCACCAAAATCTTGAAATGTGTCCAAGTTTATTGCAATTCTAGCATACAACATTTTTCTGGCCAAACTAACCCCCATTCAATCTTGATCTACACTGGTTAGATTTATGTCCAAAAGAATTGCATGTATAATAATAACCATTGAAAGATTGAATCATTCTACCAACATTATATCTATTCATCATCTAGTTTCTACATTCAATAGCTCTATGTCCAAATTTCTTGCATGCAAAACATTGTCCAAAGAAGGACCCAACATTCTAATTCATTCTACTTCTACATTCCATGTCCTTATTTTCAAATTTATTGCATGAATAACAAATGCCACTAAAATACGGGTACCTTCAAGCATTTGGTTGTTTGATAGGGGATCTTTTAGCATTGCTTCTTTGATTTCTAAATTATTTTCCATTGCCAGGGGTCTTTTTTTTTTCAACGTTGTTATGGGTCTTATTTTCCTTTGATATTTCTCCTTCTTAAGTCCCAAACCACCTTTGCCTTTAGAAGGTTTTTGTCCTATAATTAGTTCATCAAGAATTGTAGTCCTTGTTTTGAATTTTTCCTCATGAGCCCTCACTTTTTCTAGATCTGATCTTAGAGTTACTACTTCTTGTTCAAGTCTTGTGCATTCATCAATATTTTTTTGTATAGTTGCATTCAGACAATCCTCAATTTTATTTTCTTCCACTTTAATTTTAGCCCAGTGATATATTCATTTGCCCTTTTCAATTTTTCATTGACTTCTCTATCTTTCTCTAAACTTTTTTATTTCTTCTCTCAATTTTTTGATACATTCATTTGCTTTCTCTAGGATTTCCTTCAAAATTTTGTTTTCACCTTCAAATCTTTCAAGATCTTCAAGAAAAGATTTAAGTTATTCTTTTTCAATCATGTAATCATCTTCTATGTATTCAATTGCAGAAATTTCTTCCAAAGGAATGGGACACTTTTTATTATGCATGTGTTCAACCTCTAAGATCTTCCTCAAGTTGTTAGGCATAAAAGGAACCAAGCTCTGATACCAATTGTTGAACACTTGGAATACTAAGAGGAGGGGTGAATTAGTATTTTATTAAACCATTTAATCATAATCCATCCAATAATCAAAACATATATAACTACAACTATGAATGAAACATGAAGGGAATCACAAGATCACATAACACATGAACACCAGGATTTTTACATGGAAAATCTAAAAGGGGAAAGCCACAGTGAGAATTAGCTCACAATATATTATAGCCGATTATAAGATATTATAAAGGCTAACTTCCAAAACACACTATCCAATAAGGCTCATAGTCATAAGTATATACAAAATAGAAATTGGCTACATAGTCAAGATGTGAACTGATACAAAATGCACCTTCAGTGTGTTGAATTAAGTTCCTTTGAAGCTCTGAATACAAAACTTCGCTTTTCTTTACAATCGCTCAACATTCACAACAATTCTTCTCTTATTCAAATCACACACATACACATTCACATGTTCTCAACTCGCATTAAATCTCATTCCATTGTCATTCTAAAACTCAAAAAATTCTTACATATATACAAAATTGCATCTGCATACATCAATTAGGTTGGTCTAATTAGATTTAGCCCTATTTTAATTTCAAATTACCTTATCAACTCCATACTCGAATCAAAAACATCTTCGCACTTAAATAAAAATTTCAACACTTAATTTAGGTTGGCATGGACCTAATCCTCTTAACATACATAATGCTTATTTAAGCTCCACAACATATATCAAGCATTAGGTCAACCAGGGATCAGAAATCATCACAAAATAGGCTAATCTAATCAACACCAATGATCCATCTAATCATATAATCACTTGCCATTTGGAATATATAGTGCACTAACACCTGCAAACAATCTCCCAGAATTGAAAAGGTTGAGTTCATTCACTGAAGGAGCACAGACCAAATTACACATACCCATTCACAGTATATAAAGCCAAAACTATATGTCGAACTATTGTTACTTGTAACTTTCAACTTGTTTATCGAAAACCACTGAAATCTTGATCATAGATGCAAAAAGTTGTCAGGAATAACATATTATAACCTCATGAGTAGATCTTATTACACAAGCCATTCTAAATAAAAAATACTAGATTAATATATCTTCATTCTATTTATCAGATTAGACAAAATTTCAACAAATAATGTTGCCATCAATGACAACACATTAAAAGGGTTCCTTCTTTTTTCTTTCAACACTAAATCCCAACCTCATTTCCATGCTGAAAAGCAAGAATTTTGTCTATCTTCTCATCTAGAATGAATCCATTTTCATTTGTAACCACTTTATAAGACTTTTTCACTTTCCAATGAACTACTGATCTATTTTGGGCACCCAATAGATTCAATTACCCATTTTTTCCAAATTTAGGAAATACCTAGAAAATTTAGTCCAACTTTTAGGAGTCATAACTTTTGAATCAAGCATCAGATTGACAAACCGTTCATGCTATTAGATAGATCTTGATGAGTAGTAAGCTTGCGAAAGGAAAATAAATTGGCCTTTTGATTTTTGGCCTCTTTTCAGGTTGATTCGAAACCTCTAGGGGCCTCAAAATTGCTTTGAACATTGTTAAGGTGATTTTTAAAACCATTAATATCTCACAAGTGACAAATGGATTGAAGTGATTTCTTCACCATTAGCTTCATTTCACCATTTTCAATCTCTTTGTAATATTTCATGCCCATACGTGCATAAATGCTAACTTACTAAAAATAGAAACCTACTATTTTTAGCTCATCCAATCTTACTAAAAATAGAAACTTGGTATTTTATCCCTTCCAACTTACTAAAAATAGTAAGTGATCCTACCATTTTAGCCCTTAAAAATTATTCACTAAACCTAACTAAATTCAAAATAAACATTTTTTCGAGGGGATGCAAGATTGCTCTTGCACTTTAGATTCTCATGCATCATTGCCAAGGGAATTAGCTTTAGACTTAGGGAAAAGTATTTCAAACCAAATCAAACAATGAGCAGGATCAATGACCAACAATGTAGAAGGGCTTAAATTATAACTTAAGCAACTAGGAACAATTGATAGCCAATCAACAAAAAGTAGAATATAAAGTGCGTCACTAAGAACATCACTTAGGGTTTAAATAAATTAGGGCTAAGACCCTACCAAAAGCACAAACCCTAACCAAACATGATATTCAATCCAATCCAAAGGAATTATCTACGAAGACCAAAAACATCATAGTATATAGACATGAATAGATCATATCAATGCAACAATATTCATCAATGACAACCATTTTCTCCTTTTGACATCAGTGACAACAATTTGCAACATATAAAAAGACATGTAAGACATATAGTACTTTGGAATGTTTTTAGTAATTTTTTTCATATGATTATTAAAAACTAAAATATTTTATATTCCATTTTATTTTGTAATTAAATGAGAAAATCAAGTGTTTAAGAATGAAATATTTCCTTTTGTCATTTTGAAAAGTATGTTTAATGTTGTTACTAACTTAGCTACTTTATTCTTTATAGGACCCATATAAATAGGTAAGGTATATAGTAGATAAAAATTTATCTTTTTCTTATAGTTTTTATTTTCACATTTGATTGAGGACTAAATTAGAAATTTGGTATTCCACCTTGCCTAATTAGAAGTGGTCATATAGTTGGAATTTTTGGTTTCTTCACCTCACTAACTATTATATCATAATTGAAGACAACTACTTCTTTAGTGATTCCACTAAATACTTAGATAAGAATCTGTAGAATAAGATAGAAGGTACATTAAACATTAGGAAATGTTTTTTCTTATTGTTTTGGCTTGTTCATGCAATTGAAAAATGATAAAATAATAAATAATAAATATATTGTATTATGTGTTATGTACCCATTTATGAATCAATAATGGAAAGGATGAACACATAGGCTTAGCATTAATGATAATGACTGATAAATATGTACATAGTGTACATAATATTTAAGAAATATTTATTTCTTAGATTTTAATTTTTTCATTTAAATATATTTATATAAATTAAAATATTTGATATTATATTTTCTATAGTTAGAAGCAATCTTCTACTTGAAATCTCTTGCATCTCCATTTCATATAGTTAATTATGATCGAGTTAGTGGCATTTGCTAGTTTAAGATGTCACATGAAGATTTTGAAGAGGATCTATAAATGGATACATAGGATATGTAGTATTTTTGAAATATTTATTTGCTATTGTTTCAATTTTCTCATATAATTGAAAATTGAATTAGAATATAAAAAATATTCTTAAACAAAATCTCAAATTTTAATCTTTCCTACCAAATTAATTGATAATCAAAGTTAAAGTCGACATTACACCAAAAATTAAATAAAATTCATATCTTTTTCTCAATCATTTCATTTAGATACATTTCAATTACCTAATGTCAAATACAGTTATTTCAATTTTGAATCCTTATATTTTAAAGTTGAATTCAATTAATATTAAACCTTGTATTCCCTTTCAAATATGTTAGATTATTATATTCTTAGTTTCATAAGACTAGTTAATGTTTGAAACCATTTATCTAAATATTATAATCATGCTATATTTTATTGAGATGAAACTCTTTAAGATTATTTCATTTAAATGGGTGATCCCACAATAGTGGTTTACAATTTTTGGTCAAACTGGACACTGAACTGATTTTTTCTAACTAAATCTTCACTTTTGGACACCTATAGCGGCTAAACCGTGAGGAATTTGAAGATGATGCAAACTAGTGATTTGTAAAATTTTGTTTGTGAATTCTAAATATGTATTTTTTAATTTTTTTGGAATTAGATTGCACTTCTTTTTCCATCTCCTTCAAAAACTAGCTTTTTTAGTAAACACCATTTTTATGGAGTGACACTCACCGTATAACACATAAATTTTTTACATGAAGGATAAAATTCTATATTTTCAAATTTAGATTTGTAACTACGATATCTAGTGCTTCAAATTGGTTTCATAGTGTTTTATTAAATATTTTTCCTTAAGTTTCGAAGTCAAACCAATTACAATTCAGACATAAGTGGATTGTATAACACAACTTTTTTGTATCTATCGAAATTCAATTTTTCTTTTTTTGTTGGATCAAGGACTTCAATATTTGGTGCGCTTATATTTTTCAAAATTTTGTTTTGATAGTATTCTATTTTTCCACATGTGAAAAGAAGAGAGCTTTATTTTCGGTGAAAAACCTACATTCACAAGAAATAAAAAATTTAAATATAATAATAAAATTAAATTTATTTAAAATTATACTTTTTGGGAAGCTTATAATAAGGACTGCAGACTTACAAAAAAAAAAATTTAAATTAATTCGTTTGATCCCCAAAAGGTAAATCAAAAGTGGTTTTTTATCAACATTTTGATAGGTGTAAAGGAAACTCCATTATAGGTATGGTTTAAAACTAGTAGGATTCTATCCAAAAGGGTTTGATCTAAAGTGGTTTGATCTAAACCTCTTCAATTGGAATCCTTAAAATGGAACTTTTTAAGGCTTAAATCATTATATTTTCTTAAAAAATATGATTTCAACAAAAATCAAAATCTCCCAGAAATTGTAAACCAGCATTGTGGGATCACCCAAATTCGTATTATTTTTATTAGATAAATTCTTCTAACTCGAGCTATGAATTGGAAGAGAGATTTGAAAGGGCCCCAAAACCTTTGACAACAAAAAGAGCTAAAACAACATGGGACCAAAATATATAATGAAATGGACCTTAAAATCAAAAGGCTCCTAAGAAATATAATAGCTAAAACAATAATCATGGAGTGTGAATCCAAACCTCACTAAAGAAGTCTAAAGTGGAGTGAAATCATGATTCATATGGTGAACCATCCTACATTTTTTTTTAAATATCTAAGCTCAAAAAAATGAAAATTCATAGTTTTAGCATCCATTTTCCTCTTGTCATTAAGAAAATACCCCTACACATTCCCTATAGGTCCCACAATTGTATCATCAAAATCCTTCCTTTCATTCTTCATAGAAAAGTGTTATTTATTCTCTAAAGCATCTAGAACATTCTGAATTTGTTTCATTTGACTAGGAGAAGGAATTATACTCCTGATCTAAATATGGCGGTTCTCCTTAATAATTTGGCACGAATGTGAAAAGTGTCCATCTTTATGGAAATTAAGGAAAATCTACGAGGGGGATTTGTAGTGGATCCTCTACTCCCAAACCCCAATTTTGAAGACCAATTTTATGGAATTTGGTAGCACCTTATCAATATCAACACACACAAAATTTATCAAAATCTAATCATTTCATAGATTTGTGACTTCAATTGATAGAAATTGGCCAAGAGAATTAACAATACCTCAAAAGAACTCTTAATCCCAATATTCCAAAAGAAGGACTAGGAGCCTAACATAAATGAAGATCCTATTAAAACATTCCTTGGAAGCATTGAATATAGTAGATCATTTAAGAAAATACCAAGGAACTAGGGACCTCCTAGATGTTAGTTTTGGATCAGATTTAATAGAAAACAAAAAAGTAAACACAGAACAATGAACACAGATTTTATCTTGGGAAAAACCTCCTACTCGAGGGAAAAACCTAGCAGAAAATTATTCTCTGATAAATCAGAAATAATAGTGCATAAGTAGCACTCAGAATCAAGCCCTAGAAAGTCCAAATATTATACAATAGACCAACACTTGAAGATAGTGTGAATTCCTTAGGTACAAAGAATAGATCAATGCTTCTTCTTGAAGCGAATCTACTTCTGAAGGAAATTGAATTGAGAATGGAATGAATGACTTGAACTATGTGGAGACTCTATCTCAATTATATACAAGACTAAGTGAGCTCTCCTCTTGAGCCAACCTAGGAGATGTAATATTTGTTATATAATTGAAAGGTTGACTTGCCTTGAATAATTATTCTTAAGCAAATACCTCTTGCCGCTATAAAACACTAACACTCCCTCTTAGCTAGGGAGGTATTCTCAAATATCTTCATCATGGAGTCTCTCAACATGACATCCATAATGGCTACACCCAATTGTGGAAAACATAGCTCAGTCTTAGAGATGTGATTTTGTACAAGGGCTTTCACCTCATATTTCTTCGTCTCAGAGAAATATACACTACAAGGGCTTTCACCTCATATTTCTCTATCTCAAAGAAATATATGCTAGAAGGGCTTTCACCTCATATTTCTCACGCTCAGAGAAATATACGCTACAAGGGCTTTCACCTCATATTTCTCTGTCTCAGAGATATACACTACAAGGGCTTTCACCTCATATTTCTCCATCTCAAAGAAATATACACTACAAGGGCTTTCACCTCATATTTCTCTATCTTAGAGAGATATAAATTACAAGGGCTTTCACCTCATATTTCTCTGAGACAGAGAAATATACGCTACAAGGGCTTTCACCTCATATTTCTCTGTCTCAAAGAAATATACATTACAACAAATATTAATGATCTTGTGACTCCCTCTGGACCTCCAAGTACTTGCATCAACCTCTTGACCTTCTCGTCTAATATTGCCTACAATTCTTGCCTTAGAGGAACGGTTTTCAACACACACTTCTGACACTACTCCTAGCAGCACCATTAACTCACTTGCGAGAGTCCAGGACTTAGTCCTCCTCGACCTCATCCCAGATCCCCTATTCTGAATAGGGTTGTGATGCTACCAATGTCAAAATAAGGTTGATTATCTTATGCAATTCCATTATTTGTAGATAAAGAGGCCTTACAAAGACTTAGCACTTGGCCTTGCAACACAATAGCCCACTTAGTTGACACCTTCACTTCTTCTCAATGAGTCACTCTAGTTCCTTGTGACATAGGACTCAATCGTGTTGAACACGTAACTCCCTCTTGATCCTTGCCTCAATATAGATATTACAAAAATCGTCTGGAAGTAAACTCACCTCCATTGTTTGATCTTAGAACCTTAATCCTCTTCCCGAACATGTTCTCAACTAGTGCTTGCTAGGGTTCCTCTGGATAAACAATGACGTCTTGCCAACTCCACTTAAATCTGTTGTGTCTACCTAATCTGGCACACTTGTCAGAGACCATTGTTTAGTGTATTCATTCTTCTCAATCTTCTTTGTTGATGCAAAATCTCCATCCAATGCTAATCCAACCTGATTTTCTTCATGGATAGTGCATACCTCAAAGTTGATCCTCTTGGTTGTCATGTCATGAAGAAGTGAAGACAAAGGATTGTTGTTGTAGGTCAGAAAATTAGACCACACCTTGTGCCCTCAAGAGATTTCTTCAGAAGGATTACTGTCTTTCCCACTGCAACCTTTTCCTGGTATGAACTAAAGTTAAATTTTGAACTGACTCTAAGATTTCCCCTCCCTTCCAGTTGGCCAGAAATCCAAACTTCTAACCATACTGATTCATGTAAACAGTGAACTCTATACTTGTAGTGGATCTGAACTTGTGGAAGAATCAGTCTCTAGTATCCTAGATTTGATATTTGTTTGAGACACCCATTTACAAAATGCCTTTATGAGCTCCAATATGTAGAGGAGCACAATCACTATCATCTCTTTCACGAGGTTGGGCATCGACCGCCTTCCTCCTTCGCTCCACCATGAGAGAAACTAGAGCAAGCATTCAAGTGTGGACAAATGCAATGTCTTTCCCTTCAAGCCTCGTGAGATAGGGGATCAAGGATGCATGAAAATAACTTTACTCTGTGAATTCCCCGAACAAAGGATTCTTGAGATCCCTTCCTTCCCCTTTCTACTCTCCCTCAAATGCTTAAACCATCATCGACATTTGAACACCAATCTATCATCCTTTACACCCCTGAATTCCTTATGCAATCTCTAATAATTAATCCATCATCCTTTTGCTCCTCAATCCATCCTACATTTTAAAAAGATTAATAATAGTTCATAAAAATCAAACTACCTTGATACAAATGAACATGTAGTCATCTAGCAAATATTATTAGATAGAACAATTAAAGGAGTGATACATAATAGAACTTATCTTTGTTGATTCAGTTATAGAATGGAAAATTTTACATAGAATCATATGCTCCCAAGATTCTTGAGCTTTTCCTCATGTCATTCCATTTTCTCTGTTCCTTGACAGGTCGCTAGTCATATCCTTATTAAGGGGCTGCAAGTAGACATCCTCCATCATAGGAACGATCCTTGAAACTCTTGAATTTGGTAGAGGACTTCTTTCAAGTGCTCATCCTTTCCTTTGATCTTCATTTTCTCCACCAAGAGATGTGGCCCACACATAGCTCGTTCATGCCTCCATGAATTAACTTCTAGAAACCCTAGGTGCAATAGCATAAGCAAATGTAACTCTGCCCTAAGGCAGTTCACCATTCATCTAATGAGTCGCTCTAGGGCTACAAGGATATCTCACCAAGTTCACCTAATAATGATGCTCAAAATTACCTCAAGAGAGGTTCGCCTTAGCCTTATGATGTTTGCGCATGGTGAATGCTCCCAGCTGATATGAATGATGCTCTAAACCCTCTATGTGAATTGCTCTTCATTATTCTGCTCTAGGTTTGCTCTTAATTGGACTTATTTCTCTTTGTGTTTCTAGCTAATCCTTCACATATATTTCTGCATTCAATCTTATCAGATTTCTTGAACCTTAGCTCTAATACCATGCTATTTTTGGATCAGATTTAACAAAAAATAGAAAAGTAAACACAAAACAGTGAACAAAAAGATTTTATCCTGGGAAAACCCTCCTACTCGAGGGAAAAACATAGCAGAAAATTATTCTCTTATAAATTAGAAATAATAGTGCAGAAGTAGCACTCAAAATTAGGCCCTAGAAAGGCCAAATATCATACAATAGACCAGCACTTGAAGATAGTGTGAACTTCTTAGTTACAAAGAATATCAACTCTTCTTCTTGAAGCGAATATGCTCCTCTTGAATGTGAATCTTCTTCTGAAGGAAATCGAATTGATAATGGAATGAATGACTTGAATTATGTGGTATATACAAGACTAGGTGAGCTCTCCTCTTGAGCCGACCTAGGAGATGTAATATTTGCTATATAATTGAAAGATCGACTTGCCTTGAATAATTATTCTTAGGGAATACCTCCCGCCGCTACAAAACACTAACACTAGAGGGATCATAGTACTATCCTCAAGGGATTAAAAGGAGAATAAGAAAAAACCATTGGTCATGACAACCACTCAAAATAGTTGCACACCATTTTTTAATCCAACATCAAACAACATTGATATTGTATGAAATCCGAAGAATACATAATGAGGGCATTCCTCATACAAGTAGTAGATTTATCTTTCGCTACATTGAGTGCCATCATAATAGTGCATGATCTATCCAAGACAAAATAATCTTCTTGTAGACTTAGAATAGAATGATGGAAGTTTAAAAAAGATGGAGAATCTCCCACCAATGGACTTTTTGAAGAAACGCCAATCTATATGGCATCAACAGTCCCAAAACCTACAAAGTTGGAGCCAAAAGAGGACCTACGATCCCAAGCTTGCAACTACTAAGACAAGAAGGTGTCATCAATAAGAAAACATCAAATCCATCTAGATCCTTCCTCGAGATTGGTAAATGGACAATATCCTTCCCAACGACAACCCCAACAAGGCTTCCTAACATGCCATAGCTCCTAACTACACCAATCTCATCCCCAACAACTATAACATAGATATTCTCCCTCCTTGAAAAACCCAAAGGACTAGGAACTCCATTGCTAAGAGGAGGAGTTGTCATCAAAGCCTCTACAAGGCTTTCAAATAAATGAACCTCAACTATAAACTATAATCAAAAGGATCTCCTTATAAGGTTTGACAAAAAAAAACCCAAAATGGATCTAGTTCACAAAAGTAGGGCTATCTATAGGGGGAAGAAGGAAGTCCCTATGTAGCACCTAGGTGGGACTGCTATTTGACTCAAACAAAATCCTCCACAAAAATATTTTGATCTAATAGCAACTCATCTTCCTCATACAATTCGCGCTCCCCAATGTTCTAATAGCCAGCCCAATCATCTTTGTCTTCATCCTCAATCTCGTCTCCATCGAAACTGCTCCACCTGCCACTCCTCGTGTTCCCACTCCTCATCTCCACTATATCTAGCAGCATACATTCTTATTGTTAAAATTTGAAACTCATTAATTAATTAGTGAAAGTTTTATTGAGATCATAGATGTTGATATCTTCCAAATTCCAAAACCAATGAATAAATAATTCTTAAAGTATTGATGAAGCAGCAATCATTGTCTTGACCATTCACCAAGACTGACATGCGAGAAAAACCCATCCCATCTCTATTTCAACTTTTAACTACTACTGGGAAGATTTCAGCTTTTTCCTTTGCCCATAAGACAAGCACTGGCCAAAGTTGGATAAACATTTAACGTATGATAGCAGAAAAGTTAGTTTTCTGTCATAATATATTACCTGTAACACCAAAATACTTCCAGCATGGATCTTGTGAAATGCTATCAGAAATACTACATCCATGAAAGACAGCTTGCTACTTTTTCTATGGACTGTATTCAGCAGGCTTAAAGCAGACCAAGATAAAATTCCATTGCTGCAGACTGCATCCTGTGAGATTTTCTTCCATATACCTATTAAGGGTAGTTATTTCTTGTTATACTGACATTGTGGCATGAAATAGACAGTGGGCAGTGTAGCAGAGGAGTAATTGCATATCTGCTCCTTTCTCCTGCTTTCGCCATTCATTCCTCATTTATTCCTCATTATAAATATGTGTACTACTGTTGTAATTTGTCAATAAATGCTGACATCTATATATTGATTTAGTGGAAACCATCTGTCTTGATTTGTTTTCGAAAGCATTCATTTTAAATGCTTAATTAAGGATTTTGTATGTGAGATATCCTTTCCCGTATTTCTTATCAGTATGTTGTCTATAACGGAATTTAGTTTGGTTTGGTAATCTCTCTCCAAACTTTTGGATGGACAGATTGATGAGAAATTTGAAGTTGCAGAACCCTAGTCAACTAAGAAATAGGTTATAATGTTCAAGACAAAATTTCAACACAATGAGTATCTTTTAATCTTTAGTTTTTATAATATTGTTATCATGTCAGAATCTTAGTCAATCAAGAAATAGATTTTAATGCTCGAAACAAAATTTCAACAGAATGAATATCTTTTAATCTTTAGTAGTCTTAGTCAATCAAGAAATAGGTTTTAACGTTCAAGACAAAAATTCTAACAGAATGAATATCTTTCAATATTCAGTTTTTATGATATTGCTATCACGATTCAGTCGTGTAGATTTTCGAGTCAAACTCATTGACCCATATTTCATGAGTGCTAAGTGAACCATTCATTATTATGAGAGACGGGTTCTTGTGAACTACTACTCATCAAACATGGGTCAATGAGTTTGATTCAAAAAACTACACGATTGAATTCTGATAACAATATTATAATTTGACATGCTGTGAAAAATACCTCCTACTTTAAATTTTAGTCGAAAAAATATCAATTTTAAACCTGTACTTTCATATTGAATAACCAAGACAAATTCATAGATGATATAAAATCTTCCATTAAGCAAAATGGGTCAGAAAATTAATCTAAATTGAATAAAGAAAATGATAGCCGAATACTGATACATGCACTGAAATGTGCAGGAAAGAAGTTTTGTCCCTTAACCAGCCTTAACATGTATAATCGAGTAAGTAGCTGGAGAGTTTGAAAATTCAGGAGATGATGTACTGAGAAAAGCAATTTAACAATCACAAAGCCATGTAAATTCATAACATGTGCACAAACAAAGCTGTCCACCAGAAATAATGAACCCGTACATTTTGTTGTATGTGGAAAGCTGTGTAAGACCACATTAACTTTTGCTGATTTCTTGTCTATTGTCTTGTTTTTTAGTTTTAAGGAGTTTAGAACTGCAAAACTTTCTCCTACAAAGGACCCAGATTTGACATCAAATTTGTCGTCTCGTTGCAGTAATGTATCATGTTGCATAAATAATGTTATCATCTTGATTTGTTTGTTTTATAGAAAGACACAGAAGCATGTATATCTTCTCTTATTTTATTCTGGACAAAGTTCCAAAAATCAGGGATTGCAATAGTGCCTCTTCTTTTACTGTACTTTTTTGGGGGGGCTAATATCGAGTATTATAAGGTATTGATGTCCACCAAGCCCTTCATTAATTTTGATTTTCAATATTATTACTGCTATAATTCCACACTTGCCTTTCTCAACAATTCACTTCCCTTTTCCACTGGTACTAGCCTTTTTCCTACATGCTATAGTGCTATTGACATGTGAATATTGATTGGATAATAATGTGAATATGTAAATAATTGTAATGTTTTATTTATTTATTTATTTATGCAGTCTAGTTAAATAAAATTTTAAAAGGTATAATTTAATTTAAATGGTAAATGTGTAGTAAATGAATATTTTAAACATTGTCTATGTGTCAATTGGGTGTCATAGTCAGGGCATTTTGGCCAGATCAGGCACATGGGCATTCCCATTCCCATTCCCATCAAAAGGAGGTGACGTTGGCAAGGACATCATTCCCACCGCCAGGGCAATCTTCCCCTATGGAGGCATTGAACTTCTAAGAAAGGAGATTGGACAGATTTGATGCATAGGCGTCCTCTCTCTACAATGGATTGGAGCAAAAACTAGTCGCACGAGGGACATATCTTCAAGCTTGTTTCAAGAATTAACACCCACACCATTTGGTCATTGCAGAGATCAGAATAAGGTTTAGTTGGCATTGGTATGTGTGACCTGATAGGGGATATGAACAAGAAAGGACTTAATAATGGTGATAGCATACGATTGGAAGATCTCCTTGGTGAACACTTGGATAATGTTGTACAAGCATCCATGGAGGATTAAATGCCCCCTTCAGATAGTCGTATGAAATTGATCGATAGTGAGAGTGGAGGCTCATGTGTTTATTGAACCCAAGCTAGCAACTCGTGGGAAATAATGGCTACCGCACTAAATTTACTAGCAAGGTTGGCAATTGTGCATACAAAAAATGGATACTTTGATAAGGCTGAGGAGCTCCAAGAAATAGTCCACATTCTTAGGCTTCATCTCCAACCAGAGGATGAAGAAGATTTACCTCAATAAAGACATTTTATGTCTAGAGGTAGTCAAGATGGTGCTTGGGAATTTGAGCTACTGCTTCACGAGCAACCGAACAAGGGTGAATTCAAATATATCCTCACGCTTCCTCACCTCTCTCCTGGACATGAATCTATAACATAAGAAAAACAAGCAAGATTAAGCAATACAATGCAATAAACTCAAATTTAAACCTACTCTAACAACAAAGAATAATGGAAATATAAAAACATAAATACAAGAACAATCTCACCAAAAGTCTCATCCATTCCATGAATCACCTTCATTCCACTTCTTCATTTTGCTGGTGTATGATAATTGCCCTCAGATTTCTCTTAAGTATGCAAATATGGCCTATTGATAATGATTTAGCAAAACGTTGAAGATTCTTAAAGCTGCTTCCAAAATGTATAAAGATTTTAGGAGGAGGAATAATGATGAAGGTCAGGCCAATTTATAGAATTTAATTGATTTTCGAATGACCAACTCAGATTCAAACATAAATCGATGATCATGATTAAAGATACGACATGCGATAGAGTTTAGTGTCAATAATAACATGAGTGAAAAAGCATAACTCATGGAGATTAAATTAAATAATGATTTAATCTTTAGTTGAGACTGATCGAAAATCAGAAGAATAATGATTGAATGTAAAAGATATAGAGGAAATGGTATGTTTGAACGAACGAATGAATTAATTAAATAAATAAAGCTATTTAATTAATAAAAGTTTGCACACAAAAGAATGAAACTAGATAACTGACTGATTTAATTAAATCTTGACTTAAGTGGTAAATGACTGATTAGATAACTAAGCGATTATCTAATTATACAAGAATATGCGAGGAATAATTCTTTTTATGAATTAAATAGTTATTTAATTCAACATTCAAAATTTGGGGATTAAATTAAATAAATAAAGATTTACTTAATTGACTGAAGAAAAGGTTAAAGAATAATTAAATAATTTTAGATGATTACTTAACTATAGTCAAAAATGTGATGAGGGTAAATTAAATTTTAGAGAGAAGATAGATTTAATAGACAAGAAAAGATAAAGGTGAAAATTAATTAATAAAATAATTAAATTTATTTAATTAATAGAGAATAAGTGAATTTACAAAATAATTAAATAATTAACATTATTTAATTATGACAATGAAGATGAGAATTATGTCAAAAATTGAAGTTGTACGCGTAGACCAATTTTCAGTGTCTACAGTTTGCCCCTCTTTGATACAATGGCATTTTGGTGTTGTGCCAAAGAAAATCGGTGAAAACATGCCCCTATCATGCCCCAATGTGGAATAGGTAAGGGTATGCCCCCTCAAGAAAAATGACAATTTTTTGAAAAATTCTATAAAATTTGGAAATTATCCCAATTAGGTAATTTGATAGCTAAAATTTTGATGGTAGCGAAAGAAATCAATTTTGACAAGGTCTGGTATGCGAAATGAACGTCAAAAGTTGGTAAATAGTGTGCCCAGAACACTAGGTATGAGAAAAACCCTCTAAAAATTGCAGGTATAAATAAGATTTGGGTGAAAAATCAATTCATTTGCACCCCTTAAGTTTAGAAAACCTTGATTTTTGTATAGGGCTCTCAACAAAGATGTCGTCCATTCCCTACACAGAATGTCGCGGATATCACATTCGGACTTTCAGATGACTAGCTGATGCAAGACCCTCAGTATGTACTTGAAAGACGTCTTTTGAATTTTTTATTTTCACACATTTTTAGGCCTTTAAACTTTAATTTTCAAATGCGTCACTTTTAGTTCAATGCATATGTATTCGTGGGTGACATTTGATCATGAAATGACGCATATGTAAAAACATGTCTAGGTTGATTTAGGCCTTTAATTTACATGCACACATTTATTTTATTCTGCACTGCATATGTAGTTTTGCATTGCATGCATTGAGCACAATGTCACATTTAGAATTATGCACCACATGTGTTATTTTTCTATGCATTTGCATGATTGCCAGCGTGTTTTCTTGTGCACTACATTTGTGAAAACGTGACACATATGCATGACTGGTTGGGTGTGCTTTCTTGTTTGACACATCTACATTATAATAACGCATCTGCATGGTTAAATAACGCATGTGTGGTTATGCAACACATTTGTAAGTTTAAATGATGCATGTGCAATTTTGCATCACATTTGATAACAAAATGACGCATTTTCTGTCAAAAATTTTGAAGTTTTTTTATGTAAAAAATTGCTTTGTATTTCTGACACAAGGTATTATTTATGTGTTTGTAGGTTATTTTGGATCCGATATACACTCGGGAGTCGAGGCCGACTACATACGAGTTGCGAGACTAGTTGCAGAGTGTAGAGAGATGATTGATATGGAGTCTTGGATTGCATCATGTGGCATTTATGCCCACCATTCAGGCAAATTAAGGTATGTTGATGGCAATTGTAAGCGATGGCACTCAGAGACTCCCTCTTTCCATTTGCATATAGGAGAGGCTATTATTACCTTAGAGGATGTCTATAGGATTTTGAGATTACTGATCAAGGGTGAGAGAGTCCTCTATGATACCCAAAGGGGTTATAGTGAGCTCACCCGATTTTATGTGTATGATGATATTAGACAACTTGATATCAAGCATTACGAGATCAGATGGAATGTCCTTGCTGAGAGGTATGAGTGTATTGATTATATGTTGTGCACTTTGATTGTTGGGATTCTACTACCTAATCATTGAGGTCATGATTTTCCTGTTGCGTGGGGTGAGATGTTGGTAGGGATGTTGGAGCGTCAGGTTGTATATTCATGGGGCCCTTGTTTACTTGTGATGTTATATTTTCACTTGCATGGTATAGCTTATAGGGAGGTGCAGTCGATGAGTTGTGGTAATCATAAAAAGAGTTGTCATCCCACCAAGAGGGTTTAAAATGTTCAAGATCATATAATTTTGGCTCTTGAGGCTGTATGAGTTTGTGTTTTATTAGTTCTTTGAAGATTGACTCGATTGGTTTCCCTAAGGGGGTAAACTCACGTTTTGGAAACCTCCTTTGCGGTGGTGGTTGTGTATTTTGGATAAAATTAGCAGTTTGATCGAGACCATTGGGTATGTCATGAGAGGGTTTGTGTCCTCTAAATATAATGACTGGTCCTGCATGTAGGATCTTAGCATCAACAATACTATCATTAGTTACATTTTTGTTTCGGGACCAAAATTTGTTTCTATCATTGGGGGTGTTTTGGTGTTAAACATTTGGATTCCTATTTGGCATCTTAATGTCACCTTTTTCAATGAGATCCTTCTCAAGTATGATGCCCTTTTGTACTAGTTCCAAAAAAGAAGTATAACAGTGTACTTTTAAGTCACTTCTCAGTTTTGGATTAATATTTTCCCAGAATAGTGTGACCTTTTGTTTCTCTGGTACTTCAACAAGGCATCGACTAGCTAGACTCCTCCATCTCTGGAAGAAGGTGATAAATTTTTCTTTAAGTTCTTCTTGTCTGGTGTGACATAAGGAAGCTATCGTGATTTCGTTGTCAATGTTAAAGGAAAAATGTTCAATAATTTTTTCAGCCAATTCACCCCATGACCTTATGTTGTATGGAATTTTAGAAAACCATTCTAATGCTATCCCAACAAGGGTTCATGGGAAAAATCTCATAAGGTAAGTGAGGTCATATGCGATGTACATGCATGTTGCGGAAAATTTTCTTATATGTTCTAGAGGATTACGCTTCCCATTATACTTAAGCAAATTTGGTATAACATATCTGTGTGGGAAGGGTGTCATGTATAAAGCTTTGTCAAAGGGACATGGACATAAATATTGTGTTGAAAGGTCTATTTTCCAAACATTGCCATGTCCATTTGTTGTTGAAGGCCTAGCATTTGTGTTTACAGAACATCTACCTGTGTCAAAGACGTGTTGGTTGTGTTGTTGGGGTCTATGTAAGTGTTCTGAAACCTAATGTTTTGTGTCGAATTCTAATTCAGTGTAGGTATGTGTCCTGTTTATATTACCCCTATTTGTGGAATAGCATTTAGTGGTGTTGATATGTGGTATAGCATTTGTCATGTTTATGCTAATTCTAGGCCTTTTACTTCCAGTATTAGTGCCAAAAGGACTGGGCAATGATGCTCCTACAGAAAAACTAAAGCCTTGTGTCATACTGAATGTACCAAATGGTGTTGTGTGTACTGTTGTGGCAGTTTGGGTTGGTATTCTAGATGGTATAGCCATAGGTTTTGAGGGATAGAGACACTAGATTTCATGGTTTTTGTCCCTTGAGTAGATGAAGTTCTCAATGTGTGGATGTCAAATCTAAGAGGTAATGTGGCACCTTCTACTAAAAAT
The DNA here is from genome assembly GCA_007115665.2 of Sequoiadendron giganteum. Lineage (NCBI taxonomy): Eukaryota > Viridiplantae > Streptophyta > Pinopsida > Cupressales > Cupressaceae > Sequoiadendron > Sequoiadendron giganteum. The sequence continues at coordinate 543,955,461 of CM021108.1, forward strand.
TTTGCTAGATATCTTTGAGGATCATTTGCTAAACACTCATCTATAAAAGAGGCAAATTCAAGATCTTGGGCAGCAGCGTCTATGTCTTCTACAAAAATCTGTCCTTGTGGGTCTCTAGTGACAAATTTTTCCAACAAGGCTTTGTGAGGTCTTGATGTCCCTAATGGTATGATTGAGAAGGGATTGATGTAGTCTTGTGGATCATCCATTTCTCTTTATTTATTTTTGGACCTTGTTTCGACCATGAAAGGTATTGCTCAAAATGGAAATGATGCAAAACTATGTCTATGAATGATATGATTTAGTCCGTGTTTTTGGATTTTTAATTTTTTGTATATAAGAGATGCTAAATGCTTGATTTTTTTGGTATTTTCCAGAAAATAAGGAATGTCTAAAATGATGTTATGCTAGGATGATTGTGTTTAAGTATGCAAAATTCTAAGAAAGCTTCTAAAGTAATCAATTTTGGAAGATTATAAAAAGAGGTTACCTACAACCTAAAGTTTAACCAAGGCTACAATTTAGTTTTATCAAGGAACCTTTGTAGGACTAGGACCAAAAGATAAGGTGACCTCCCAAACTAGACTGATGAGCTGGAAGGACTCACGTGTAGGAAAAAAGATATGTTGACAAGTGACTAGGTTTAATGACAATTTTTGTTGAAGCAAGGGTTTGTCCAAAGCATGGAAAGTTGGCCTATTTTAAGATTTGCAAAGTGATTTTCCTAAAATTTTGATCTATCAAAAAGTAATAAAGACTCCTATGATGTAACTAAGTTTTGTAACTAGGATTACTATCACTATATCTAAATGATACCTAAAGGATGCAATCGTGCAAAGTATGAGAAAACTTTCGAGTTTGTCTAAGGATCACTATGAAAACAGAAATCAGAGACTGGTATGACTATTTGGTTTACAACTGCGAAAATGAATTTTGGTTTTCTAGTTATTAGGAAAATGTGGTTCAACTTTACAGATGTGTCACATAAATTAGCAAATGCAGTTACTAATGTCATATGCGATCTACTGGTAACTAATGTCTTAGGACTTTGACAAGCAACTGCATCATTCTAGACTGTTGATGTGGCTCACAAAATCAAGTGTGTCACACAGTTAGACAGATGTGGTTTTTGTACTCAAAAATTATACTAGTAAAATAAGCCTCGAGTCTATGACAAAGCATATGCATTGTTCCAGACTGCAAATGCGACTCACGAGATCAAATGCATCACAAAGGATTTCAAAAATGGTTTTCTAGTATCATCTAGGTATTAACAGACTTGACATATGCAACTCGGTATATCAGATGTGGTTTTCAAATTGATAGATCTGACTCACTGTGACAGATGTGGATGACTAATAAACAGATGCGACTCGATTTCCTTGTAAATGATAGATTGGACTTAGTTTTGATAGATGCAATTTTATAGTGAACAAATGCAACTCATTTTGACAGTTGCAAGTTTCTAGTTAATAGTTACAATTTTTTGGTAAATTGCAAGTTTGATTGACTCTGTTTGTGATCAAATTTTGGCAAATAAAGACAATCAGAAAACACTATGTTTTAGGTTTGATGAACATGAACGTGTATAATTCCAAAAGATAAGTACGATCCTAAGGCTGACAATGATAATATCTGTTGAATTCTCACTTGGGTTTCCCCAGTTGTGCTTATTTAGAGCGGATGATTAGAAGCTTGACCACACTAGCTCCCCCTTACATGACACTCACTTCTTGGGTCAACCAAGCTTCAGTTCTCATGAATCTCCCATGATGAAATTTTCATCTCTACTAAGAATCGCATGAATGTGAGACGGTTTTAGAGGTCCGACCTCTTGCACCAACAAATAGAAGGCTTTTTGGCTAATCTAACAACAATTGGATTTTTAGTAAGGGTGCCCATTTAGAAGGCCACACTGGAGGAAAGATTAGCCCCGATAAGGAGGCTTCCCAGCCTGTAGAGGTTACACTCTATAGGTTTTGATGCACCACAAGGGTACTGAGGGAATCGCTATCACTTGCTTGTTTGCAAGAAGTCCTATAATGTTGAGTTTTTTTGAACATTAAAATTTGTATACTGGTCACCCAAGTAGCTTGGCTTTAGCTCATCGCTGATTTTGAGTCACTTTGGGGTGAGTACTTTTTCCCACCAAAGCAAGCCCAGATCTAGAGTTGATAACAATTTATCTTACACCCAAGATCACACAAGTGCGTAAGGGGAGAGGATAATTTTGTTATCAAATCAGGTTCTAATCTAACAAAATGTGCAAACACACCAAACACAAAGAACAATGATTTATTTTAAGCACAAAATGAAAGCATTATCTAATCTAATAAGACAATCTATTTGAAAATAATCTTCGACAAGTGTTCTGCAAAACAATTCATTAGTAGTCTGATCTTTGTCTTCGCCAATTGTCTTGCAAACACTATTTGTATATTTTTCATCTACGAAACATCCTGCAAACACTATATTAACTCCTCAAGAACACACGTTGCAAACTCTGAATTAGTTGTAATGAAAACTACAATTAAAAATTAAATTCAGAATTTCAAACATCAAAAAAAAATATTATACCACTCAAATGTGTCGCAGGGAGGCACAAATGCATCGCAAAAATTTAGATGCGTCACGAAAAGTCATATGTGGCTCATGAGGTCAATTTCATCGTTATGTGCTTTAAATGCATCGCATCGTACATGTACCTACAAAATTCAAAATTTCTACGGATTTTTTTTGAAGGCAGTGTCTTCACGTCAGGTTCACCAATGTAACACAAGGAAAACAAGCAAGATTAAACAATACAATGCAATAAACTCAAATCTAAACCTATGCTAACAACAAAGAATAATGAAAATATCAAAACATAAATACAAGAATAATCTCACCAAAAGTTGCATCCATTCCATGAATCACCTTTATTGCACTTCTTCATTTTTCTATTGTATGATAATTGCCCTTAGATTTCACTTAAGTATGTGTAGACATGTAAAATATACATTCACCTATTCCTAATCTTACTAACATAGTTTCATCCTGAATCATCTCCTTTGCTAGTCATTTAATCGAATAGTCTGTATTTGATTAAATTCATCACTCTTCATCTCTTAATTAAATAAATCAACTTTATCTAATTAAGTCATCATCTCATGTTAATTAAATAGATCAATTTTATTTAATTAATTTTGTAATCCCCCTTTTAATTAAAAAAATCATTTTATTTAATTAATCCCTAAAGTCGTCTCCTTAAATTAAATAAATCTTTATTTAATCTAACATCACCCCCTTTAATTAAATAAATCAATCTTTATTTAATTAAATCCAAAAATCATTTTTCCTCTTAGTTTGGTTTATTAAAATCCTGAAATCCAAGTCAAAATGGTCAAATCAACTAGTCCTCCTCTTAATTAAACAAATCCCGATTAATGCTAATCCTAATCACTCCAATCCTCTAGATCTTGCAACTTGCACAATAAATCAATTTATTTGATTTATTAATTCATCAATTTCCATTCAAAAGGGCATCTTTTGTGGAATATTCTTCCAATTCAAAAATCCCTCCAAAAAGGATGGGTACTTCCAACAAGGCATTTAATTCCTCTTGCATGTCCTTGGCCTTGAGCCAAGTGACATTAACTCTATTTCCCTTCCCTCTAAACATGTCACATTCAAATTTTAAATTTGAATCCAATAGCATTTATCATGCACATTGACCAAAATGTGCTCATTCCTCCTCCAATCACATGTGGACAAGTGGCCTTCCCTCATTGGTTGGTCTTTTGTCCCACATTCACCCAAATCCTTCAATCTTCCATTCTTTAAATCTATAAATAGAGGCCTCCTCTATTGCCATATCATCCACAAAATTGAGTAAACATACTATACTCAACTCCATCCTCAAGCATATATACTTTCATCCATTTTATCAAGTTCTTAGCTAGGTTATGCAAGTTTTTCATCATGGAGCTTGATTGAATTTGCATCAAAGTGGATCACTCATCAACATTGCATCATAGGAGCTGGGAAAGGGCCAATTTCTACACATAATTGGCACCAATTCCCCCATGGGATTGAGGATTTGCATGCTTAATTAGGATTTCATTTATCTCCCATGTTTTGTTCTTCTTTTTCCTATTATTGAGCATTGTTAATGAATTTCATGGGGAATCTTGATTCTCACTTGCATATGAACCTAACTATGTGTTTGTTTGATATGTTTGTGTAGGTATAGGATTGGGGTTCACATTTTGGTGCTAGAAGGAGGGCTTAATACACTTAGTCAAATTATCCAATCCATTATCACTTTGTTTGGCTTAACACACTTAGTCAAATTATCTAATCCAAAATCACCTTGTTTGACTTAACACACTTAGTCAACTATCCACAATCAAAATAAAATCAAATTAGGTCCTAAAGTCTAGCATTGATCCAAAGTTCCTAAAATTTTAAACATCCATACCCCTCACCCTTTCATCCTTCATCTCATCATTGGTCCTAAATTCCTTAGAGGTTCACTTTTGCAACAAGTTCAAAACACAAGAGGAACATGGAATATAAACTTGATTCATCCATCATGAGTAATCCAATTCAACCAAACTATCCAAGCCTTATGATGCCAATTGATTTGCAAAACTTGCATTTGTACAAACCATACATGGGATCATTATCTCCTCCAAACCTCAATGGTACAACAAAAGTGAGCATGCCCAATCTAAATTTTGGAAGACCTTTCCATTTGGTAGATTTTAATCAGTCAAAACTTACAAATCTATCAACAAAACAATCAAGGCATGAGCCTTCCCCCTTTACCAACCATCAATCAACCGAAACTGAGCAACACTCCAATCATAAACCAAGGCATCATAAAAAATCCTCTAGTTGTGTCATTGATGTCACAACAACAGATGGCGACCATCCAAGCAACCCCAATAGTTAACACATCTATTATTCTTCAAGTGTCCCAGGGACCAAACACCTCAATCACACTAGCCATAACTCAAACCCCGATTATCAATACAACCTATCCATTCATCACAATGGTCAACACCATTCCCAATCCACCACCGCCACCACCAAAACACAACATGGAAAATTCATTCTCCATCATGTTGCAAGCCACTTGACAAGTTGCTTGCCAAAAGGTGCTCCAAAACCAACAAGTTGCATAGCTAGCTGCTCAGTAAGCGCAAGTGTAATTAGCCGCCCAACAAGTTGCACAAGTGACACAAGCAACCCAACAAGCACAAGCTCAATCTCAAGCCCAACACCAGGCTCAATAGGTACAAGCACAATATCGGACACAATTGCAAGCAATCCACCAACAAGTGTATCAACAAGTCTTGCACGATTTTTAGGCACAACAACAATTAGCTCAATAGAAATCCCAACAACAAGCATTGTTGGCACAACAATAATATGACCAACAACAAGCATTGTTGGCTCAATAGAAAATTCAAGCATTACTCTCTCAACAAAGCTTGCAACAGATTCCCACCACAATCGTTGAAAATGATGATCAAGATCCTTCGATCAATGATCACATTGAAAATGTCTCTACATCACCTAATGAGTTAGAGGACATATCTCAATAATTTATTCAAAGCATGATCAACATCTTTCACCAAGGTCTAGCAATGATCCTTTCCAAAACATATGGACATCCTTTGACCTCATGCATTTGAGAAACTTCCTATGCCTAATGAAGATATCCAAGAACCCTTTATAAGAAATCCATTCTTTGAAATTGACCCATGCCAAGAACTTGATCCAAAGCATGTCGAAAGCAATTTTGAAATCATTTGAGATCATGAATTTGTATCTCCAAGCTACTACAATGATATAATGGACACCCTCCTATCTATACAAGATGATTACATCCACATAGCACATACTCCTCCATCTACCCATGAGATGATTTCCTTGGATGGACATGTAGATAATCTTCATTTAGAGTGGGATTCCTTTACTCCTAACATTATTACACAAAAGGAGAAAGATATTGATTCCTAAAGTCAAACTCAATTGTCAACATCAGGATTAGATATATCCCAAATTTAGACTAACAACATCATGTATGAAGATATCTAGTATTATCCACTCAAGGGAACATGTCAAACAAAACAGGATATTCCAAAGTTAGCAGAGCAGCAAATTAAAATGGCGTCATCTACAGTAGTCATTTATTAGAGAATTCTTGCTAAACAAGAACTCTCAAAACAAGAAGAATCAAAGAACAGAGATGCTACTACCAACATACTGGGGGCAAATTCATCTCAAGCAAACGTCAACGTAGGGAGCGCAAAGAATCCTTATAATGAAATTGATGCCAATATTATAACCATCCACATCATGAATCTTCGTCCACCCATCATCTCATCCACGAATTGGGACCAACATCAAAATAAGGTTTTGAATCAAAGCACAAAGAAAGTTATCAAATAAAAAGAAGCTAAGAATCATATCAAACAAATCAAATACATATGGACACCAAAAAATACAAAGAAAGATGATCCCTATTATACTCCATTAGTCAAAGAAACTATGGGGCAAAATAAAAAAGGGAAAAGTATCCATCAAAGATGTTCACAAAGGAAAAAGAAATCTTCCCAAGCAACGTACAAAGTATATCAATTTGTTGGTCCTAATTCCATGCACACTTTTGTATCCACTCATCATTGCTCATCTTCCCAAGTTTGGACAATCAAAGGTTCCAAACTATCAACCAATCCATCTTTTATTCCTAAACACACTTCATCCACGCCTCCACGCATGATATCCAATTCTCACATTGACCATGTGTTGGCAATGACCCTTCATCATAAGGATTCAGAAGGCACTCTATCACGATCTGAACACAAAGAAAAAGTTAACCTTAGCATCAGCAAAGCAGAACAAAATTCTCAAAAGTTACATTCAAGTGCATGTATCTTGGCAAAGCAACTTCTCCAAACAAGATATCAATGGAACATTATGAAAGAAGCATCTACATTGAAAGAACAAAGTGGTTCAACATGAGCTTAAAATCTTTCAGCAAAAAATCCTAAAAAAACAAAAAAAGGATTGAAAACAGTAAAGAAAAAAAATCATCCTCTAGTGAAAACCACTTCGGTGGTGCTTTGGACAAGTACCATGATGAAAACTCGGCAAACAGGCATCATGTGTAGAATCAAGCATCTGCATGCACCAGTTCAGGTGAAAGCATCTCATCCCATCCATAATAAATCCAACATTCCCTTCATCTTACCCATAATAAATCCATTCATCCACGAACTATTTATCCAATCCATTTTCATACATCTGTATCCATCTTCCAAATTATCTTGATCTTGACAAATTTTAGTGCACACTTTACTCTTGCTTATGGTAAACATCTTGACACAGGTCATTTTCATTGATCCTATCCTACCCAAAGTTATCTAAGCCTTAAAGCATTATCCAAATGCGCATCCACTACCTAAACACCTTATCTTATCACAAGATGATCCATACTCGTCCATTCGTCCATCTATCCAAGAATCCACCCATGGCCTTTCAAACATTTCTAGACACTGGGGGTAAATATTTACATCTTGCTTCAGGAATAAATCTTGATATATATCCTCTAACTTATGTGGTGATTCAAACATTGGAAAACACAAAATCAAATTGGTCAGGCATTTGTGAGAAAAAAGGCCAAATCACTAGCCCATGGCATATTTTGACAATACGATGTTCTTTATCAAGTTTTATCTTTCATCGAACATCAATCCAAAAAAATTAGTATCAGTCACATCTAATGCGTACATCAACGTGACATCAAATCATCAAAACAATTTTGTTCCAAATCAAGCTTCAAAATCGTGACCGATCAAATCCAACCAATCCATCACCATCTCAGGATATCCTTCCCAATCCTTGTGTTTCTTAACACTATCCTTGCATTGTTGTGTATCCTCAACAATGTTATCATCATCAATTTTGAAATCCTCGTGTTGCTTAACACTATCCTTGCATTGTTGTGTATCCTCAACAATGTTATCATCATCAATCCATTGATCCAATCAATCAACCTTAGCTTGGTTTTCAACAAAATCCCAAAATAGAGCACTGATATCATCACATATCCATATCCAAATCGTCAAAATCATGCGAAAAAGCCAAAAACATTCAAAAAACCAAAAATCCAGAAAACATCCAAATCATATCAAAATCTAAAACATGTTAAAATTTGAAAAAATAAAAAAATGACATCATCTTGACCAAACTACGTCATCTATGAGCTTGAACGTAGGAAAGGTTGATCTTTTATCATCCCCCGAGACATTTTAGGTCAGTCCTTTAGGCGTTCGTCGCAATCGCAATCCATTTGCCCATCTATCTCATTAGCAGCCAAGTCAATTTTCATCTGAACTACGTTGTCTCTGAGCTTAAATTTAGGAAAGGCCATCCTTGATTGGCCCCCGAGACACAAAATCCAAAAACATTCACAAATCTTGAAAATACCAAAAAACATTGAAAAATTCGAAAATCAAAACAACCTCAAAAACGTCCAAACATTTGAAAAACCCAAAATGGTGCACCCTTCTATCTCATTAGCAGTCAAGTCAATTTTCATCTGAACTACGTTGTATCTGAGCTTAAACATAGGAGAGGCCATCCTTGATTGGCCCTTGAGACACAAAATCCAGAAACATTCACAAATCTTGAAAATACCAAAAACATTGAAAAATCTGAAAATCAAAACAACCTCAAAAAAATTTAATACCTCAAAAACATCCAAACATTTGAAAAACCCAAAATGGTGCACCCATCTCATCTCGCTTTCACCCAAAATAATCATCACTCATGATAAATCATCATTGCCTTCATTCTTTGATGAGTCAGTCAGAAGCAAGTCTAGCAGGTTCCAAAGTGAACACCCTAATCGTCAGAAATCTCAATACTATGTCAGTAAGCAAGCAAATTGATCAACTTAGAGTATCAATAGCTTATCATTTAATCAATCTCATCAAACCATGATCACAACATGTCCTATGATGCATCCTTCCCACGATGGACATTAGCATCAGGTATCACACTATAGTTTACTCTTGGCTAGCGGTATGAAGAACATTAGCTTGTTTGTTTACTTTATCCTTTCTTTAGATTTATCTTATTGTTCTCATTCCAATGACCTCTCAATGATGCCTAATCAAAATAGGTTTAGAGAGAAAGGAATGGGGCAATGATCATTATCTTTTTTATCCGTTGTGCTTGTTGGATGTTCTTGTAAAATAACTTGGCGAATACTTGCTTTGTTAGGTGCATCCTAGCAAGGTTTTTGTATGTCAAGTGTGAACATGAATACTCCTATATGATTTTCGAATCAAATTCCATCACACTAGGTACAATGACATCCTAGTTCTTTATACCTTGATGCATCGTACCTACTTGTATTATCAAACATAAAGTAATTGGCCCTTTGAAAATCCCAACTCCTGGTAAGAAAATAATCATCATCATCATAATGTAGGCTTGTGGATCCTCCTTTCATCATCTTATTCTTCTATCTTTACTAACATTTCTATCTAAAGTAGGTGTGAGATCTCAAAATATACACGAGGCTACCTATGGTCGATGACTGTCTATACATCATCAGAATTGTCTACATCAAAGAATTATCTTTCGTCCTTTGATCAATAGAACCACTCCTCTCGCATTTTATCACGATCTCGATCAAAAAATTGAACATTTCTGCTGGATCTCTTGAGGGGGCAGTAGATCAGTGTAATCCTTCTCGCTGGGGCAACAATGGGGCATCTAAAAAATCAAAAAAGTTTTGAATTCTGATCAAGAGTAGTTTATTCTTTGAACCAACGCAACAAGTGCATTGCTTCAAAGAGGGGAAAAATGTAGACACGTAAAATATACATTCACCTAATCCTAATCTTACTAACACCATTTCGTACTGAATCATCTCCTTTGCTAGTCATTTAATCGAATAATTTATATTTGATTAAATTCATCACTCTTCATCTCTTAATTAAATAAATCAACTTTATCTAATTAAGTCATCATCTCCTGTTAATTTAAATAAATCAATTTTATTTAATTAATTATGTAATCCCCCTTTTAATTAAATAAATCATTTTATTTAATTAATCCCTAAAGTCATCTCCTTAAATTAAATAAATCTTTATTTAATCTAGCATCACCCCCTTTAATTAAATAAATCAATCTTTATTTAATTAAATCCAAAAATCATTTTTCCTCTCATTTTGATTTATTAAAATCCTGAAATCCAAGTCAAAATGGTCAAATCAGCTAATCCCCCCTTTAATTAATCAAATCTCGATTAATGCTAATCCTAATAAAAAAGGGATGGGTACTTCCAACAAGGCATTTAATCCCTCTTACATGTCCTTGACCTTGAACCAAGTGACAATAAATCCATTTCCCTTCCCTCTAAACATGTCACATTTAAATTTCAAATTTGAATCCAATAGCATTTATCATGCACATTGACCAAAATGTGCTCATTCCTCCTCCAATCACATGTGGACAAGTGGCCTTCTCTCATTGGTTGGTCTTTTGTCCCACATTCACCCAAATCCTTAAATCTTCCATTCTTTAAAGCTATAAATAGAGGCCTCCTCTATTGCAATATCATCCACAAAATTGAGTAAAATTACTATACTCAACTTCATCCTCAAGCATATATACTTTCATCCATTTTATCAAATTCTTAGCTAGGTTATGCAGGTTTTTCATCATGGAGCTTGATTGAATTTGCATCAAAGTGGATCACTCATCAACATTGCATCATAGGAGTTGGGAAAGGTCCAATTTCTACACATAATTGACACCAATTCCTCCATGGGATTGAGGATTTGCATGCTTAATTAGGATTTCATTTATCTTCCATGTTTTGTTCTTCATTTTCCTATTATTGAGCATTGTTAATGATTTTCATGGGGAATCTTGATTCTCATTTGCATATGAACCTAACTATGTGTTTGTTTGATATGTTCGTGTAGGTATAGGATTGGGGTTCACAATATGCAAATATGGCTTATTGATAATGATTTAGAAAAATGTTGAAGATTCTTAAAGCTTCTTCAAAAAAGTATAAATATTTTGGGAGGATGAATAATGATGAAGGTCAAGCCAATTTATAGAAAATTGATTTTCAAATGACTGACTTAGATTCAAAGATATATCGACGATCATGATTAAAGATACAACATTCGATAGAGTTTAGTGTCAGTAATAACGTGAGTGAAAAAACATAACTAGTGGAGATTAAATTAAATAATAATTTAATCTTTAGTTGAGACAATTCAAAACTCAAAAGAATAATGATTGCATGTAAAAGATATAGAGGAAACAGTCTGTTCGAACGTACGAATGAATGAATTAATTAAATAAATTTATTTAATTAATAAAATTTTGCATGCATAAGAATGAAACTAGATAACTGAATGATTAAACCAAAAGGTAAGTTTGTCAGAAATAATCAGATATTAAATCAAGAGATAACTGACTGATCTAATTAAATCCTGACTTAAGTGGTAAATGATTAATTAGATAAATAAGTGATTATCTAATTATAGAAGAATATGCAAGGAATAATTATTTTTATGAATTAAATAGTTATTTAATTCAACATTCGAAATTTGGGGATTAAATTAAATAAATATTTATTTATTTAATTGACTAGAGAAAAGGTTAAAGAATAATTAAATAATTTTAGATGATTATTTAATTATAGTCAAAAATTTGATGAGGATAAATTAAATTTTAGAGAGAGGATAAATTTAATTAACAATGTAAATAAATATATTTATTTAATTATGACAATGAAGATGAGAATTATGTCGAAAATTGAAGTTGCGGGCCTAGAAAAAATTTCAGTGTCTACAGAATCTATCGAAGGTGTGTTGTCTACTACTTCTTAGAATGATGTTCAAAGCAACGATCTTGGTAGATGATGTGGATGTGGTGGCTTTGGCTCTACTAGGAGCCAGGATCCCCTAGCCATATGACATAGACAAAATGTTTTTGCAAGGGGTGGAAGTAGAATGACACCCTTTCATTCTCAACCTTGATTATGCTAGTCTGGCTTGCCACAGGAATTGAGCAACTGTTGGATACAATTTCCTGTGTAGAAGGTTGGGGCTGCACAAGGTTGAGGGCATCTAGTGGTGCCGATATTTTACAGAGCTGGAGGAGTCATTCAAATTCTATGATGAAGGTAACTGATACAATGGGTGGTGGTGGCTATTTTTTGAATGGGGCCTAAGATTACCATTAGGACTGGGTGATAGTGTCTTTTTGCTAGTGCCAGTTCATATTTTGGATTTTTTCAGTTTGAGGTTTGGGATTTATCATGTTGTATGTGGTCATGGGGTTGTTAAGCTTGCTAATCTCTCTTCACCTTGTAATATTATGAGGGTTGAACAATGTGAATTTTGGTTGATATCAATACAATCCACGTGGCCTTGGCTAAGTATTATGAATAAAATAAATAAATATTTCAAACATTAAATGAGGAGGATTAGACACATAATATTTTTGAATTATAATGAAGAATTGAGTGTTAATTTTAGATTTTTTGTAGTAGTTCCAATATAGAAAGTAATTTCTCTTAATTTTCACATTACTTAAGAATTATAATAGTCACAAAATTATATGTAGGTTAGATTTACATCAGGCACAATCAATCCTACATTCAATAGAAATGCCATAATGCATGAAACTAATATATAACACAAGATTGATCTTAGAGATTTTGTAGACATACAACCTAATTCATCCATGTATCTAATGTTTATTGATGTCTAGGACTAGTATTCAACAATATTTGAGGGAGATCATTAGATCACAAGAGTTGTGTTCTCCTAGGTTGCCCCACTTGATTAGATTGTCTTTATGGTCATGGACTAATATCAATATCCAAGGCAAAACTCACACATATAGATGTCCTAAATAATTATGATGTAGATTTTCATTTCTTATGTTGCCCCAAATAAAAATATTCATAAAATGATTCTTTGTTCAATGATTAGGATTTTTTGATCATTTCTCACATTGTTTAAATGCACATATGAATGTCTTTAAATACCATAGAATAATAATAAAATCATGCAAATCTGAATCAAGTTGGCTCATAAAGGCTAGTGAAAAGGAGATACTTGGTAAATTGGATTTGAAAATTTGAATTTCTAGGGTCAGCACCATGTGGTATAGGGGTGGTCAAACTAAGATAGGGAGGTATAAATGACAAGGTGGGGAATGATTATATGTATATACATGAAATGATAGCTATAATAAATAGCTACTAATTATAAATTTTTAGGAGTAAGTGCAAATAGGGATAGGATAAAGTTAAATGCATGTATATGTGTGTAAATGGAAATGGACAAAAGATCAAGCAATGAATCAAAATTTAAACTATTATACATCATTTTCTGATATGTAATTATATTAAGAAAATCCATCAAAATGGACCCAAAATTAAATGAGAATTGGCATTAGTATTTAAATTTTTCCAAATTAATTTTTAACCACACTTTGAGGTACATGTAAGTCATAAAATGAACATGTATAATTTCAGATTATATGAGCATTCACAACTATGCATAAGATTTAAATAATTGGATATAAAAGGATATAAGGTCTATGTGCAAAGAAATAGATCTCTGTTAGTTATGGAATGAGTAGCTTCTATCACACAAGTAAAAATAAGCATAGTTCCAAGCTAAATATATTATCTACAAAAATGAGAGAAATTCAAATGGACGAGAGTAAGGTTAAGAAAATTCCACCTATATAAGAAATGGTACTATGATAATCTACATAGAGTGAGGTCAATAGAGTGGTATGACACTTCAAGTGAAACATCATTTGGTCAAGGTTTATTTAGGCATAGTGATGAGTCTCATTATAGGAACTTGTAGTTGTATACAATCTCAACATAAGAGTTTTAACAATATAATATGCCCTTGAATTGGTAGTATTTCTTAGATATAAAAATTAGACAATAGGGAAAAATAGAAAATGAAGGTAAATATAATTATAAGCAAACATGTAAGTGTAATAATCATGCAAAGTAACAAGTGTTATAAATGCACCATGTAAAAAGGAAGGAATATCTAGTGATAATCTCATGAAAATCATATGAATTGGAGATAAACATTAAGGTACATAAGTTTTACCCTAATATAAGTAAATAAGAAAGGGATCTTGTACCCTAAAGGAAAAATAAAATTGTCTAAGTGTATACAAAACTAGGGAGGTATATGCCCCCAAATAGCTATAGGCACATGAAAAGACATGCAAGAACACAATGGTAAAGGTAAGGGATGTTGTCTATGATAATAATATAGCTCTAGGTGATTAGATCCTATATGGTCTAGGGAACAAACTTATCTTGTGGAAAATGGGCTTAGAGAATCAATTTTTTTCTTCCAATTTCAAGAGAATCAGTTTTTTTCTTCCAATTTCAAAAGAATCAATTTTTTTCTGCTTGAAATTTTTTGGAAAGTGGTGAAATTTAATTTTTAGAGGTTGATTTGAAGGTTTCATGTCTTTGTAAATTCGGCAAATTATCTTCTCATTATGAGTTTTTCATTTCACCTTTCTCTAATCATCTTGAAAAAGGGGAACTATACACAATGGAAAGATGGTATATTGAAGCACTTGAAATGGTTTCATCTTTTTCCATACCTATATGACCTTCTTACAAATCATGAGCCTATTCAACCAAATGAATTCGGGCCTCTTTGAAAATTAATATCAACAATGAAAAAAAAATGCCTTTCAAATACCAAATTGCAGCCCACTCTGGAAATCGGTTGGAAAAAGAAATGATACCTCCAATACAAAATCACAACAGAGGTTTGAATCTCAACTCAAGAAGATTCCAGCGCCCCCTCAATGGATTTGAAAACACACTGTCCTCCTTAGATTGACACACTTTGGCAGATTTAGCAATAAACTCGGCCACTGCTGATAGGGTTTCAAATGCATCTTCTCTAGAGCCTCCACAAATTGAGATTCACAGCCTTCCAGAGCAAAATGATTTTTAGCCTGTTGAAAATGATACACAAACCTCCAAAAGAAAACATGCCAGGAATAAATCGGCCTCAAGATTAATAGTCACGACCTCCAAAAATAATTGAATCTTGCCTTCTAAAGAAAATGTTTAATCTTCACGCCCGACACAAAATCGTTCCAAGATTTCAATTGCATTGGCAAAAATCAAAATTGAGGCAATTTTGAAATTTAGAAAATTCCAAATGTCGAAAAACAAATTTATCTCAAGTACTTCGGTGAAAACTCTCAGAAGGATTCATAGATGGAAGGATCTAATACCATATGTGTTTTTATCATCTCATTTATTCACTCTTTATTTGGTGAAATAGCTATGCTTCTCTCTATTTCATGAATGTTATTTTTGTAGATGGCGATCTTGGGCTCCACCGACATGATTCCTCACTCTGAATCATCCCTCCATTCTTCACTGGAATTGGCTATTTTCTTTTGCAAGCCTTTTTTTAAACTTTATACATTATAAAGTTCTGCAAGAAATATTTGGTTAGGGTTTCAAGGTCGTCCTGTGCACAACTATTTTGAAGTGCTATTTGGGATCTTTAATCCCATATTTGACCCATAGTAGCCTTTTTTTCCTTTTATATTCGGGCACTCATATGTTGCTTGTTAAGTGATTGTGGGAAGCTTGTGGATCTGTGTTTTGTTTCCGTGCTAGTTTGGTTTAGATTGGTGGATATTGTTGGTGGCTTGGGCCCAATTGTTTTTCTAAAAAGATGAACATGATCACATGGTGGGACCAGGTGCTTGTTTCAAAAGTGCTTCTATAGGCCTTTTTTTCTTTTTTGCATATCTTTTACAAACGAAGGCCAATTTTTGCAAACCACATATCAACAGAAAGGTATTTTCATCACCTTTGCAATGGTTGAGGAATTTCTCTCCATTCTTTTTGTTTGGTGGTGATTTTAATCCGTCGAAGTTCAATATTGGTGTTGATGTGCTCTTTGGAGTTGCTTGTTTCTCATCCCCTTTTTCACTTCCTGAAATATTTTGGGAAGGCTTCATTTGCAATATTTGGGAGTTTCTAATTGTTGTTGAAGGTTATTGTCTTTGTATTTTTGGAGTTTTGTCATAGTTAATTATGGGGTTTTCATTTCATCCTGTTGTGATTATGTTGAAAAAGGAAAATTATAACCAATGGAGAGATGGTATCATAAAACATCTTTGATGGCTTCATTTGTTGCCATATTTGTATAATCTTGTTCCCCCTCCTTGTACTGATAGTAAGAAAGTTGCATGAAATTACAAAAGGGATCATGTCCTAGGAGTTATTACAATGTATATTGATGATGCCGTTTTGGATTCTATTGATCATTTTGAGTGTCCATATATTCTTTGGATTAAAATCTAGGAAATACATGGAGATCCTAATACTCAACCATTCCCATATGATCTTGTTTCAGATTGTCTTGTGCCTCTTCATTTTCAAATAGGATACCCTATGATCATGTTACTATGCAAGAGTTTGAAGTTTTGGAACAGTTTGAGTCTTCAAATGAGGATGATGAGGGTTCTTTAGATGCTCCTTCTTCTCCATCAGAGACAGTTGATATACCTTCACCTTTAGTGATTCATTGTGTAGAGTCATTGATTGAGACTCCTATCATTCTTGTTCTGTAGGACCATTGATTTTGTGTTGATGATTCATTGAGCACGTCCAGTGATTCATCACAACCATTATGTCATTGTCTTCCTAATTGGGATTCTTATTTGTTAGACACTGGTTCATTGTTCGTCCAAAATCTCACAATTTCTGACTTGGAAGACACATTTGAGGGTATATCCCTCCTATTTGATGATAGTTGTGGTACAACTATTGTCACTCCATCTCAGTCTCTGGAGAGTGTTCAAGATCAGTTTCTAGTTGTACCTTGTTTGTCACCTTCTGTTGTGATTGGGCATGTTCCTAATTGGGTTGTGGCATCATTTTCCAAGGTCTTGGCAACACATGATCATATTTCAAAGATACCATCATACATTTTCATGCTTCTTTATTTCAATTCCTATATGGAATGGGAAGCATACCTGCATTTGTATTTGGTTTTATTTCTTTTGAAAGGGAGACAAGTTGTTTGTCGACACTGGATCATGTTTTGTCTTCAGGCACTTACCATTTTTGTAGGTGATTACACATTGTGGGGGGGATATATAGTCTCTCTATTTCCCTCTTATGGGGGGGGCAATTATTGTATATATTTGATATATGTAGTCCTTGGGGGTGTGATTGAGTCCTCCATCCATGCATCATTTTTGTTTTTATTTTCTCTCTTTTGGAGAGGGGTTTTTTCCCACAGGGTTTTTGTCATTTTCTCTGGTTGTATTTCTTTTTTGCATTCTAAATGGGTACCTAACATGGTTGTGTAGCTAGGACCCATACTGCATCTTCATATTTGCATTTGCATTCTACCTAAGTTGCACTTAAGGGGGGGTGTTAGAGTAAATAGCATATTTACGCTTAAGTTTACTTAGGCATATTAATTTACTAGTTTTGTATTTAGATTCTCCTGGGTGGTTTTTCCACTGTGGGTATTTTTCCCATCCGACACTTTTCTCATGGCTTTAAAAGCATGTACCATATATGTAGATTATTCATCTCATTTAATTCACTTTTTTATTTGGTGAAATAGCTATATGCTTCTCTCTTTTTTCATGAAGGTTATTTTTGGAGATGGTGATCTTGGGCTCCACCAACACTATTATAATATGTTAAATCTAACATATAATCATTTGTCCTTTTTCTAATTTATAACAAGCCCATGGATTTTTATACAATATCTATTTGTTCATTGATTTTTTTTATGGTTCCAGATTATATGAAATGAATCTCGGCTAACATGCCAATCCATGTGCTACAACTTCAATGAAAAAAAATATCAATCCATTTAAAGCATTTTCAATAAGCAAATATTATCTTCTTTGTCTGTCAATTTCTTTATTTGCCTCATTTTAGATAAAGTGTTATAATCCTTATCCTAACAATACAACATTGCAAGGAAAATAAATTATGTTGTTACAATATTTCTTCTTTTCCTTTACAACTATATAGTACAAATGCATTTTCTGCCATTTTTCAAAATAAACGCTACACTAAATTTATAATTGAATTGTCACTAAAGAACTGTAAAATTGATGAAGAGAATGATATATTTCTCGAATACACCATCCACAAAGATTCAAAACCCCTAAAAAAATATACTTGACTCAATTCGACTCCTAAATAATTTGCACTTCCTTCCATAAATAATTTACAATTCAACCCCTAAATAATTTACACTTTATTGCATAAACTTTAAAACTTATCTCCTCGGAATAAACTTACCACCCAAACCCTTTTCATTGAATTGAGAGAGAAAGTTTATGGGTATATAGGTGTAGCACCAATTCCAGAGGTAACAACCTGTCATCGGACCAACCTTTATGACCTTCACTCCCTTTAAGTTGTTAAGGGTACATGGTGCAGCTCTAATCTGTCACAGGTGTTCGCTGTTCGGTCCTTTCGGTCCTAGGAGGAAAATAATACAACGGAACATATTCGCCGTTGTACGGTCCTCTACGGAATTGTATCCCCGTATTTGTGAAATGACATTCCCTATAGGAGCTCAAATTTCTGGAGAAGCAAGCTGCAGATTCATTCCAGGGAGTTTGGAGTGCATTCAGAGCATGAAGTGTTTCTTATTAAAGTTGATGCCAGACTATGAATATCTTTGCTAGAATTAATATTTGCTCTTAAAATAATGTTTTTATGGTTATTATATGTAAAATTAAATTTAAAGAGATAATATTAAATCATAATAAATGTTTTGTTTTTGTATATATTCAAGTTTAAATTTTATTTGTTTATCGTTTTTTAATTCAAAACATTTCTGTAACAATCTTAGGTCATTTATTTGTATCTTTTTTAGATATCGTAGAGGATGAATCATAGTAATTCATCATACATGGTTTTGTTAAAAGTCCGTAAAGAACTAAAGCTTTTATTTTAAATTTTCTTGTAAGCAAGAACTTCTAAATCCTCTCTATTTGTTTCCATTTTAGTTTTGATATGCTATTACCCACATTTCACACCAATAGAATACCACCAATATCACTAGCCCATATAACCCTCCAAAAACTATAATCTCATAATTTAACCTCTACAAAAGATGTTCTACAAGTTTCCTAAATTTTCTTTCTTCTACATATTTGCCAACCAAGCTTATTGTTAAATTTTTCCCTAAATGTTTGTACTATGTTATTTTTAGAAGCCCCCTTCTGAAACATCCCTTATGGATTTTTGCCCTAATTTTTTCCCAAATCTTCCACAAAAAAATTAACAAACAATTTGCATACAAACTGATTTCTATTTATCCATTAGATTATACTGAAAATCATCTAACATTCAAACTGAAATAAAGATCTGAAATTAAATATGAATATTTCTTTAAAATCTTTAGTGGAAAATACAACATCATATGAATTCTTCCCAGAATTCTCCAAGAGAATATAATAATCAAGCATAACCAAGCATGGCTGAAAGTGAGCCCTTGCAACACTTTTTATAAGCTTCTCATAAGAACTCATTCACACTTTTAACCAATGTGGGATAAAACATAAACTTTCAATTTTCCTTTTTGATGTCTCATGTATTTTAAAATAAGGGGCCCCTTTTACTATTCATTTTCCCACTTAACTTTAGGCTCACATTAATATAGTTAAATAATTGGATTTAACTTTATAATTTAAACTTTATTAATGCGGAGACGAATTAAACCAATGGAACTGAGATCATCTGACGATAATAACCAATCTTCCATTGAAAAGGCACTATCATTGGAGATCTTAGCCCACCTGAAGAAATACTATTAATAGCATTAATGACTTACTAAAAATAGTAAGTATATCAAAACTGCCTCCAAACATCCCAAATTGACTTGCAACGAAAATTGCCTAGGCCAAAAGTCCTCAAGATTCCTTAAAAGCCCTGGTTAGCCTATGAAACCAAGGAGAAATAGGCTAACGACCACATCATACAATGCGAGCAAGAAAAATGGGACATTACACCTTCAAAATAAAAGTTAAAGCAAACAAATGAGTCCCATTTTGGAGATGAAATGAATCACACCCAAAATCACTCAACTTTGATCAAAGATAAGTGATAAAATCTATTCAACACATCCATGATGTTCAATGGTGAGACATGGATCAACCAAAGATGTTGCAAAAGTCATTTGAATTATGAAATCCAATAACTTCCACAAATGAATTATGAGCACAATAAACCAAATATCTATCATAAAAAATGAATAAAAATATATGATGAGACATGCATAGCTCTTATATAAATAAAATAACTCTTCTTAGATAAATAAAAGTAGCTATTCAAATAAAAATAAAGTAAAATATAATATAATAAATAAATAAAGTTATGTTAAAATTACAATAAAAATATTAAATAAAAAATATATAACTCATCTAAGAGTGTTTTTTATGTAAAAAAAAGCACACAATTAAGTTAAATCACTTAATTCTAGAAAAAAACACTCTTATATCTATATATTTCAAAAAGTCTATTTAAAATGCAAGTTTAGAATAAAATAAAATAATTCTAAAATAAATATATTAAAATAATGTTTAAGTAAATAAAAAGATTTAAAACATAAAAAATAAATAAAATAACTCTTAAACATATAAAACAAGTGTTAGTGCTAGTACTTGTCTTTATGGTATTGTAATTATTGTTTTTAAATGTACGTTTTATTAATGTGAATAAAAATAAATACATGTTTTGTTAATTATAGTGTTTTAGTATTGTTGATTAGTTCTTTGCATGACCTAACCCAAAACCCTAACTCTAACTCTAACCTTAATCCTAACCCTAACCCTAACCCTAACAATCAATTCTAAACTATTATCCTAATCTTAGGTCTATTTCTAACTCTAACTATGGTTGTAGCACTATCCATAACTATGGTTGTAACCCTAATCCTAAGAATAAAGGATTGTATAGTGACATCATAAAAAAATTATGAATTAATATTGGGAATAAGATTTGGAATAAAGATATTAGATGAATAAAATTTTGGAGTGTTATATTTATTAATCATATTTTAGTAATTTTAATTCTAATCCTAATCCTAGTATGCTTCTATGATTACAATAATTAATAATAATAGGGTTAGAATTATAATTTAATTAAATATTATAATAATTCTAGTTATTTTAATTTAATTATATTCTAAAGTTAATGAAATTTGAGAAATAAAAAAGTGACAATATCAAATATTTAAGATTTAATTTCTATTTTTGTTTTAATTTTGTAAAATCAAATCTCTAGATTATCTTTATATGCTAATTTATGGATGTGCTTTAATTTAAGATTTATTTTATTATTTTAATAATGTGAATTCAAATCTCTATAAAATAGTTAATTGATTTTTGTGAGATTTTTTTTAATAAAATAATAATAATTACATACATTAAAAAATCATTCTTAAAAAATAATGTAAAAATAAGTAGATTTAATGAAATGACTTAATAAAGCAAAAAATAAAAGAGCATTCTCAAAAAAATTGTTAAAAAATAGTTTACCTTGCTTTCCCTACAAATTTGTCCATAACACCCCAAACATCTTAGCCAATTATGTTCAAGAAAAATAATTTTTTACAATTTTTAAAGTTAAGTATTTAACATATTCACTTAAAAAAAAATTGTATTTGAAGAGCATTAGTTTTTAATTGGTTGAAAACCAACTTATTAATAACTAATTAACAAAATGAGATGAAGAACTGATTGCAATAGTACTATGTCTAACCCCAAGGACTAATAAAATAAATAGAAAATTTAATTAAATAAGTTTAACTTAAATTGAAATTAACATATTTGTCTTATAAAAAAACATAGACATATTCTTTTGGAGCTATCTATTTTGATTAATTTTTAATTTTAATCAATTTATCATATATAAGTAGAATAGCCATCATAAAAAATATCTTTAAATTATTTTAAATTGTAATTTGGTATATTGTTTGATTTAATTATGTAAAAAAAATCATCATCAACATTTTGGATCATACTCCATGATCCATCAACAAGATGAAATAGCTAGAAAGAATAAATGATCTAGAATTTTATATCATCATTGTTTCAGATCATTCTCCATGATTGGTCATGAAGATGAAATCATTAGAGAGAATAAATGATTTATAATTTTTCATCATCAATGTTTCAGATCATACTCCATGATTCATCATCACATTAAATAGCTAGAGAGGAGACATAATCCATCCTTTCTCCTCTCTACCTATTTTGTCCTCATGACGGATCATATTTCCCTCTCTAGCTATTTCATCATGATGAAAAATAATGTTATCCTCTCTAACTATTTCATCGTGATGATGAATTATAGAACATGATCCATCATTTCTCCTCTCTACCTATTTCATCCATGACAGATCATGTTTCTTGTTCTAGATATTTCATAATGATGACAAACAAAGTTCTCCTCTCTAACTATTTCATTGTGATGAATTATAAAATATGATCCCTAATGTTAAATGATGAAAAGCTATATAAAATTAAATCTAAAATATACTAGTCTAACATTATGAAGTGTAAAAATTTCATATCAAAAGATCCATATGTTAATTTAACTAACTTGTAACTAGTGCTTGCACCTAAAGGAGGTTTAAGGATTACATCGAGATAAAACTATATGCATGTTAATATGTCAGAGGGTATGTGTTTGTGCATGGATGTGCTGCAAATTCTAGTTGCATGAGGCTAGATTAGACAATTAATAATAAATTCTAAATAATGGAATAAAATAAACTTAGACAAATCTAGATTTTTTCCTTAAAATATATAAGTATTATTTGATTATGAAATATTTGCATACTGATTTAAAACAAAAAACAATGCAAATGAAATTAGAATGTTCCCATCCAATTGTCAAATGAATATTTATCTGGATTTTTTGCGATAAGTGAGATTTGAAGGTTTATACCATTAAAGGGTCACTGGTTAACCATTATATACAAATGAAAATAGAATGTTCCCATCCAGTTGTCAAATCAATATTTACCTGGTTTTTATGTGATAAGTGAGATTTTGAAAGCTTTTACCATTAAACAACAACTGGTTTACCATTATATGACAGTTGAAAGTTGTTTTTGGATGACTCAATAATGATTTATAGACATAAAATTTCAAATTTAAATCTCACTATTTATAATCTATCCACTAATACCATTATATGATAGTTGAAAGTTGTTTTAGGATGACCTAATAATGATTTACAGACATAAAATTTCAAATTCAAATCTCACTATTTATAATCGGAGCCGGCTAACTCCTAGACAAAAGTGACCTATGTGCATACAAAAATGCATGAAAACATACATAACGAAATGCATGGTAACATACATAACATGACGAGACGTCGTAGTGTGAGACCCGCCAGATGGGGCCTAAAAAGTGACGTAATCGGCAAACGACACCAAACATCCAAAAAATGGTAGGTAGGAGTTAACGACAACGTTAGGTGGGTTTTCTCGCCTCCTACCAGCCAAAAAAGGTGGGCGCCTTAACTTTCCCATGAAGTCTCTTTCATCCACATTTTTTTATGGCGCAGGAAAACTAGTGAATGACGTGGGTGTTTTTGTTTCCAGTCTGCTCGTTGAAAGCTAAAGGTTTGAGTGCACGTGGAGGAGTTCGAGGAGAAAACCAACCAAATCCAGGTGCTATTTGGTAGTTTGTACGTTGTAAGATAAATTTTGGAGTGCACGTGGAGGAGTTGGAGGAGAAAACCAACCAAATCCAGGTGAGGGGTGCTAACCAATTCGGTTGCAGGTAGAGAGTTTTACAACACCTTATAATTTTTAATTTGGGAAACACAATGTTGGGATTTTAGTTATTTGAATCTCCTTGTTTAAATGTATGAATGTCTTGAAAATCACACATTTCATTATTGTGTTTAAATTTTGCATGATTGAAAATAAAATGTTGAAAATAATTGTAATTTGGAAAACACAATGTCGGGTTTCAGTTATTTGAATCTCCTTCTTCACATGTAAAGGGTTGTCTCATGCTGGGTTGTTTGCTTCTTAACACCTACTCTTTTGCAACATGGAGTGTTACAAAATAGTATGAATGTCTTCAAAATCACACATTCCATTGTTGTGTATAAATTCTACATGATTGAAAAAATAAAGTGCACAAAATAATTGTAATTGGGAAAACACAGTATTGGGTTTCAGTTATTTGAATCTCCTTGTTTAAATGTGAAGGTTTGTCTCATGTTGGCTTGCTTGCTTCTTAACACGTAGGGAATTGCAACATGGAATGTTACAAAATAGTATGAATGTCTTCAAAATCACACATTCCATTGTTGTGTTTAAATTTCACATGATTCAAAAAATAAAGTGCACAAAATAACTGTAATTCATAAAACATAGTGTTAGGTTTCAGTTATTTGAATCTCCTTGTTTAAATGCAAAGCATTGTCTCATGCTGGGTTGATATCTTCTTAACACCCACGGTTTTGTAGCATGGAATGCTACAAAATAGTATGAATGTCTTCAAAATCATACATTCCATTTTTGTGTTTAAATTTTGCATGATTGAAAAAATAAAGTCCACAAAATAACTGTAATTGGGAAAACACGGTGTGGGGTTTCAATTATTTGAATCTCCTTGTTTAAATGCAAAAGTTTGTCTCATGCTGGGTTGCTAGCTTCATAACACCCACAGTTTTGCAACATGGAATGCTACAAAACAGTATGAATGTTTTCACAATCACACATTCCATTCTTGTGTTTAAATTTTGCATGATTGAAAAAACAAAGTGCACAAAATAACTGTAATTCAGAAAACACAATGTTGGGTTTTAGTTATTTGAATCTCCTTGTTTAAATGCAAAGGGTTGTCTCATGCTAGGTTGCTAGCTTCTTAACATCCACAGTTTTGTAGCATGGAATGCTACAAAATAGTATGAATGTCTTCAAAAACACACATTCCATTCTTGTGTTTAAATTTTGCATGATTGAAAAAATAAAGTGCACAAAATAACTATAATTCAGAAAATGCAATGTGGGGTTTTAGTTATTTGAATCTCCTTGTTTAAATGCAAAGGTTTGTCTCATGTTGGGTTGCTAGCTTCATAACACCCACAATTTTGCAACATGGAATGTTACAAAACAGTATGAATGTCTTCACAATCACACATTCCATTCTTGTGTTTAAATTTTGCATGATTGAAAAAATAAAGTGCACAAAATAACTGTAATTCGGAAAACACAATGTCGGGTTTCAGTTATTTGAATCTCCTTGTTTAAATGCAAAGGGTTGTCTCATGCTAGGTTGCTAGCTTCTTAACACCCACGATTTTGCAGCATGGAATGCTACAAAATAGTATGAATGTCTTCAAAAACACACATTCCATTCTTGTGTTTAAATTTCGCATGATTGAAAAAATAAAGTGCACAAAATAACTGTAATTCAGAAAACACAGTGTGGGGTTTCAGTTATTTGAATCTCCTTGTTTAAATGCAAAGGGTTGTCTCATGTTGGGTTGCTAGCTTCTTAACACACATAGTTTTGCAACATGGAATGCTACAAAATAGTATGAATGTCTTCAAAATCACACATTCCATTGTTGTGTTTGAATTTCACATGATTGAAAAAATAAAGTACACAAAATAACTGTAATTCAAAAAACACAGTGTTGAGTTTCAGTTATTTGAATCTCCTTGTTTAAATTCAAAGGATTGTCTCATGTTGGGTTGCTAGCTTCTCAACACCCACGGTTTTGAAGCATGGAATGCTACAAAATAGTATGAATGTCTTCAAAATCACACATTTCATTGATGTGTTTAAATTTTGCATGAATGAAAAAATAAAGTGCATAAAATATTAAGAAAACACGGTGTGGGGTTTTAGTTATTTGAATCTCCTTGTTTAAATGCAAAGGGTTGTCTCATGTTGGGTTGCTAGCTTCTTAACACCCACAATTTTGCAACATGGAATGCTACAAAACAATATGAATGTCTTCAAAATCACACATTCCATTGTTGTGTTTAAATTTTGCATGATTGAAAAAACAAAGTGCACAAAATAGTTGTAATTCAAAAAACACAGTGTTCGGTTTTAGTTATTTGAATCTCCCTGTTTAACTACAAAGGGTTGTCTCATGCTGGGTTGGTAGCTTCTTAACACTCACAGTCTTGCAGCATGGAATGCTACAAAATAGTATGAATGTCTTCAAAATCACACATTCCATTGTTGTGTTTAAATTTCACATGATTAAAAAAATAAAGTGCATAAAATAATTGTAATTGGGAAAACACGGTGTGGGGTTTTAGTTATTTGAGTCTCCTTGTTTAAATGTAAAGGGTTATCTCATGTTGGGTTGCTATCTTCTTAACACCCATGGTTTTGCAACATGGAATGCTACAAAATAGTATGAATGTCTTCAAAATCACACATTCCATTCTTGTGTTTAAATTTTGCATGATTGAAAAAATAAAGTGCACAAAATAACTGTAATTGGGAAAACACAGTGTTGGGTTTAAGTTATTTGAATCTCCTTGTTTAAATGCAAAGGGTTGTCTCATGTTGGGTTGCTAGCTTCTTAACACCCACAGTTTTGCAGCATGGAATGCTACAAAATAGTGTGAATGTCTTGAAAATCACACATTCCATTGTTGTGTTTAAATTTCACATGATTGAAAAATAAAGTGCACAAAAAAACTGTAATTGGGAAAACACATTGTTGGGTTTTAGTTATTTGAATCTCCTGAACTTTAAATGCAAAGTGTTGTCTCATGTTGGGTTGCTAAATTTTTAACACCCACAATTTTGCAGTATGGAATGCTACAAAATAGTATGAATGTCTTCAAAATCACACATTCCATTGTTGTGTTTAAATTCCATATGATTGAAAAAACAAAGTGCACAAAATAGTTGTAATTGGGAAAACATGGTGTGGGGTTTCAATTATTTGAATCTCCTTGTTTAAATGCAAAGGGTTGTCTCATGTTGGGTTGCTAGCTTCTTAGAACCCACAATTTTGCAACATGGAATGATACAAAATAGTATGAATGTCTTCAAAATAACACATTCCATTCTTGTGTTTCAATCTCGTATGATTGAAAAAAATAAGTGCAAAAAATAACTATAATTCAGAAAACATAGTGTTGGGTTTCAATTATTTGAATCTCCTTGTTTAAATGCAAAGGGTTGTCTCATGCTGGGTTGCTAGCTTCTTGACACCCACGGTTTTGCAGCATTGGAATGCTACAAAACAGTATGAATGTCTTCAAAATCATGCATTCCATTGTCGTGTTTAAATTTTGCATGATTAAAAAAACAAAGTGCGCAAAATAACTGTAATTTGAAAAACATAGTGTTGGGTTTCAGCCATTTGAATATCCTTGTTTAAATGCAAAGGGGTATCTCATGAGGGGTTGCTATCTTCTTCACACCCACGGTTTTGCAACATGGAATGCTACATAAAAATATGAATGTCTTCAAAATCACACATTCCATTGTTGAGTTTAAATTTTGCATAATTGAAAAAATGAAGTACACAAAATAACTGTAATTCAAAAACACAATGTTGGGTTTCGGTTATTTGAATCTCCTTGTTTAAATGCAAAGGGTTGTTTCATGTTGGGTTGCTAGCTTATTAACACCCATGGTTCTGCAACATGGAATGCTACAAAATAGTTTGAATTTATACAAAATCACACATTCCATTCTTGTGTTTAAATTTCACATGATTGAATAAATAAAGTGCACAAAATAACTGTAATTTGGAAAACACAATGTTGGGTTTCAATTATTTGAATCTCCTTGTTTAAATGCAAAGGTTTGTCTCTTGTTGGGTTGCTAGCTTCTTAACACCCACAGTTTTGCAGCATGTAATGCTACAAAATAGTATGAATGTCTTCAAAATCACACATTCCATTGTTTTGTTTAAATTTCGCATGATTGAAAAAAAAAAAGTGCACAAAATAAATGTAATTGGGAAAACATGGTTTGGGGTTTTAGTTATTTGAATCTCCTTATTTAAATGCAAAGGGTTGTCACATGTTGGGTTGCTAGCTTTCTTAACACCCATGATTTTGTAACATGGAATTCTACAAAATAGTATGAATGTCTTCAAAATCACACATTCCATTGTTGTGTTTAAATTTCACATGATTGAAAAAATAAAGTGCACAAAATAATTGTAATTCCAAAAACACAGTCTTGGGTTTTAGTCATTTGAATCTCCTTGTTTAAATGCAAAGGGTTGTCTCATGTTGGGTTGCTAGCTTCTTAACACCCATGGTTTTGTTGGGTGGAATGTTACAAAATAGTATGAATGTCTTCAAAATCACACATTCCATTCTTGTGTTTAAATTTTGCATGATTGAAAACATAAAGTGTACAAAATAATTGTAATTCCAAAAACAGAGTGTTGGGTTTCAGTTATTTGAATCTCCTTTTTTAAATGCAACTTAGGGTTGTCTCATGTTGGGTTTCTAGCTTCTTAACACCCACAGTTTTGTAGCATGGAATGCTACAAAATAATATGAATGTCTTCAAAATCACACATTCCATTGTTGTGTTTAAATTTTGCATGATTGAAAAATAAAGTGCACAAAATAACTATAATTCCAAAAACACAGTGTTGGGTTTTAGTTATTTGAATCTCCTTGTTTAAATGCAAAGGGTTGTCTCATGTTGGGTTGCTAGCTTCTTAACTCCCATGGTTTTGCAACATGGAATACTACAAAATACTATGAATGTCTTCAAAATCACACATTCCATTCTTGTGTTTAAAATTTTCTTGATTAAAAAAGTAAAGTGCACAAAATAATTGTAATTGGGAAAACACAATGTCAACTTTGAGTTATTTGAATATCCTTGCTTTAATGTGAAGGTTTGTCTCATGTTGGGTTTCTTTCTTCTTAACACCCATGGTTTTGCAACATGTAATGGTACAAAATAGTATGAATGTCTTCAAAATCACATTCCATTGTTGTGTTTAAAGTTTGCATGATTAAAAAAATAAAGTGCACAAAATAACTGTAATTCGAAAAACACTGTGCTGGGTTTCAATTATTTGAATGAATACAATATTTGTGTCATTCACTATGGTCTGGTTCTTTTCAAGTATTTCTACAACAAATTCCTTTGTGATTTCATATGTATTCTAGTATCCGCTGCCTCTTGAAGTATTTGTAAGATCTCAGGTTCCTCAAGCCATAGTGTTTTCCAACATTTAATTACCAATAGATAAAACGATTGCAATGAAAACCTTACACTACCAATGTAAGAAAGGGCACCTTGAAAATTTACCAAAACTATTACTTAGAGTATGAATTGTGTTTCAATTTTTTCATATCATTAAAATATAGATAGCTAGGAAAACACAGTGGATTGTGAGTTAGTTTGTTGAGCTTGTATAAAGCTGAAGGGTGGAGAATTTGGAGAGGATTTGCAGCCGGGGGATACATAAAAATTAAGGGTTGGACTTCTCATCCAAATGTTCAACCTGCACTATTTTAGTTCATGAATTGTCATATACACTTTTTTGGGTCATGTTAACTCACTCAAAATGGAAGGCTCCATATGACAACATGCCTACTTAGGTAAAACAAGTTTCTAGACCCCATCTATTATTGTGTCTTAGTATTTTTTCATGTGAGGTTGTGATTTTACCTGTGGTCTTTATGTCCGCTTGGAGGTTCAAGTAGACTTTTTGTTTTCCAACATGCATTGGTTCACATCATGGTTGATAGGGAAATTTACACATGTATTCCTTTCTTGATTCACTACGTTAATAATTCATGATTTTGTCAATAGATCCAAAAAACTTTTTATTCTTTTGGCATTGGTGGTAGCAATAGATGCACATTTATTTTCATAGAAGGTTGTCATAAAAGGTTTTGGTAGCCCTCTAACCTTTCCTCTCCATTAACACATACACATGCACCACACGCAACATATCTTCCTTAATACATCTATTCTTGCAACTCTAGAAGTAATTGCATAGTATTATGCACATTAAACTCATATGCCATAAACAAAGTTGCAGGTTGAACCACTCATCTTGTGGTTCAACCTTCACTTGCTTATTTCATGAATTGCTATATGTGCTTTTTCTCCCCATGTTAAGTCATGCCAAATGGAAGGTTGAATATCACAACATGCCTCCTTAGGTAAAAGAGGTTTGTACACCCCATATACTCCTTAATCTTTGTTATATTTATATGCAGGGTTGTGAATTTACTTGCGGTCTTTACGTCCACATGGAGGTTTATCTATACGTTGTGTTTTCCAACCCACATTCACTTACATCATGGTTGATAGGAAATTTTACACCTTTCGAGCTTTCCTCTTCCTCTCCGTTACTGATTCATCTTTTTTTTCAGCAGATGCAACAAACATGTTATCATTTTGGCATTGTTGGGAGCAATGGATGCACTTTTTCTTTTTACATACAATTTTGTCATCAAAGGTTTTGATTGCTTTCTAACCCTTCATCTCCTTTAGCACACACACACACACCACAACCAACATATTTTCCTAAGATAATACATCTCTTGTTGCAATTGTATACATAATTACATACTCTTTTCCACGTTACATTCGTATGCCACATAGGAAGTTCTAGGGGGAACCACTCATCATGTGGTTCAACCTTTACTTGTTTATTTCAATAATTGCTAGATGTGATTTTTCTCCTCATGTTAACTCATGCGAAATGGATAGGCTAAATATCACAACATGCCTCCTCAGGTAAAAGAGGTTTGTACACCCCATATAGTCTGAAATCTTCATTATATTTACATGCAAGGTTGCGAATTTACTTGCATTCTTTATGTCTGCATGGAGGTTCATATGCACACTGTGTTTTCCAACCTACATTTGCTTACATCATGGTTGATAGGTTATTTTACACCTTTCTGGATTTCCTCGTTCTCTACATTACTGATTCATTTTTTTTCAACAAATGCAATAAACATGTTATCATTTTAGCGTTGGTGGCAGAAATGGATGCACTTTTTCATTTTACATACAAGGTTGTCATCAAAGGTTTTGGCTGCCCTTTAACCCTTCCTTTTCTTTAACAAATACACACGCACCACAACCAATGCCTCTTTTCACGATAATACATATATTTTTTCTATTGTAAAAGTAATTACATACTGTTATGCATGTTACACTCATACACCACATAGAAAGTTGCAGATTGAACCACTCATCATGTGGTTCAACCTTGGCTTATTTATTTCATGAATTGCTAGATGTGTTTTTACTCCTCATGTTAAGTCACTCCAAATGGAAGGATGAATATCACAACATGCTTCCTCAGGTAAAGGAGGTTTGTACACCCCATATACTCTGAAATCTTTGTTATATTTACATGTGGTCTTTATGTCATCAAAGGTTTTGGTTGTCATTTTTTGTTGTCGTTGTTTATGTCCACTTGTACGCTTAGATAAACAGTCTAATTTCTAGCTCACGTTTGTGTTATTTTTTATGCATAGCTTGATTCAATCTATGACCACCTTTAATTTTCCTTAGTTGAAGTCGGCAACCTCCTATTGGTTTCATATGGGTGACAACAATGCAAGCACATTTTATTTACGTTCAATGAATAATTGCTTTCTTTTTCTTGACACAATCCACACTAATTTTAAATATTCGTCCAATTCTATCCTTTCATAGAATGGAGAAACCTTTGAAATGGAAGAAGCAAGATGAATTGGACATGCAATATGCACAAAATGGAGGCACTCCTTTTTCCTCTTTTGATTTACAATGGACTCCTATTTGTGTCAAGAAGGATGGGGTCCCTAACCTTGTCGCAACAATTCCTCATATGAGAATTGATGATTTCATTCATGGTGAAATGTGTGTTGAAGGTTTTGAAACTAAATTTGTCGACAAGAAAAAAAGAGAACCTACCACCACGCATCCCATTGACAAAAAAAAATATGGCAAAACAATTTGGTATCAAAGGTTTGTATCTTTCAACATTCATTTGTATGGTCCAATGATATTTTACTCTCCCTTGCTTCCAGATGATGATATTATGCCTTCTTCATAGTAGCTGGTGTTAATACGGTCCCGTAGACCATAGAGACCAACATGATCCAGAGAACAGAGACCAGCATGATGCGAAGAAGAAACAATAGAAGACATTTACACAAATGCGAGGTTGTCAATACCACTTCATGGTAAAGGTTATGAATGGAAAACCTGATGTTTCCTATATTATCTACAAAGAAATGTTCAACGTCGATAAACAAGGTGAATTTTTCCATGTCATTAGTGACACAAGTGGAGATAGGCATTCTATTTTTGCCGCTAGTCTATTCGCAGAGTGCAAAAGCTATATTGAAAGCCTTTTGCTAATGGATGTTAGTGCCAATGTAATAATGGATAGACACATCAATGATCTTGTCTTATGTGGCACGATGTTAAAGAGAGATCAATTCCTTACAAGAAAGGATGTAATGAATGCCTAGCGAAAGGTGCATTCTACTCAGACACAAAAACAAAAATTTGATTCGATAAGTATCATGATGTGGAATAGACAGGACTTTGACAACTTCTTCTACTTTCAATGGCCTAATGGGAAAGATACACCTTTCGTTATCATGGTTTAGAAACCATGGATGTTGGATAAGATGGTTAGCCACTCGCACAATTTAGTCATCTTGATGGATTCCACGGTTGCCAGTAACAAATATGGGGTGAGGCCTTAC
This sequence comes from Sequoiadendron giganteum, assembly GCA_007115665.2. Taxonomy (NCBI): domain Eukaryota; kingdom Viridiplantae; phylum Streptophyta; class Pinopsida; order Cupressales; family Cupressaceae; genus Sequoiadendron; species Sequoiadendron giganteum. The sequence continues at coordinate 543,988,271 of CM021108.1, forward strand.
AAACATTGACAAATAGTTCTTCATCTTTTCAATGATCTTGTTGGCTATAAACCTGACAATGCTCATGTTGAGTTGTTATCTCTATAGTTTCCATTGTATTCTTTGATCATTTTTGACGAGCAACAGAGTGGTGTGCCAGTTGCATGGGTAGTGTCTACACGAAACAAGATTGAGGACATCTTTGCATGGCTATGCGTATTGCATGACCATGGAAGAAGAGCCAGACCCGACTGGAGAATCAATGCATTTTTTACCAATGATGTGACTACAAAAATCCAAGCCATACAGTATGTGCATCTATTTGTTCATTTGTGTACCTTTATCATTTGCTATTTATTTTCAATGCCACTTTCTCTTGCAGATAAGCGGTAAACAATATCATTTGTATTGTCTATTGGGGTTGTATTTCAATGTCGTGTGCTTCTATGCCTTTGGCATGTTAAAAGTTCTTGGTTGAAGAATCTATATAAGTATGTAGCCAAGGAAAGGGCAATGGAAATCTTCCAAAAACTTGGCACGATCATGATGGCAATTGGTGATAAAGACGATAGTGTCACTCAACTATTGAATTCTTTCTTTGATGAGTTCAATGATCAACCGTGATTTCTATAGTACTTCAATAGGACATGGTGCAAAGGAGAAGGTTGAATTGGTGAGTTGACAATTTTCGTCACCTCATAGGATTTGCACCATTCACATTATTCAATGTTACCTATAATACGTTGTGGTTTACTTAACTATTGGATTTATTTTTTCGCAGCCGTGTGGGCAAAAAATTCTAGACTATTCCCATATTCCAACCAGGATACAAATGCAACTATTGAGTCATACCATTGCTTACTCAAAACTCGGTACTTGTGTGATCGTTCTAAAAAATGCACCAGGAGAATGGACTATTTGTATTACACACTTGTGTATAAAATGGAACCATTCTATAGGAAAAAGGAAAAGTTGCAGTATTATGTTTTTTCAACAAACTATAAGTTTTTTAAAATGTGATCTAGTTTGGAGTGGGCCAAGGTGATTCCTGATGATCACTGTGTTCCCAATGAAACACATTTTGGATGGTACTGGGTGAAAAGTCAGAGTAGGTCTGACCACTACCTTGTTCAGAAATTTGGGGAGCACCTTTTTGTTTGTGAGTGCCCTTGGAGTTTGCAGGGGAACACTTGCAAACATGTCTTGAAGGTTGTTGGCTTGATTAAAAGATCATTTGTCATTGAAGGGGTGGTTCACGGTAAGTGAATTTCAATTCAAATTTCTTTACTTTATGGGAGTCCATTGTGTTTTGCATTTTCTACTGCCTAATACAAGTTTTATCTATTTGGTCATTTAGATGGGGGAGGTCAACCAATTGATAGAGGGATAGATTTGAATGAGACATTGTCACAAGGGGCGTCAAAGAAAATAATCCTAATATTCTCACCACTATGCAAGCTCCTTCTATCACTCATGTATTTGATGAACACATGCTCAAAATGTGTATTTGGAATGACACAAACCAAATCTTGAACAAAGTGATGATTACACCGCCACAGTGTCTACAACAAGTGTAATCATACGCACAGTGTGTGGAGATGTTTCTATAGGACCTACAACAATCAAATGCATTTCCCTTTCAATTCATTCTCGATCCTGATGAAGCTGCAACTAGCACCATTTGAATACGTCCATGGTTTAGTGCAAGTAGGGATCGACATCGATGTGTAACCCATCATATGAAGCGTGTTACAGAACACTCATATCAACAATCTCCTATGTATGACTCCTTTTCCTTCTCTACAAACAATAGCTCCAATGTGAATGTGAATATGCAATGTCAGACTTCAGGAACAACTAATATGGATATGGCAGAGGATACAACATCTGATACGGGTGAATATGAGAAAACCCATTTCAATTTCTATATTGTAATAGGAAATGGTATTGCAGATTTCTTTTTCTAGAATGTGCTTCTACCACATCATAAACATTTTGATTTCTTTTTTGGCCCTTTTTGTTTGCTTCAACACTCCAATCCGGGGAAAGGAGTCCTCGTCAGTGACTATCTTTCGTGAGTGTAAACCCAATGGAAGGTATGGTTCAAATTTAATAACTATGTGTACGTAATTCCAATTTTGGGTATGACATTATGCAATACCATGGTTCCTTATAAAAATTTGGCTACGGTGATAGGATGATGTTGGCCAACATGCATTCACTTTGTTGCTTCTTCAAGAGTTAATAAGGATTGCACAAGCATACTTCAGTGAACCTTTGTCTATAGGTAAGCATAGTGCACACGGTCCTTCCTCAACCCGTGAAGAGAAAGAAGAGTTTGTTCAATGAAAATTTTATCTATTTCTTTCAAATTGCTCGCTTCTTTTCAAGTTTTCTCATACTCGCAAGTCACTGAAAATGGTCATATTGTTTGAGTTATTGGAAACACACTGTCCCATGTCACTTTGTTCCTTCCGAAAAGTTTTGTTTCGTTACCACTAAAAAATAGTCATAGTCTCTGCACTGTTGGAAAACACACTATTCCTACACACTTTCCCTATCACCAATCTCAAACCTATTCTATTGAGGCATATTTCACAATAGTGGGCTTCAATCCCACAAGAAATCTTCACAAAGACAATACTCTCAACATAGCACAATTTAGGTTTTCAACTTCTCAAGCCCAAACCAGTTTAATCACCATCTTTAGACTCCTTAAAAGCTTTAATTCAAACAAAACAAACCTTTACCAAGTCTTCCCTTTCATATTTTCATCATTTCTCCATGACTGTCCTTAATGTGCTACCATGACACTCAAACACAATATTTATTTTCCACAACCAACCTACTCAATGCTTAAGACATCTTTATTTGAGTTAAAATAGAAAAAATAAAACTCTTCACAAAGTCTGGCTTTACACACCATTCCCATTTCCCTCTAATCGGACTTTTAAAATTTGTCAAAATTTTGCCTAAATTGGGCATGACTGGTTACTTTTAACAGTGATGAGGTCTGATATTTTGGGTAAAGGGTTTTCAATCACTCATGAAAGATTGATTAAAATCCTCACGTTATATTTCAAAGTTGACTTGCTATGGAGGGTTGCCAGTCACTCAAGTTATCTGACTGAACCTTTCCTTTGTGCTCTTACCGACCCCTTTTACCCAACCTATTGATCTCTTATTTTCCACTTGGGCTTAAATACTTATGTCGTGAAAGATTTTTTCCGACCAGCCCCACCAGTATATTCTATGAGTTTTATGCAGCTTGGCGAACTATCTGATCACAGGTTTTGATCTGGACCATTTCTTGCAAACCTCACAAGTTTTCCTACTGATGTCACTTAAGTGGTGCGAGGTGTGCGAGATGTCGCCATCTGTCATATGCGAAAGAGTGGGGCCTTTTCGCGAGGCGCCAACAGTGACAAGTGGGCATCATTTCACCAATGGGAATTTAATGATGGGGATTAATGATGACCATCCCTCGCAGGCCTCGCACGATCAGAGTAAATGTTCCAAACATACCGTGAGGCTTGCGAAAAGCTGACACGTGGCCTGGCTCTTAGAACAACAGGGCTAGGTGGGGCCTACTGCTCGATTGCAACCTCATGTTTTTGTGGGCTATGATTGATTGTGGTTTTTCTCAGGCACTGATGTGGATTTTCAACACTCATTGACTCGATCTGAGTCATCTGGCTTGCTAGGTCTGTTCCACATCAATGGTTCAAATTCAAAGGGGGTATTGTTCATCCGTGTGAGGAATTTTTGCGCTCTGTAACTTGTTTCATTAATGGTGTGGGTTTTTCAGTGGATTTTCCTACTGATTTCCTTGCGTGCAAGCAGTAGCCTCCTGATAAATATAATGATGGGCTATATGCCTGGAATAAATTTATGGTGGCAATATCAGCCACTAATCATTCGCATGCTTGTGCAAACATTGGGGCAATTATTATTCCCTACACCGGATTACTCTATAAATACCTGTTGAATTGCTCAGTATTATCATTGCTTTTTTTTTTGAGTTGATCTGTTTGTAGGTAGTGGACTTGTTTAATAATTTTTAAGCTATGCATCTTCAATGGACAAGTCTGAGGTGCACCGAAGTACTAGAGTAGGTGCGAGGAATTCTCAGAATGACGAGGAAAAATATTCTCCTGATGCTCCTGAGGCGAGTGCTCGAGGTGCAGAAAAATGGCTCGGACGCTGCAGTTCTCCTATCATGCTCTCTTCGAGCTCTAGTGGCGATAGGTCTGAGATTGACTCAGACTATCACTGCTATCTTGCAGCCATGACCGAGCTCGTGGGAGTTGATGAAGAGGTCCTTGAAGTTTCACCAATAACTGCAATGGCACCATGTCAAGTTGTTGGGGTTAGTGCTGATGTGGATAGAAAAAAGAAAGTGGTTTTGCCTCAAACTGAGGCTAGAACCAGAAGTTGTCACCTATACCAGGGCCGTGTGTTGACTAAATGATTGCTTTTGTGTGTTGCTCGTGGGTGGTGCTTCGATTGGTGGATATGGATGTGTGCATGTGTGGCATGCTCTATTTTGTTTTTTCTCCAACTGGTTACTAGATGTAACCGTTTTTTTATTCCTCAGATTATATACTATTTTTCTAATGATAAGGAATATTTTTTGGGGGTGGTGAATTCGAATTTCATTTTCATTTTTGAATTTAAGAATGGAGCCTGAGGCTTGTTGCTCTCCTATTCTATAAAGGATATTTCACTGCTCATTGTTAAGGGTCAGATTTTTTGGCATCCCAGGGCTTAGTTTTTGTACAGTCAGTTTGTTATTGTAGGTTTTTATTTGAAGGTATTTGCTGGTATGTTTTGTCTAGGGCAGGAATATTATAAAACAAGCAGGCTCTTCTTATGTAATTAAAGATATTGAAGCAATAAATGACAATATGTTAGAAAAAATGCTCTCTTGGTTTCATGTCATGAATTATGAATGAGTTTATTAATGATACATTCATTCAGCTTCAATGGTAAATTTGAGTGTGTACCTCATTTTCCTACTTTAACTTAATGAGCTAATTAAACTGCTTAAAATGAGTTAAACATTTATGATGTTGTCTTCAGGATTCCTAAGGAGTATTGTTTTGATAACTGAAAGTATCATAGTGTAAATCACTATGCTGATATGTCCCTGATATCTCTGTTATGATTTATATGACTCCCACCCAATGGATAAAGCATTGGATAATTTCTTCAGGATCCCTATTGTGAGAATATAAGGTTGTAGTTCTAAGCACGGTGGTTTAAAATATGAACAAATCTAATATATCAAACCTTATCTCTTTGGAGATAAAAATCTTATGTTAATTTTCAGTCTTGTTGCTTTAAGATATTTGTTGTTATTCTTTGGTTTGCCACAACCTAGATAATTTCTATCTAATTGCATTGGTGGGGACTGTATCTGTAAAAAGAAGTGTTCTTACCAGGCCATGAAACATTCTCATGAACACACTTAGGAAAACCCTCCTTGGTTTCACAGAGCCAAAAGTGTAGGATATTTCAGTCTTTGACTGAATCTTGTCAGTTGGCCACTAGCCTTTGTGATTCTTGAATATAGAGGTTGGCTACCTCTTAGAGAGTTTCAAAGTTTAGTTGGAAAATAAAAACACCAACAAAATTACGACTTTGTTGGGGAACAAACTCAAATGTTTTGGTTGTAGACAGCGTTCTTAAGAGTCATTGCATAAGAGTCAAATGATTTGCCATTCTGAATTTACATAGTGAACATTTTCAACCCTAGAAGGAAGAGGTTGTTGAAATGAACTTGACAATCCTATGATCTGTACTGCTCCACTGGAAAAGGACTTAGGAGTTTTGGGTGCAGACAGTCCTGTCATAAATTTCATTATAATAACTGACATATTACTGGTAACCTTAAAGGTTAAACTCAATGGAATAGGCCCTCTGCCTGAATCATTAGTTGAATGGTGGTTTTATTGGGGAGAACTTCTAAGAAATTTAAAAGAAAAAGAGAAAAGAGAAACCACATCAGTTGGAGGTGACTATCCAGAATAATTTGTTTAAGTGGAGCTGAATGTAAAGTTTGGATGTTGACGGATTGTGGTTTTGAAAGAAATTGGTAGCGGCATGGTGTTAAAATGTTTGAGATATGACTCTGTTTTGGACAAAGACCCAAAATCTAACAAGCTTTGAAAAGGAATTTCATATTTATGTTGAAATTCAGTCCTTTGTTGAAGAGGTGGCGACTCTGTCTGAAGAAGCAATTGATATATGAAGGAAAATTCCCAGATCTATGATATTTACAGTTAGGGAGAGAAGATTAACAACTGCTACCAAAATTACCAGGTATTTTATTAAATCTAAACAATTCACTATTATAATTGTTAGGGGTGTTTGTAATTAAGGATGAAACATGGTTCCAAACTAGATGTCTAGCATCAAGAAAGGAACAATGATTAGATTTTCCATACTTCTAATGATGCAATATGTAAAAGGACTTATGAATTTTTTTTTATGTTGCATCATATCTCTGAAAGAAAGGAATAATAATTTCAGTCACTAATGGAATCATGGTTGAAATGATAAATGATATGTTTGATACACATTTACTGTTTTGATGAATTTTAAATGGGTATAAGTTATTTCCCATATGTAAAGTCAGACATAAATATGCAAAGAGAACAAGTTTCATTAAGCCCTTCAGGGGGTTTTGTAACTCAAAGGTATATTCCTTTTATTTTCAGTGATATGAGTGGTTACCCTAATCTAATTCCTAAGAAGATTAGGAAGTATTTGCCTAAATACATAGGGAAAAGTGCAGAATCAACCTCTAGGCATTTACACGATTTTGTAGATGTAATGGGGGATTATGAAATCAGTCGTGAGGATGTTGTTATGAAGCTTTTTGGGCAATCCTTAAGGGGTGATGTCAGGGATTGGTTTTCATATTTACCCACCTATTATGTTAACTCATGGAATCAGTTGGTGATAGTTTTTATTGAACAATTTGGTGAAAGAGTCAAGCCCAACATATTAAGAAAAGGTTTTATGGGAATCCACATAAAAGAAGAGGAGCTAATCCCGTATTTTAATCTCAGATTTTCAAAAGCTATAAGAGAAATACCTAGAGAAATAAGACCAAGTGAGGTTGAATGCTTGGTTGTATATCTTGGTGCTTTTGACAAAAGGATGGGTTACTGTAGACACATAAAAATGGCCTAGACCCGCAAACCACATTTTTCTATATCATGCTTCGTCTCAACATAATTAAAATATTTAATTATGTCCTATAGTACAATGTCAACTATTAATTAAATAATTCTTAATTATTTAATTAATTCATGTCTTTTATTACTCCTGGCTATTTAAAATAAATAAACAAACTTTATTTAAATACGTCGCTAATTTCTTATGTCACTCTATAATTAAATACATTCCTAAATTTATTTAATTATTATTAGTCCATTACTTCCTCTTGATTATTTAAATAAATAAACTTTATTTATTTATTTAATACGTCATTAATTATTTATGTCTGCTCATAATTAAATAAATTCCTATTATTTATTTAATTATTATCCTCTCTAGCTTTCTTTCTAATTTTAAATAAAATCATTTATTTAAAATTATTTATCCTCTCCAGCTTTCTTTGTGATTTTAAATAAAATCATCTATTTAAAATTATCCATTTTCTTCAACTTTCTTTCTAATTTTAAATAAAATCATATTTAAAATTACCCACTTTCTAATTTCCCTCTTTTTAGTAAGTAATTCAAATTAATTATTTATTGTCATGTGACCCCACCTTCTCAATTAAATTTAAGTTTTAACTCAAAATAGTCTTTTTCCTCCAAAAATCAAGTAATGTCTATTATTATTTGATTCTCCAGACACCTCTTTTTTTGTGCCAATCTTATCTCTTGTCACATGCATTGCCAACCCTTGATTTGATTTTCTAAAAATCAATCATGTCCATTCATTTCAAATTTGACCTAATGTTTCCCTAACCCTAATTATGGGTTGTCATATTAAATCTTGTCCATTGATTCTAGGGCACTTATCAACTTTCAATCTTGGCCATTGATTAAGACATCTTATTGACATCCAAATCAGACCTTTCCTATAAGTAAACTCTCTCATAAGCTATTTGGGTGTTGATTCTTCAAGTGTCCTTATGCTGTCAAAATCATTCTTGTGTTTCATCTATTTCTATCTATTATCATCTATCTTCATCCACACATATTATGCAAGTACATGATGCTAGTGTGAGACAACAATCTTCAATATTTTGCTAGTCACTTGTCATAGGCTTATTATTGCACACTCAAATCTGAGGGCAATTATCGTATTCAAGAAAAATGGAGAATAGAAATAGAGGTTAATCAATGGTAGCATTAAGATTTGGTAATAATGTTTTATATTTTATGTCTTTATGCTCATTTGTGCTTCATTGTTTATTAGGGTTTGATTTATATGTGTTATTGCATGTTGTAAGAAGACAATAGAAAATTAATGATGTATTGAATAAAATAATAATATTTATTTATTTAATAATCATGAAGAATACAATAGACATGAATTATTTAAATAATAATGAATTATTTAGTTAATAGAAATAAGACCAAGTGAGGCTGAATGCTTGGTTGTATATCTTGGTGCTTTTGACAAAAGGATGGACTACCTATTAAGAGATAAAGAACCTACAAACCTGCACCAAGCATATCAAATGGCTATGGAGATTGAGAAAAACATGAAATACTCAATGATGAAAGGGTATCAGGCTGCAAGTATTGATTACTCTGACCTAGCTCGTACTAGTAAAATTTCAGAGTTGGCTACACATAACATTGATTATGATAAGAGTTATTTGAAAACTGTAATAGCTCCACCATTGCAGTGTGATGATGATGAGATCCAAGTTGAAATCCAGTCCAATTTGAATGATGATGATCAAACTTCTTTTGTGCTAGAATTGTATGAAATGAATAGGCAAGAGGAAGAATCACCATATGAGTTTTTCTTGAGATTTTTAGAAGCCTTAATACAAATTCCTAGAGGTCTCAGACCTAATGAATATGAATGCATTGACTTGTTTTGTGAACTTTATGAACAAGGGCTAAGTGCTTTGCTAGAAGAATTGAAACCTGCTAACTTGGCCCAAGTCCTTAAATGGATAGAAATTGCAGAATCAGCCAAGAATGTATCTGCACAAAATGAAGATAATGCTTGCCCGTTTGAAGAAAGTTGGATAACTGCAGAAGAATTTGAGGGGAAAAATGATGAAGGATTAAGGGAGACACCCATTGTTGTTCCTTATCTTGAGTATAATGCTCATGTCACTGAGATTTTGTTACATGCTAGTGATTGTGATTTTAGAAGTGATGATTGCATTACCGAGGATGGAGTTGAGCCTCTCCTTTTACCAGAGTTGCATGGAAATGTGGAACCTCATGATTTTACTTGTTTCCAAATGAAGGAACAACTTTCAAATGATAAATATTTAGAGTATACTCCAAGTATACTGGCAATTGAAAAAATTTATTGTATAAATGTGGAGGAATTTGAGGACAATGAGGTGTGTGATCAAAAGAATAGTACTAGAGATAATCAACATATTGATGAAAATATTGGTACTATTTATTTTCTTGACTATTTGTATGAAGCTAAGAATAATTTTTTGTTATCAGGTAGCATTGATATTGCTGGTAAGAAAATTCCAGCTTATAATGAAGGTAACATTGATATTGCTAGTGAAAAGTTTCCATCTTATAATGAAGGTGGCATTGATATTGCTGGTGAAAAGTTTTCATCTTGTACTGAAATTTTCACTTATAAATTAAAACATACAGCAGGTGGTGTTGAACACAAGTAGGCCAGTGCATACTGTTGTTTCTCAATTGCCCATGATGAGATTGATGTGTTTGACTCTGTTTTTGAAGTATTTCATTTGGGAATGGATGAAGGATTGTAGGAAGGGATGTATGCTAAGGAACCTGAGATGAATGTGTTTACACATTCCCTGGAGAAAGGTGTAACTTATATGGCCTACCTCTGTGGTATCAAGATGTGTTCCAAAACACCTGAACATAGGTGTTGGCAACCAAGCTTGTATGGAAAGCATCAGGGTGAGGATTCCCCAAGTTATGTGTCCTCATTGTTGTATTATGAGGGTCTATGTGACATACACATAGTTTTATATGAAAGTTTTCAGCCCTATGTACAAGCTGATGATGATGCCAAGATGTGTGATGTTGCAGACTAGATAAGTTATGAATGTTTCCACTTCTCGGCTCAATTAAGTCAGCATTCTATGAAGTATGACTAGGTGCAAGATAAGGTAAAATGTCATTATGGTCATATGTTACAGTTAATTTTTGGACACAGGGTGTTGACTGATCAAATACATGGGAGTATAAGTAAACATTATGATATTTCCAAGGATACTGATTACTCTGGTAACCCAAAAGTATCAAGAGGTGAAATTTTCAGATTTGGTTTACTCCAGGTAATAGAGAATTTTGTTTTTGACAAGGGTAAAATTTGATTTCTCTTGTTTGGTGGCCTGGGGCCACCAAGTTGGATATACACAAGTTCAAATTGACAAGAAAGGTAGAAAATTCGTCAAGGCACTTGTGCGATTCAATAGTCTGGTCTGTGAAGCTAGAATTTCTAAATTCTTTCTATGCCCGCAGGGGGCATACATCCCCAATCGGAGCCATTGATGGGACTTTTAAAATTTGTCAAAAATTTTCCTAAATTGGGCATGATTGGTTACTTTTGACAGTGATGAGGTCTGATATTTCAGGTAAAGGGTTTTTGATCACTCATGAAAGATTGATTAAAACCCTCACGTTATATTTCTAAGTTGACTTTCTATGGAGGGTTACCACTCACTCAAGTTATCTGACTGAACCTTTCATTCGTGCTCTTATCAGCCCCTTTTACCCAGCCTATCAGTCTCTTATTTTCCACTTGGGCTTAAATTCTTGTGCCATCGAAGGTTTTTTCTGGCCGGCCCCACCAATATATTCTATGAGTTTTAAGCAGCTTGGTGAATCGTCTGATCACGGGTTTTTATCTAGACCATTTCTCGCAAACCTCGCAGGTTTTACTGCTGATGTCACTTAAGTGGTGTAAGGTGTGCAAGATTCTGCCATCTGTCATATACAAATGAGTGGGGCCTTTTCTCAAGGCACCAGCAGTGACAAGTAGGCATCATTTCACTAGTGGGAATTTAATGATGGGGATTAATGATGACCATCTCTCGCAGGCCTCACACAATTAGAGTAAATGTTCCAAATGTACAGTGAGGTTTGTGAAAAGGCGACACATGGCCTAGCTCTTAGAACAACAGGGCTAGGTGGAGCTTGTTGCTCGATTGCAACCTCCTATTTTCATGGGCTATGATTGGCTATGGTTTTTCCTAGGTGCTGATGTGGATTTTCAACACTCATTGACTCGATCTGAGTCATCTGACTTGCCAGGTTTGTTCCACATCAATGGTTCAAATTCAAAGGGGTTACTATTCATCTGTGTGAGGAATTTTTGTGCTCTATAACTTGTTTCATTAGTGGCACGGTTTTTTCAGTGGATTTTCCTCCTGATTTTCTTGCATGCGAGCAGTAGCCTCCTGATAAATACAATGATGGGTTGTATGCTTGGAATAAATTTGTGGTGGCAATATCAGCCACTAATCATTCACATGCTTGTGCAAGCATTGGGGCAATTATTATTCCCTGCACCGGATTACTCTATAAATACCTACTGAATTGCTCAGTATTATCATTTTTTTTTTTGAGTTGATCTGTTTGCAAGTAGTGGACTTGTTTAATAATTTTTAAGCTATGCATCTTCAATGGACAAGTCTGGGGTGCGCCGAAGTACCATAGTAGGTGCGAGGAATTCTCGGCGTGAGGAGGAACAACGTGCTCCTGATGCTCCTGAGGTGAGTGCTTGAGGTGTGGGAAAATGGTCTAGGCGCTACATTTCTCTTGTCGTGCTCTCTTCGATCTCTAGTGGTGATGTGTTTGAGACTAACTTGGACTATCACTGCTATCTTGCATCCATGACTGAGCTCGTGGGAGTTGATGAAGAGGTCCTTGCAATTCCACCAATAAGTGCAATGGCACTGTGTCAAGTTGTTGGGGTTAGTGTTGATGTGGATAGAAAAAAGAAAGTGGTTCCGCCTCAAACTGAGGCTAGAACCAAAAGCGGCCACTTGTACCGGGGTCGTGTGTTGACTAAATGATTGCTGGTGTGTGTTGCTCATGGGTGGTGCTTCGACTGGTGGATATGGACGTGCACATGTGTGGCATGCTCTGTTTTGTTTTTTCTCTGACTGGTTACTAGGTGTAACCATTTTTTTTGATTCCTCAGATCATATATTGTTTTTCAAATGATGAGGAATATTTTTTGGGGGTGGTGAGTTCGAATTTCATTTTCATTTTTGAATGAAATTCAATTTTGAATTTAACAATGGAGCCCAAGGCTTTTTGCTCTCCTATTCTGTAAAGGAGATTTCACGGCTCATTGTTAAGGGTTAGATTTTTTGGTATCTGAGGGATTAGTTTTTGTAGAGTGAGTTTGTTATTGTAGGTTATTCTTTGAAGGTATCTGCTGGTATGTTTTTGTCTGGGGTAGGAATATTATAAAACAAGTAGGCTTTGCTTACGTAATTACAGATATTGAAGCAATAAATGACAATATGTTTGAACAATTTCTCTCTTGGTTTCATGTCATGAATTATGAATGAGTTTATTAATGATATATTCATTTAGCTTCAATGGTAAATTTGAGTGTGTACCTCATTTTCCTGCTTTAACTTAATGAGTTAATTAAGCTGCTTAAAATGATTTACACATTTATGATGTTGTCTTCAAGATTCCTAAGGAGTATTATTTTGATAACTGAAATTCTCATAGTGTAAATCACTATGGTGATATGTCCTTGATATCTCTGTTATGCTTTATATGACTCTCGCCCAATGGATAAAGCACTGGATAATTTATTTAGGATACCTGTTGTGAGAGTATGAGGCTGTAGTTCTAAGCACGGCGGTTTAAAATATGAACAAATCTAATATATCAAACCTTATCTCTTTGGAGATAAAAATTCTATGTTAATTTTCAGTCATGTTGCTTTAAGATATTTGTTGTTATTCTTTGTTTTACCACAACCTGGATAATTTCTATCTAATTGCGTTGGTGGGGATTGTATATGTAAGAAGAAGTGTTCTTACTAGGCCATGAAACATTCTCATGAACACACTTAGGAAAACCATCCTTGGTTTCATAGAGCCAAAGGTGTAGGATATTTTAGTCTTTGACTAAATCTTGTCAGTTGGCCACTAGCCTTTGTGATTCTTGAATATAGAGGTTGGCTACCTCTTAGAGAGTTTGAAAGTTTAGATTGAAAATAAAAACACCAACACCCTCAATGGCTATTCAAATTCCTACTAGCCATTAAAATGAAGACTATCAAACCTATTTTTTAATTCACATCCCTCCTTTAGACTGTGATTATCTTTTTGGATACCCATCAGAGAATTTTAAAACATATCTAAAAACCAACATATGTTACTTTTGAAAGCAGTGATCAAATTAGGACTGCTAACGTGCAAATTAGGCCTAATTAGTTGTTAACCTAGATAGGGCTTATTGATTAAGCTATCTCCACCATCAATTTCTCCTAACAATTGCTTGGAACCCACCAAATTAGGTTTGTTAAAGCTTAATAATCCATCAAATTTTCATTTTGATAATCATTTTTATAAACCATAGGTCTTAGGCTTCTTGAACACTCTATTTTCTGGACCTTAGCATAGTTTTCAGTCAAGGAACTTCACCTTTCCACATATTTTCCTTTACCACTTGACTTGTGACCTCTAAAATATGAAGGTACATACAACAAACATGCATACGTGCCCATACAAATCCATACTAATCTGTACCAATTTGAAATGGAAGGTGATTGGATGGACCATTATTCACAAGTACTTAAACATGCATATGTGCCTGTACAAATCCGTACAATTGCCTGAAACAATGAAATTTTTTCGAAAATGCATTAAAAACAGAGGTTTTCCTTATTCATTCTTCAAATCTCAATGATCCATGCCTTCTCAATTGGTTACAAGGCCTTTTTAACAAAAAATCATCATGACCTTTCAATTTCTAACTACTTTCCAAGTGAACCAAACTAATGTGACTATTCACAAGTCCTATGTTGCATTTTTGCAACTTCACAAATTTGTGTTGACAACTTGTAGATTTTTCCAAATTTGACACAAAACGTTGAGTATTGACTCTCCTAATGACTTCAATAAATTGAAAATGACTTACATGACCCTTGAACAATGTTAAAACATCAAAAATTGATCAACCTTCAATATTTGCATCCTAGAATCATAATATTCTCAAGATGCTCTTGCATCACATGCAGAGGCTGTTTTAGATGTTTAGTCTATTTTGAGTTTTTATGTTACATGAAGTGGTTGTTTTAGATAAATTGTCATAGTCTTTGTACTATTGGAAAACACACTATCCCTACATAGTTAGTTCATTATGAAAAGTTTTCTTTCACTTTCAATTTTTTGAGAAACTATACCGTACACTCCAAATGTTTCGAAACCACTTTCATTGTATTGGAACCATTCTATATTTAAGTATGCATAAATGGACAAGTTTAGTAGGCCACATAATATACAAGTGTATGAGCTATTTTTTGAAAAACAATAAAATATAAAACTTTCTATCATTGTTTGTTGTTCTCTTTTTTCCTAAGAATTAGCTTTGTTTATTTTCTTTCTATTGTTATCTATCATAACCTATGCAAGAATCAAGCCTTGATTTGGATTTAGAGAAGCCAACATACAAAGTGTGTTTCTAATTAGATAATGTTGTTGTATCTATTGAAATTTTTGTTGTCTTTCATTTCAGGCATTTTAGCTCCTGTTGTTCCAATCATGCATTGCCATATGCCCATTGGAGAAACTGCACATGCTGCTTTACGAAGAACAGGTACAATAGCTTTAGTGAAAACATTATCTATATCTTCCACTTTGCTTGCTTCTTTTTCAGTGTTTCCATTGCATAGACAGTGTCTTTCCACTTATAAAATGCAGTTGTAAATTCTAGAAAAGTTGTGTTGTCTTTATTTTAGGCATTTTAGCACCTGTTGCTCTAGTTGTATAGAAGATTTCACATTGTTCACAAGCATGGGTGGCTAGTTGGTTGACCAACTACCACTACCATATTCCATGCAATATTCTTGCTCACATTGAATAATTAAGTCTCCCATACAAGTTGCAAGAAAAAATGTTAAGGAGAATTGATAGAAAAGGGCCAAATTGCACTAATTTGAACTACCATAATTATGCTCACTTCTTTAACAACGTCTTTGGTTTATGGGAAAAAATGGGCATGGATGTTCAATAGTACAATCTACAAATAGAGATTGTAAATTTATGGGATTGGTCAATGTCTCTTTATCACGAAATTCAAAACCTCTTCCTAGCTGGATGCATCTGGAAGGTATGCATTCCACCAATTGTAATCATATGCAAGCACAATCTTACGGATGAGCTGAGCATGAGGTTTATAAGATTCCTTAAGGGGGAATCTCTAATTAGCAATCACATGGGTCCTGTGGAGGAATGGTTGTTGGTCGTCTTCAAATTCAACCACATTGTCAGGTTTGAGATCCACCATATTAGACCATCATTCAGGTTGCTACATGCGTATTACAGGGTGACAACATTATATGTTGTCAATTCCACCTTAACAATCAAAAATTATACCTGTTCGTAAATGGTTGACATAGTTCTCAATGTTAGCAGTATTAAATGTGGCTTGTAATTTTCTTCACAAACTATAATATTAACTCAAAATGTTTTTACATCTAACTATGTGATGGGAATTTTTTATTTGAGATCAAATCCAAAACATTGTCACAACCCTGTTTGTTGTCCATCCTGCAACTTTTTTTGTATATTTTTTGTTCGTAACATCTTATGATATTGAAATGGAATGTTTGCTACAAGTTGGCGTTGTTATAAAATATAAAGGTATTTTTAAATATTGTTATAAAATGTGAAGCTTAAGTTGAATATTTATGCACTTTTTTGTTCACAGAGATGACAGTCATTAAGGCAAAGCAGTAGAGATTCAATAAGTTCAATGCCCTATTTGATGATAAAATATGAAGGTGAACTTCAATACACTATGTTGTTACAGTCTACATAACAATAACTATTGTCTTTGAACAAGATTTGAGAAGTGATTGACAACCTTGTATGTTTTTCCATTCTGCAACGTCTTTTGCACATCTTGTGTTTCAAACATATGACAATATTGCAATGGAATGTTTGCTACAAGTAAGGGTTGCTATAAAATATGAAGGTGAAATTCAATGCATTGTTTTTTTATAGTCTGCATAACAGTAATGGTTATCTTTGAACAAGATTTGAGAAGTGACTGACAACCTTGTATACTTTTCCATTGTACAACTTTTTTTGTGCATCTTGTGTTCCAAACATATGATGATATTACAATGGAATGTTTGCTGCAAGTAAGGGTTGTCATGAAATATGAAGTTGAACTTCAATACATTATGTTGTTATAATCTGCTTAACAGTAACTGTTGTCTTTGAACTACATTTGAGAAGTCATGGACAACCCTTGTGTGTTTTCCATCATGCAACTTTTTTTTGTGCATCTTGTGTTCTAAATGTATTATGATATTGAAATGGAATGTTTGCTACAAGTAACGATTCTTAAGAAATATGAAGCTAAACTTCAATACATTGTGTTGTTACAGTCTACATAACAATAACTGTTGTCTTTGAGCTACATTTGAGAAGTCACGGATAACCCTATGTGTTTTCCATCATGCAACTTGTTTTTGTGCATCTTGTGTTCTAAATGTATTATGATATTGAAATGGAATGTTTGTTGCAAGTAAGGGTTCTTAAGAAATATGAAGTTGAACTTCAATACATTGTGTTGTTATAGTTTGCATAACAGTAACTATTGTCTTTGAACAACATTGGAGAATTCAAGGACAACCCAGTGTTTTTTCCATCATTCAACTTTTATTTGTGCATATTGTGTTCTAAAGGTATGATGATATTGAAATGGAATATTTTCTGAAAGTAAGGGTTCTTATAAAATATGAAGTTTAACTTCAATACATTGTGTTGTTACAGTCTGCATAACAGTAATTGTTGTCTTTGAACAACATTTGAGAATTTGGGGACAACCCGGTGTGTTTTCCATCAAGCAACTTTTATTTGTGCATCGCGGGTTCTAAACATATGATGATATTGAAATGGAATGTTTCCTAAAAGTAAGGGTTCTTATACAATATGAAGCTAAACTTCAAAACATTGTGTTTTTATAGTCTGCATAACAATAATTGTTGTCTTTGAACTACATTTGAGAAGTCAGGGACAACCCTATGTGTTTTCCATCGTCCAATTTTTTTGTGCATCTTGTGTTCTAAACGTATTACGATATTCAAATAGAATTTTTCTAAAAAGTAAGGGTTCTTATAAAATATGAAGCTGAACTTCAATACACCATTTTGTTACAGGGGTATGTGCAGGATCATGATGGGCCAAAAAGTGGCAATGAGAAAAAAATCACGTTTTGGATCAACTCAAAAACGCAGAAATGTCGAGTTGACATTTCTAGGTTCGGGTGTTTGTACATTTAGCCGAACCAAAGCCCAAACCTAGTTTCTATAAATCAGATATCGGATTTGGATCGGATATCCGATTTGTGGAAACATTATATAAAAAACAACTGACTCTTAAAACTTTATTTCTCACAGTTTGCACGCGGGCGCACAAGGAAAAGCAAAAATTTGATATCCACTTCTATCGGATATCTCATTTCAAAGGTAAGTATTTGGTTTTTTAAATGTTGTAATCGATTTTTCAAGTAGATTCACTTAATTTTAAGTAGTTTTTATGATTTTCTTTTTTCAAAAATAAGGTTTTCTATTGATTTTCATTAAAAACTAGAGTTTACATTGAATTTTTATTAAAAATTAATGTTTCTAAATGGATTTTGATTAAAAACTAGTGTTGTTGATGTATTTTTATCAAAAAATAGAGTTTGTTATGGATTTTTGTGAAAAGTAGGGTTTTTTCTGGATTTTTATTAAAAACTAGGGTTTTTTTACAATAATTTCATTTATATTGTGTAATTTCATATTAGATTAATTTTTTTTTAATTTTAATCATGTATTATGGCTGAGAATTAAAATCCACAAATGCCAAACGCTCCACCACCTCCACAGCCAAATGCTCCACCACCTTCGCAGCCACCAATTGAAGACTTAATTGGTGAAAAATTGGGGCAATTGAGGAGCATTTATGAAGTTTATAAGACAATCCCTTGATTGAGAGATATGACAAACACATTGAAGGAAATAATTAAAAATATAGAAACCCTCTCCACCCAACATAATACCTTTCATTCACGATGAGAAGCAATGAGGGAATATTATGGATGTGGGTTGTCTTATGATGATGTAAAAGATCTCCAAATAACCGAATCCCAAATAGCGTCTGTATTCATTGACCCCCACATCGATTTTCCAGTGAATGTTAATAAAACAAAACTTTCTATAAAATGGTGCATGCATAGGGACATTGTAGCTAACTTTTGGGATCGTTGGTGTATGGTTTTTGATAAACCACCGAACAATAATTCTGATATACCATTTTACTTTATTAAAAAATTATATGTTGAGTTTGTGTTAGGGAATCATGTCAATTACTTTGGCATTAAACCCTTCCAGGGCATTGGTGGAGGTATGCCCCAGGATAGACCTGGGGCAGTTAGAGTAGTCCCGCGCCCAAATGTTCCCCTTCCTCCCCTTCCTCTGCCACCTCCAATATATCATCTAGAGATTATCCAAGATGCAACCACATAGACTATTCAGGCTATTCACTCTTTGAGTGGTCATTTGGTTTCGCATGCTTCTACAGAAGCTTAGCCACATTCTGGTGATGTTGGTGAAGGTTCGAATATTGTTGCATCCTCCTCCTCAGGTTCATCTATTTGTGTTCCACATACTTGCACTATATGCCGCCAGATATGCTTGGGTCCTCTTGTATAACCCACTGAGCATCCCTTGGACACTTCTGATTATGACCTCCATGTTGTGGACATTATAGATTAGTTGCAGGGGAGTGGAGTGCACCCTATAGAGTCCTCTCCTGCTAAAGAGGGGGATGTTGGAATAGTGACATAGGTAAGATTTAAGTTGTAATTTCATAACTTGCATTTTTTTTAAATGAATATTAATAAGAGATAGTATCAAGTACTAATATTTATCTACATGGTCTATTTAAAAGTTGATGTCCGAGGAGGAGCTCACACGGGTGACTGATAGCACCCTTAGGGCCATTTCATTTGGCTTGGACACACATAGTTTATATTTTCACACTCACTTGTTTACATTTTATATTATATACTTGCTTGTCATTTGAATTGTCATTAATGAAATTATATAATAACTTATATGCTTATCCTATTTTTCTCTTGTAGGAGATACCTAGTGTGAGTGAGGTGCAGGCTCGTCTAGACTATGGAGGTGCAAAGTTAGATAAGGGGAAGGTAGTTGAACTCAAATTGGATTGAGTCAATATTTTTAAGATCTTATATTGATTATACATACATCGACATAGATTGGTAGTTTCGTATGTACTTGTCAATTTTATGTACTGAAAATTATGAGCTATACAGATTTGTTGACAAGTGACACACCACCTAAAGGAGTAGGTATTGGAACACCTCAAGGATTAGGTGTTGAAACACCTTAAGGAGGAGGTTTCGAAACACTTGAAGGAGATAAAGAAAAAGATCAACCTAAAGAGGTATGTGTTTATTTTATTTTTTGTTTGGTAAATATGTTCCTATTACCAATAATCGTATGCTGACGGATCAATTTTATATTTTTGTTCACATATATAGATTGAAATTTCAAATTTTGGTTTGGTATATTCTAGGAATCCCGACCCTTTGAAGAGACGTATATTTCAGGTAATCAAGATTTCAATTTTAGAGTTCAATTAAAATTCAATGTATATTGATTTTGATGTTAATTATTCGATTTTAAATTATATAGTATAAATAATCTCCATTGTGGTTTGAATTTTTCTTGTGCATATACCTTCAAAGCCAATGAGTGCTTCAAAGAGGCTCCATTTTGATGATCCACCAGTAGTTTAGGATGAGATAGACATTTTGGCATGTAAATTTTGAATACATATTGAGATGGCATATGCCACATTTTGTAAAACTTTGTTTGAGTTGGCATCGATGCCATTTTTGTATATGGACATACACTTGATTATTGGATAATTTGATATATAGAAGTTGACAATCGAAATTTAATTTGTTCCTCATGTGCATGATTAAACTCTTTGAAAATTTTATCTTGAGCAATGGTTAAATATCAATGTACAATAGCATAAAAAAGAATGGTTATATTATGTAGTTTATATTTATATTGTTGATAACATTGCATTACACATCTTTCAAACTCAAATCATTACTTCACATTGGATAACTAACAACTAGATGTTCATAGATGAAAAAATTTCAATTACAATATGGTTTTTACAAAGTCAACCTAAGCAGTTATGCAATTAATTCACATTGCATAACTAGAAACTATGAGCAGTTGCCAATTGCATTTGTTTGTCATTGAATTCTATGAGACCACATTTCTTTGAAAAAAAAATTCAAATTGTCCACTGGCTTGTCTATGCTACCACATTTTTCATACCTCATAACAATCACATTAAGTTGTAATAAATTAAATGATAGCCTATGGCTATTTAATTTATACTCATTTTATTTAAATGGATGAGGTCGACCTTCATTGATATTATTTTATAATTTATTATTTTCAAGAGAGGTCGACCTCCTTGAAGAGTCACCTTATTTTGTATAAAGACAAGGTGATGTTTGTTCATTTCCTCAATCAAGTTCATTCAACATAATTTGCATTCCAAGCAGAAGTTCACACTTGAGCAATAGTGCTTTATCTTGCAGCAGTAGGCCGATTTCAAGGAGAAGCATATTCAATTGTATCTTTTCATCTAGGAGAGGTGCTATTATTCATTGTATCAAATTCAGCCATGAGATGGGCCTGAGTTGTAAGTAGATTTCTTGTTGTGTTTATTGTCTTATGTGTTGCATTTTTTGAGTGCTTTCAGTTGTATTATCTGATCATTAAAACATTAACATGGTATCAGAGCGGGTTTGAAAAAGATCGTGTTGGGACCAGTTATTACAACGATACCTCTATTCCCTTTTTTTTGTCTATCTCTATCTTAGTCAAGATGGTGAATGGTCTTCAAATTGAGGATAATCTCAAAGGAGCATCAAACTTCACTTCATGGAGATTCAAAATTATGCTCACTTTGGAGGAAAACGAATTGGTTGAGTGTGGAGAGAATTTTTTTTGAAGCTACGGATGAGGAAGAGAAAGTTTAATGGAGGAAGAAATATATCAAGGCGAAGAAGATGTTAGTTGATTCCATAAAGGACCATATTGTTCCTATCATCTCTAAGTTGAAGACAATGAGAGAAATGCTTAAGGATTTGGAGGAGATGTATGAGATCAACAACACAAGTCGTGCTCTATCCTTGAAGCAACAACTTCATTATGTTAAGATGGCGGAAGGAGAATTTTTCATCACCTGCTTCATGAATTTTTTTGAATTAAGAGATCAACTCTCTACCATTGGTCATATTGTTGATGACAAAGATTTGACCATTTTGGCTCTTAATGGTCTTCCTTCATCTTGGGAGTCTTACATTCAAGGAATCAACTTTTCTCAAATTCAGTCAACTTGGATTTAACATTGGTAACTCTACAAACCTATTTAGAATAGAGTGATCTGAAGAGGACATCCCTAAATCTCTATAGAGGTGTAAATTTGCAAAGTGGTGCAACTTTCATTCTCGAACTCATACGACCAAATGGAATGTTCCAAAACATCTGGATGGGTATGTTTACGCTAGGTATGGTCCTCTTTTGCACCCAAATACGCCGAATCACTTCGAAGTGAACTGGATCGACGATTTCCCTTAAGAGTCCAAAGTGCTAAAAGACAACAATCTTTGATGGACTATTCCTCAAAAACTGTGATGCTTATAGACTTTTCATCTGATGATATGGAATTATGTTGGGACCATCTACAATAACCTCTCTCGATTTTTCCTATCTCGAAGGCATTTTCCTATGGTGATGAATTTTCAGTTGAGGGAAAAGTTGTCAGATGTAAGCAGTGTAAAGTTGCAAAGTGGTGCAACTTTCATTCTCAAACTCGTACAACCAACCAAATAGACTATTCTAACACGTCTGGATGGAAACTTTTACGCTAGGTATGGTCCTCTTTTGCACCCAAATATGTCGAATCACTCCGAGCTGCATTGGACCGATGATTTCCCTTAAGAGTCCAAAGTGCTAAAAGGCAAAAATATTTGATGGACTATTCCTCGGAAATTGTGATTCTTATAGACTCTTCATCTGATGATATGAGATTTTTTTGGGACCATCTACAATAACCTCTCTTGGTTTTCGCTATCTCGAAGGCTTTTTCTCGTGGTGATGAGTTTTCAGTTGAGGGAAAAGTTGTCAGATGCAAGCAATGTAAAGTTGCAAAGTGGTGCAACTTTCATAAAAAAACTCGTATGACCAAACAGACTGTTCCAACATGTCTAGATGGGTACGTTTATGTTAGGTATGGTCCTCTTTTGCACCCAAATATGCCAAATCACTCTGAGCTGCATTGGACCGACGATTTCCCTTAAGAGTCTAAAGTGCTAAAAGGCAGCAATCTTTGACGGACTATTTCTTAGAAACTGTGATGCTTACAGACTCTTCATCTGAGGATATGGGATTGTGTTGGGACCATCTACAATAATCTCTCTTAGTTTTTGCTATCTCAAAAACGTTTTTCCATGGTGATGAGTTTTCAGTTGAGGGAAAAGTTGTCAAATGCAAGTAGTGTAAAGTTGCAAAGTGGTGCAACTTTCATTCTCGAACTCATATGACCAAACAGATTGTTCCAACACATTCATATGGGTATGTTTATCCTAGGTATGGTCCTCTTTTGCACCCAAATACGTTGAATCACTCTGAGCTACATTAGACCGGTGATTTCCCTTAAGAGTCCAAAATGCTAAAAGACAACAATATTTGATGGAATATTCCTCAGAAACCATGATGCTTATAGACTGTTCGTCTAATTATATGGGATTATTTTGGGACCATCTACAATAACCTCTCTCAGTTTTTTCTATCTCGAAGGTGTTTTCTCGTGGTGATGAGTTTTCAGTTAAGGGAAAATTTGTCAAATGCAAGCAATGTAAAGTTGCAAAGTGGTGCAACTTTCATTCTCGAACTCACACAACCAAATGGATTATTCCAACATCTCTAGATGGGTACATTAATGCTAGGTATGGTCCTCTTTTGTACCCAAATACGCTGAATCACTCTGAGCTGCATTGGACCGACGATTTCCCTTAAGAGTCCAAAGTGCTAAAAGGTAGCAATCTTTGATGGAGTATTCTTCGGAAACCGTGATTCTTATAGACTCTTCGTCTAAGGATATGGGATCATTTTGGGACCATCTACAATAAACTCTCTCGGTTTTTGCTATCTCAAAGGTGTTTTCCCGTGGTGATGATTTTTCAGTTGAGGGAAAAGTTGTCAAATACAAGCAGTGTAAAGTTGCAAAGTGGTGCAACTTTCATTCTCAAGCTCATACAACCAAACAGACTGTTCCAACACATCTAGATGGGTACATGTATGCTAGGTATGGTCCTCTTTTGCACCCAAATATGCCGAATCACTCCAAGTTGCATTGGACCGGTGATTTCCCTTAAGAGTCCAAAGTGCTAAAAGGCAGCAATCTTTGATGGAATATTCCTCAGAAACCATGATACTTATAGACTCTTTGTCTGATGATATGGGATCTTTTTGAGACCATCTACAATAATCTATCTTGGTTTTTTCTATCTCAAAGGCATTTTCCCATGGTGATGAGTTTTCAGTTGAGGGAAAAGTTGCCAAATGCAAGCAGTGTAAAGTTGCAAAGTGGTGCAACTTTCATTCTTGAACTTGTATGACCAAACGGACTATTCCAGGACATCTAGATGGGTACGTTTACACTAGGTATGGTCCTCTTTTGAACCCAAATACGTCGAATCACTCCGAGCTGCATTGGATCGACGATTTCCCTTAAGAGTCCAAAGTGCTAATGTCAATGAAATGTGGGGGCAGAAAGATTTAAGGTTGGATCAAGATTCTGCAAGTCCTAGCTCTTGCATCAAAAAAATCTTACCCAATCAACTTGAATCAATTACATGGGAAATGAAATTCACATGAACTTTTTACATTTTTGTTTTTTGAAAAAGTGGCAAACCACTGTAATTTTTTATATATAAATAGGATATATTACAAAACCTGGTTTAAATGAGCATACCGACAAGAAAGAACCAGAAAGAAAACCTCTGGTTGTAGCTGAATTAAGTACAATTTTTTTTTACATTTTAAACATACCCTTTATACAATGCCAAACATTTGACCTGTATTTCAAAAAACATCACTGGATATAGATTATGCCTATACATAGTTATGACCTTTTTGCATTGTTTCACATTTCAAAATTTATTTTTTACAAAATTTGCCTATTTGAAGCATTCAGGGCACAATCTTCCACAAGAGTAGTATGTTGGCATTTTGGAGCAACAAGCACCTATACAAATCATCAAGGTAGCAGTTAAACTACATACAATAGAAAATATGCTTAGAATAACTAATCTATATTATTGTAATTTTTCACATACCTCTCTGAAAGGATCAGAGCTACCTATTTTTGCAGCAGGTCCACGATCAATTATTATGGGAATATCACAAAATTTGTCAAATGATAAATCTATATTGTCACAACAAAAAAGATGCTTAGACTAACAAATCTATATTAATCTAAACAACTTGAATGATGATGAATTGGTAATGAAAACTATAAAAGATACTTTGAATAACCAATCTATATTATTGTAATTTGTCATATACCTCTTTGAAAGGATCAGAGTTGGCTATTGTTGTAGCAGGTCCATGATCAATCGTGCCAAGAATATCACAAAATCTATCAAATGATATATCTATATTGTCACAACAAAAAAGATGCTTAAGCATTGTACCTTCCATTCTTGAATATGCGATTCAAGTGTGCCTGAAGGGTCATCTCTTTGCTTAAGAGTATCCAATATTGCTTCATGATCAACATTACTAAGTGTCCATAGTTTTTTTTGTCTTTGGTTTGGCATGATGCTTCAACAACTTAACATTTGTTTCTATAACAAGGTGTGAATACATGAGAATGGTTTTGTGTTTCTCGTAGTCTTCAAATGCAGGTATGCCATTCTTTCTAATCATGTATGTTCACAACCAAGTTCCTGCAACCACATCTGAACCTATAGGATAAATGAGCCCATCATCATCTTCCATCGATTGTGTTAGCTTGTGCTTTACGTGCACACATCGAGCCAACCAATATTTTGATCTCTCTTAGTAGATTTGAAAGTCGATCATAATCAAGTGAACTTTCCATTGTGTAATTTTTCATGGATATAGTTTGAAATAAAGGAGTTAGATACTGTGGAACCCACTCACTTGACTCACATTGATCCCACTCGCACTGAATACAAATCTGATAAAAACAAGTCAACTGTTGTGTCCAAATGGTCCATGTGCTTGCATCTGAGCTTTGAAACGAATGCATCTTTGAAGAACCTTTGATTGTATGAAAATCCAATCTGCCTCCCACTGTACCCTCCTCAACCAACCAAAAAACTCTGTGCACTATTGATTCAAGTGTCCCTCCCTGTGACAATGCTGAACTACACCAATCAACAATAGAACGTGCATCACTGAATTTTTCTCTTGAAATCTTCAATTTCTCCTTAACTAGAGCTCTCTTTACACATGCACCTGCTCCATCATGCTCCCCTTTCCCATGCCCAGCTTCAAAAAAACTTCAAATATTAGGTACACCCCTCTCTACATGCATTCTACTCAACCAATAAAACATACGATCATTCTTGAATTGACATGTGCAGTTATCTAACCAAATGAGATGTCGACCCAGTTCTATATCATGCTCCTACAAGAACTTTAAAAAATTCTCAAAACAACGTTGGACATACTCAGATGAGTGAGATCTATCATCACTCATATATAAATGATACTCTCTGATTATCTTTCGATCCTCCTCTGTACCTTCATGTGCGTGTCTAAACGTTATGTGGACAAAAATAGCAATTTGAAAGGAATTTTAATACTGAGATTGTACCTCGTTTTGTGGTTGCAATGTGTAGTTTTTAGAAAAATAAACCACTGATATAATAGTGCCAATCAGAAAAGAGTCCTTACATATCCTAAATTGTTGATCCAACCACTGAAACCTATGACTATGCCTTGCATATTTGTAGAAAATATTGTCCTTAAAATCTGAAATAAAATCAGCAACACTACATTCTTTTGTAACCAAATCGCATCTAGAACATTCACCTCCACTCTGCAAAGTATATTTGACTATCTCATATCTCTTTTTCTCAACAAGATTCTTTTCAAATTCATGTTCGGAACCCTCATGAAAACATTGAAAAAACTTTGACAAGCCACCACATTGTGAGCACTTCGCATTTAAACAATCATTTCTATAGAAAAAGGAACCATCATCCCTAGAACATAAAAATAGATCTAGCAAGTCCCTTGATGATTTTGAAATATGCATTGCACCACACTCCTGCAACATTGCATTAGTATGCAAAGTAGAATGGATATAGCATAATAGTTCATGGTACATTGAAAACTTCACATGGTATTAGCAACAACAAGTATTACGAATCTTAAAGGCACACAATAGAATGGCTTCAATCCTTCAAAATTTCTTTGCGATATTTCCATATTTGGATGTGTTTGAATAAATTTATTGAACAACATTGTTTGGCTTGATTCCAAGAAATGTTTAGGATGCGGTGTACGTTCTCAACTTCCAATTCTTAACTTTAAAACATCCTTTGCATTGGGTGATACTCTAGAGTTATCATGCCAAAATTGCTGAATTTCCTGCTTTACATTATTGGTTAGCTTCTTATTAACATGTGGAAGCCTCCCGACAAAATCCCATGTATCATTTTGAAGAGGATCATCTATTATTTCTCTTCTTGCAAGTGCTCTATCCAAAGTTTTATGATTTAAGTCAAAATCAATACAAGTTTGTCTCATAAAGCGAGCCTTTTTCAATTGATGGCTTATGAGGGCGGTTGTAATGACTCTCCGAGCAGCTCTCTTATCTTTTTCCTTGTTATTTTTTCCAATAGATTTGAGAGAATTAAAAGTATTTTTGACAATAATAGATTTTTTTTCAGTCCTCTTGTTCACACGAATCTTCAATTTGGCTAGCAAAGGTCTCATTTTTTGCATATTTAGCAATTGTACAAAAAATTGGCATTGCTCGGTCAATGTCTTATCGCTAATGTATTGGTTGAAAAGTATTCTAGCCCACAACTGAATAGTTCGTGTTGACCTCTTGCCTTCAAAATTGTTTATAATGTTATCATCAATTTCAACTAACCATTTAGGGGTCCTTGAAGGTCTTGAATTTGGAATATGTCTTTCTTCCACACACAAGGTTCTTCATTTCTCGTGTAATTTGGTTAAACATAATTTACACTTGCTTCAATATTATGTTCAACATCTTCATTTCCAACATTTTCACCTTGAACATTTTCAATATCAATTTGAATAATTTCATTCCCAATTTCAATATCATGTTCAACATCTTCAATTCCAACATTTCCATTATCAATTTTAATATTTTCATTCCCAATTTCAATACCATGTTCAACATCTTCAATTCCAACATTTTCACCTTGAACATATTCAATTTCCTCTTCACTTGAAAGACCATAAGGCTCAGGTTCACCAATATTTAACATACCTTGTCTTTTCTTCCTATGACCTTCTCTATCTCTTTGTCTATATCCTTCAATTTGTTCTTTTGTCAGCTTTCTCTTACGTTTTTTCTTCTGGTAACTGCTGCTCCCCATTATACCAAATAAAATATCCTAAAAAATCATTATGTATGAAAAATGTGAGTACAAGATGCTCCAAAATTTTTATCTTTGTCTCTTCCTATCTGAAACTGCACGTTTTTTGCCTACAAAGTGTTGCAAACAGAATGTAGGGTTTGTTGGAATGCACAAAAATGACCCACATGGGGTTTTTCTATGATCCACAAATCCGATATCTGATATAATCAGATATCTGATTTGTAAAACATGTTCTACAATGGTAAGATTTTAGCTCTACACATCGAAGTTTCACAGATTGGATATCCAATTTTTACACACCTAGACCTAAGGGTTAATGGTAGAGAGTGGAAGAGTGGAAGATTGAGAGAGGGAGAGGGAGAGAGGGAGGAGAGTGGGAAAGAGGGAGGGAGAGTGGGAGGGAGAGAGGGAGGGAGAGGGAGAGTGGGAGAGGGAGAGAGGGGTTTAGAGTTGAGAGGGAGAGGGAGGGAGAGAGGATAGCAGAGAGAGATGGGAGGGAGAGAGGAGAGAGAGAGGGGAGAGGGAGAGAGAGAAGAGGAAATTAGAGAGAGAGAGAGAGTGAGAGGAGGAAGTGGGAGAGGGAGGGAGATAGGGAAAGAGGGAGAGGGAGAGGGAGAGGGAGAGGGGTAGAGAGGAGAGTGAGGGGATAGGGAGAGAGAGGGGAGAGAGAGAAGGGAGGGAGGAGAGATAGAGGAGGAAGTGGGAGGGAGAGAGGGAGGGATAGAGGAGAAAGAGGAGGAGAGGAAGTAGGGGATAGAGGAGGAAGGAGGGTGGGAGGAGGGAGAGGGGGATAGGAGAAAGAGGGAGAGGAGGGAGAGGGAGAGAGGGAGAGTGGGGATAGAGGGAGGAGAGAGGAGAATAGAGGAGGGAGGAAGATAGAGGGAAA
Organism: Sequoiadendron giganteum; assembly: GCA_007115665.2. NCBI lineage: Eukaryota > Viridiplantae > Streptophyta > Pinopsida > Cupressales > Cupressaceae > Sequoiadendron > Sequoiadendron giganteum. The sequence goes on from CM021108.1 coordinate 544,017,263, forward strand.
GAGAGTGGGAGGAGAGAGAGTAGGAGAGGAAGTGGAAATTGAGAGAGAGTGAGGGAGAGAGTGAGAGTGGGAGAGTGGGATATTGAGAGAGGGAGAGGGAGAGTGGGAGGGAGAGATAGAGGGAGGGAGAGTGGGAGAGTGAGATGGAGAAGGAGAAAGGGAGAGAGAGAGAGAGAGAGAGAGAGAGAGAGAGAGAGAGAGAGATAATATTTAAATATTTTATATATTGGTAATATATATATATTTAAATATTTATAGATTAACTAAAATATTTAAATATTATACATTTAATTATATATTATATATTAAATACATAATTCGGTAAGAGATTATCATAAATTGTATATTAAATATATTACATTATAAACTTTATTGGATATTATATATATTAAATTATAAACTTTATTGTATATTATATATATTAAATTATAAACTTTATTGCATTTTTAATCATATATTAAAGATTGTAAATTTTTTTTAAAACTCATATCTAAAACATATCATATATCGAATTCAAATCAGATATCCGATATGCTGACACAAAATTTAATGCCTAGGGATTAGGCTCAGTATTAGGCTCGGGATTTGGTTCGGACCTACCAATCCTAAAAATTCAACATGTAAAATGTGTTTAACAACTTACCTTGCTTTTCTAGACTTCGCCCATGTGGCTGACGACTTTTATTTTATCCAAAATTGATGAAACAAAAAGGGTTTGTAAAGGAACTTCTCAACTTTCTACCAATATAAATTATATTTTACTTAGAATCTAATAAATAATTATTTTTTATTAGAATTATGACTAAAGTCTTGATTGATAGTTTGATAGAAAAACATATATAGCTTTCAAACAGTATCACATTTTTTGAATCCAAAATATGCGTCACATTCTATGTTTGGAATACTATAGGATTAAAAAAAAAATAGAATTTCATGAAGTTTTGACCAAGTTAAGGTGGTCAGACATACGATTTTTTATATTTTTTATAAGTTGTAATAAAAAATTCATAATTAATTATTTATTTGAAAAAAATTTACAAAAAAATATGCATCACATCTGGACATGAGTCCTCTACTTATATCTTAAATCTTATAAAAAAATATTATCATTTTATTATGGTTAGGGTGGTCAGACAAACACCTACTTCTTATTTTTTCCCTGAAATTTTAGTACTACTGCATTGAAATTTCAAATTTTCACCAAATAGATTTTTTCTTACAAAAATTAACCTAGTAGTTTAGAAACTACATTCAATTTTCCACAGATTCTATTCTTACATATTTTTGAAATAATATAGATAACTTATTCAAATTTTTATGTCAAGTTGCCCAGCTCTAATTTTCTAAATTTTCATTGCCACTTAAGGGCCTGTTTTTTCCATGATGCGCCTGCACATACCCACAGTCTCTAGAACATAAAGTGCTCATTGCATGTGCTTACATTTGTAAGTAAGTTCACATACATAATTAAATTTTCATAACAAAGTAACTTGTATAGGATAGTGTGTTTCCCAACATTGCAAATAATGTGAGCATTCTATTTGTTCCAATGACATGAAAAAAGGAAATGCCATTTTTACTCAACCAACTAGTTATAAAATCTGAAAGTGGACTTCATTACATTTTTGGAGCATAAAAAATAAAAAACATTTCATGGAAAAATGAAGGTGGAATTAAATTCATTTTTGGAGCATAAAAAATAAAAAAACATTTCATGAAATATGAAGGTGGACTTAAATTCATATTTGGAGCGTCAGAGATAAATAATCATAAGAAAATAACTCATAGCGAACAATGTGTTTTCCAACGGTGCAATCCATGCAAGAAATTTATGTGTTCCAATCACATGGAAAAATGAAATATGCCATTTTGAGTCTACCAAATAGTTGTTCTAAAAATTCAAAGTGGACTTCATTTCATTTTGGGAGCATACAAAATAAACACTTTCCAAAAGCAAATAACTGATAGGGGACAGTGTGTTTTCCAACACAACAACCAATGCAAGCATTTTCTTTGTTACAATCACATGAAAAAGGAAAATCTGCCATCTACACTCTACCAAATCATTATTCTAAAATTGAAAGTGGACTTCACTTCATTTTTGGAGCGTGAGAAATCAAAAATTTTCGTAACGAAATAATTGGTAAGGGACAGTGTGTTTTCCAACACTGCAAGCAATGCAAGCAATTTTTTGTGTTCCAATCACATGGAAAAAGGAAATATTCCATTTCCACTCTACCAAATAGTTGTTCTACAAAAAATCAAAGTGGACTTAATTTCATTTTGGGAGCATACGAAATAAACACTTTCCATAAGCAAATAACTGACACTGGGGGACAGTGTGTTTTCCAACATTGCAACAAATGCAAGCATTTTATTTGTTACAATCACATGAAAAGGGAAAAGATGCCATTTGCACTCTACCAAATTTTTGTTCTAAAATTGAAAGTGGACTTCACTTCTTTTTTGGAGTGTGAGAAATCAAAACTGTTCATAACAAAATAACTGACAAGGGACAGTGTGTTTTCCAACAGTGCAAGCAATGCAAGCATTTTATGTGTTCCAATCACATGGAAAAAGGAAATATTTCATTTCCACTCTACCAAATAGTCATTCTACAAAAATTCAAAGGAATTAATTTTATTTTGGGAGCGTATGAAATAAAGACTTTTCATAACCAAAAAACTGACGGGACAGTGTGTTTTCCAACACTGCAACCAATGCAAGCATTTTATTTGTTAAAATCACATGAAGAAGGTAAATCTACCATCTCCACTCTACCATATCATTTTTCCAAAATTCAAAGTGGACTTCATTTAAATTAATTTTTGTAACGAATCAAATACTTATTGTAACGAAATAACTCATAGGGGCTAGGGAGTTTTCCAACACTACAAACAATGCTAGCATTTAATTTGTTCCAATCACATGGAAAAAGGAAATACAGTCAACAAAGTAATTGTTCTAAAAATTGAAAGCGGACTTCATTACATTCTTGCTGATAACAAAATAATTACAAGGCTATGAAAAGTCTAATATGAAATGGATAACAAAATTGTGTTCAAACTTATGAAAATAGTATATCTGTTCACCATAAATGTTCAATAATCAATCATTACAGAGGACCATGAAAAGTCTGATCTGAAATGTATAACAACATAGGGTTGAAACATATGAAAAAGGTATATTTGTTCACCATAATTATTCAATAATCAAATAATTATAGAGGGCCATGAAAGTTTGATATGAAATGTATAACAACATAGCATTCAAACATATGAAAATGGTATATCTCTACACCATAATTTTTCAGTGATCAAATAATGAAACCCACAATGTAGAATCAGTATTTTGAGCCTATCTCATCATATCCTATGCTGCCTATTCTTCGCAATTGAGTTCAATCCTATGTAATATATGGCACATTTCTTAGGGTTCTTGTGTATTTTGGGAGGGGTGATTTCAATTCCATGAACCCTCGTAGATGATGAACGTAAAACAAAAGATTTCTTTATAGGTTGTTCTTTCTCCTTGGCACGTTTAACAACTTCACCCTATAACAAACAATTAATCACAATTAACGTATGGATAGAAACAATATAAGGTAGTATGCTATATACATCAACATATCATTTATGTGTACCTATGGGATAAAATGCTTCATCTCGGAGATATTCCATAGCACAAAGCTGCCCACGCACTCATCAACGGTCTCTATGCCAGGAAGTGAAAAAGGCACATAGCGCTCACCAGCAATGGCCTCAACAATGCTGACTCTCACAAAAAATTTTGGGTGGATAAAGTCGTGGGTTTCATCCTTTCTGTCGACAACATGTACAATTCCTTTGCCAAACTGTTTATGATGCCTAAAAAGATCAACATGATCACTGACCTTAAAAGTGATGCCATTGAACTCTATCATTTGTTCATCCACAGGATTTGGCTACAATGGAAACGCCATTGACGTGAATCATAATTGAAGGCATATTAAAAGATTCATAAATAAATAAGAACAAAATCATGGAAGTTTGTTGGATCTGTTACCGATATAGATGGCAAGTCATTGCTCTACCAATCCCCATGTCCATCTTTATTGAAATCTCCCCCTTGCAGGCCACTGCTCTCATCATCCCCATGTCCATCTTTATTACCCTCTCCCACTTGTAAGCTAGTGTTGTCCCCATCCCCATGTCCATCTTTATTACCCTCTCCCACTTGCAAGCCGGTGTTGTCCCCATCCCCATGTCCATCCTTTTTACCCTCTCCCACTTGCAAGCAAGTGCTCTCCTCATCCCCATGTCCATCTTTGTTACCCTGTTCCACTTGCAGGCCAGTGTTCTCCCCATCCCAATGTCCATCTCTGTTACCCTATCCCACTTGCAGGCCATTGATTTCCCTGTCCCCATGTCCATCTATGTTACCCTGTCCAGTTTTCAGTCCAGTGCTCTCCTCATCCCCATGTCCATCTTTATTTCCCTACCCCACTTGCAAGCTAGTGCTCTCCCCATCTGCATGTCCATCTCTATTAGCCTCTTGGATTTTAATTGCAACCACATGGCCAATTAGTTCAAGCCCAACACTCCATTCATCCTTGCCATGTAATACTAGGAATTCAAACATCACTTCAAATTCAGTTGCATGCAACCAATTCATTGAAATAATAAAAAAAACATTAAAGAGAAGAGTTTTAATTCATCGTTTCTTCTAGTTTCTCCATGTCAAGGCACCTTGAAACTTTTGACCGCGTAAGCTCCTCCTTCTTCTTCTCAATGTTAGATGGTGGATTGGGAGGAACAACATCATCTTGTTCTCCCATGGCCTCTGCTTCATCTTCCAAATCAAGAGTATCATGTTTGAAGGCATAACTCCATTGTTCATCATTGCCCTGTAATAGTAGGAATTGAAACGTTACATCAAATTTAGATGCATGCAACCAATTCATTGAAATAATCAAAACAAACATTATATAGAAGAGTTTGAAATCACCATTTCTACTCATTTATTCTTGTGAGGGTGTGAGGAAAATTCCAACCCTATACGCTCCTTCTTCTTCTACTACTCAATGTTATATGCCAGGTTGGGAGGAACATCATCTTGTTCTTCCATGATGTCTTCTTTGTCTTCCAAATCTAGAGTATCTTGTTCAAAGGGAGGACTCCGTTGTACATCATTGCCCTATAATAGTAGGATTTGAAACATCACATCAAATTTAGATGCATGCAACCAATTCATTGAAATAATCAAAACAAACATTAAATAGAAAATTTAAAAATCATCGTTTCTACTTGTTTCTTCTTGTGAGGGTGTGAGGAAACTTTAAACTGTATATGCTCCTTCTCCTTCTTCTTCTTCTTCTCAATTTTGTATGGAAGTTTTGGAGGAACAACATCATCTTGTTCTTCCATGGTGTTCACTTCATCTTCCAAAATAAGAGCATATTTTTTTAGGGCAGGACTTCCTTGTTCATCATTGACATGTAATAGCAAGAATTGAAACGTCACATCAAATTCATATGCATGCAACCAATTTATTGAAATAATAAAAAAAAAAATCAAATAGAAGATTTTGAAATCACCGTTTGTACTTGTTTCTTCTTGTGAGGGTGTGAGGAAGTTTTAAACCATACATGCTTCTTCTTCTTCTCAATGTTAAACAAGGGGTTGGGAGGAACAATATCATCTTGTGCTTTCGTGATCACTTCTTCATCTTCTGAAACAATAATAACCTGTAAGGGAAGCACTTCGTTGTTCATCCTTGTTGTGTAATAGGAGGAATTGAAACATCACATCAAACTCAAATACATGCAACCAATTCATTCAAATAATCAAAACAAACATTAAACAAAAGATTTTAAGATCATTGTTTCATCTTGTTTCTTCTTCACAGGGTGCCTTGATACTTTTAGCCGTGTACGAGGCTTCTTTTGAATGTTGCACACCGGGTTGGGAGGAACAACATCATATTTTCCTTTCCTAGGCACAACTTCCTCTAGCGAATGAACACTACTTTGGTGGGAAGCAAGAACTACTTCTTGACCATCACCCTGTCATGTCATGTAAGACAGTGTTAAGTGAACCTTGTATGCCACAGAACAAAAAATATGAACCAACCAAAATTCAGATTTAACAGTTCAATTTGACATTACCATTCCTTCGTTTCTCTTTCTCCCCTGAAATTGTAATATTTTTTTCCTTCTTTTCTCCTTTTTCTCCTCACTATTGTATAACACCATTCACTTCTTCACCCCATCCTTTCCTTTTTGGGGAAGTTGAAGGAAGCTATGTTTCCCATACTTTTGATAGACAGTTTGAATAACACGCTTATGCTGGAGATGTTATTGTAGATTCATTTGGTACTCCATAATTTCCACCTTCTTTTGAATGTACTCTTTCAATTTATTAGGGGGAGGAGGAGGGCATATTGCTTCCCCCCTAACACAGTTCAACCACACTTTGGTGGCATGAGAATAGGAAGGTGGTGATTTTGAATCCTATGCATGTTGAACACTCTCCAATCATGATATTTTCTCATACATTATTCTACAATATAATAATATACATATCTAGCATTCTCCACTTCTCTTATGTATTCAGCAACAACCTGCACAACAAATTCGGAAAAGAAAATCGCTTAATATATTTGATATTAAAATAATTTGAATGCACAACATATACACACAACAAAATGATGCAATAATTGAGTTATTATATCTACCTTCCCATCCACCACATCACCCCATGCTTCATTATGTCCCTCGCCATCCTTAGGGTATCCCTTTGCATGCTCTTCCTCGTTGTTGTGGACTAGGTCAAGAGCATGATGATCTCCCTGACTATTGTCTTGAATCAAAGGAAACATATATTGTCAAAATCAACATATTTGTAATAGACATGATATTTTCTAACCGAAATTGTAAAGCATTCTAATTGACACATTGGAAGGAAAGGGCAATTGGAAGTTCACAATATATTACCGAACACGTCACTGCCTTAGGGTTCAACGTTATCCTCAAACGAGGGGATTTCCTCTATACTACGGTTGCTGCCTCTTGATTAAAACATTCCCACTTTGTAGTCAATATCATAACCACTTATGCGAGATTAAAATTATACATTTGATTGCATCTTGTAATTAGTGGATCCTACCTACACATTTGGGGAACGCGACCACCCTGAATAAGATACACCACTAGACACCCTTTTAGGTGTGTTGTCCACCTAAACCACATTCTTCATTGTATGAAGCACATTCCCTTTTACATAACACATCCTTGGTTTTTTGTAAATTGTAATATTGTTGCAAGTGTTATGGATAGTTAAAGTTCCAAAATTTATTGCACCATTTGTAGTAAGCAAGCATATATTTTTTCAATTATAAGAAGAATTTCAAACGCATATTTTACTCTACCTAAGACTTGTGATAAATTTTGAAGGTGACTTTCATTACATTCTTTGTGTCTAAATAAAAATAGGTTTTCAATACATTCCTACTGTTGGAAAAATTGCAGTTCAGAAAAGAGATGGTGTTATGAAACGTACAACCCACGGTATTGTAAAATGCTATAGAAGTAACCCACTATGTTTACCAACATGCAATAATTATTTGCATTTAATTTTTTCAACTATATGAAGATACTTAACTGAAATTTATACCATAACTAACAGTTGTAATTATTGGAGGTGTCCTTTTATTACATTCCTACTATCCAAATAAGAAAATCTTCTCAAGGCATTCAAACTGTTATGTGTAATTTGAGGTTGGAAAACATAGGGTATTATTAATATTGCAATCCACGAACTATTCTAAAACCCTTAACAAGTAAAAACCCTATTGGTTACTCGCCCCACCTTAATTTGGTATGTTTTGTGATTGTCTTGATAACATTTAGCTTTCTAGATATCAATAATGTAATGAATTTGGAAAATAGAGGGTGTTAAGAAACCTGCAACTGAATGTATCCCACACCTGCAAGTCCTCCCCGTCCTCTCAAGTGTTTAGATTTAAATATGTAGAATGAAACAACTGACAACCCACATTGTGTTTTCCAATCTGCCATTATTTTCTGCATTTCTTTATTTCAACCGTATGAAGAAATTCAAATACAATTTATACTGTAAGTAAGAGTTATTATATATTTTGAAGGTTAATTACATTATTAGCGTGTACAAATCAAAAGGCTTCCAAGAAATTCATACTGTTAGTATAATTGTAGTTGGAGGATATATATTACTATTTCCTTTTTCCATGTGATTGGAACACATAAAACGCTTGCATTGCTTGCACTGTTGGAAAACAAACTGACCCTTGTCAGTTATTTCATTACCAAAAGTGTTTATTTTTCATGCTCCAAAAATGAACTGAAGTCCACTTTCAATTTTAGAACTACAATTTGGTAGAGTGGAGATGGTAGCTTTGCCTTTTTCATGTGATTGTAACAAATAAAATGCTAGCATTGGTTGCAGTGTTGGAAAATACAATGTTCCATGTCAATTATTTGCTTATGAAAGGTCTTTGTTTTGTAAGATCCCAAAATGAAATGAAGTCCACTTTGAATTTTTAGAATGACTATTTGGTAGACTCGAAATGGCATATTTCCTTTTTCCATGTGATTGGAACACATAAAATGCTTGCATGGATTACACTATTGGAAAACACACAGGGTTGTCCCTCACTTCTCAAATGTTGTTCAAAGATAACAGTTACTGTTATGCAGACTTTAACAACACAATGTATTGAAGTTTAGCTTCATATTTCATAACAACCCTTACTTGCAACAATCATTCCATTTCAATATTGTCATACGTTTAGAACACAATATGCACAAAAAAAAGTTGCATCATGGAAAACACATAGGGTTGTTCGTGACTTCTCAAATATTGTTCAAAGAAAATAGTTAGTGTTATGCAGACTGTAAAAACAAAATGTATTGAATTTTAGCTTCATATTTCATAACAACCCTTCCAACAAACATTCCATTACAATATTGTCATACATTTGGAACACAATATGCACAAAAAAAAGGTTGCAAAATGGAAAAACAACACAATGTATTGAAGTTCAGCTTCATATTTTATAACAATCCTTACTTGTAGAAAATATTCCATTCCAATATTGTTATACATTTGGAACACAAGTTGCACAAAAAAATTTGTAGGATGGAAAAAACACACGGTTGTACCCCCACCCCCCTCCACCAGCGCAACAAAATTTCATGACAATTGGCCAACTTTCAAGAATACCTTTCTCATTTCCAAAACATTCACTTCTCTCCATCATACATCAATGACAACTTTTGGCATCATGGACTTGAGTGGATGATATTGTGGAGAGGGTGGTGATGTGTGCTGGAGAGAAGAGCTTGTTTTGCGAATATTGCAAAGTAGCTCCAAAGATGCCCAATTATCATGAAATGTTCTCATGTCTTTATAGAGGTCTTATCTAATGCTTGTATCAGGCATTGATAGGTCAACCTTTTCATACAATGGCAAGGCCAACAATGTGTAATTGTAGGTTGGAAAACACTAGGTGTTATTCAACCTGCAAACCAAATACCATTTGCAAACCCTTCACAAGTAACATCCCAATTCGTTATTCCCCCCTTAGTTGAATTTGCATGCTGTTATATATCCCGCAACTGCAACTCCACCTTTTTCTCTCAAACCTCCAGCTTTCAACATGCATAATGAAAGACCTCACAACACACAATGTTTTCCAAACTCCAATTATTTTCCACAATACGTTGTCCCATCATGCGGTGTATGTATTTTTGTATGTTTTAATGCATTTTTGTATGTTATGATGCCTCTGACGTGCACTCTTCTAGGGAGAATAGTGACATCCAATTGTAGGGAAAAAGTTAATCTTCTTACAAAATATAGTAAAATTAAGCTATTATCCCTGAAAAAACATGTCTTTCAAATGATAACATAATCAAACATAAATGATATCAATTTTACACAATCTATATTGATTATTGCTAGTTGATTTCTGGATTCGATTCTATAAGAATTTTTGCATCAACGTTTCAGATCAGACTCTGTAATCCAAGATCAACATGAAGAAGAGACCATCAGTGTCGCCCCTTATGCTCTCTTCTTCATCCTGATGATGGATCACAGAGTTTCATCCAAAACATTGATGCCAAATTTATTAGACAATCGAATGCAGAAATCAACTACCAGTAATAATCAGACATGTCTTATCCCTAAAGAAGGGTGACACGTTATCATGTGTAAGCCATGTTGCAAGGATATTACCTTCTGCAATTGGGAGGAGGCTATTCTCCCTAACAAAATGCATGTCACATGCATCATAATATTCATCATGTTTTAAAAAACATATTTCAGAATGGACAAAAAGCCCAAAACATGGCATTGAAAACCATTATTTTCAAATAGCAAAAAGCCCAAACGAGGTCCCATTTTCACCGCCATTTTCCACAACGATGTTCTGCAAGTTGGTAGAGAGCAATGGGAAATATGAAATTTTGCAATTGCTGAATAAAATAACTGACAACCCATTATGGAAATATGAGTGAAATAACCTAATAAAGTTTACAAAAATCAAAAACCATGTAGAATATGTAAGAGTTTTGTTTCATATTTCACTTTTCTACAGTCAAAATCTGGTTTCACTTTCTTCATCTAATTGGAACAAAACACCTTGACAAAAAAAGGTTGGACGAACAAATGGCACTGACAGAAAGACTTGATAGTTAGACATTAACTCCGACCTCCTGTGGCCTGTCCCGTTGTTGGGAAAATGTGTTAGCACCGGTGGGTTTTCAAAATCATATTCTGGAATGCACAACAACCCAAAAAAACATGGCATTCAGAACCATTATTTGCAAATAGCAGAATTAGATATGAAGAATGTAATGAAATTGGAAAACATTAGGTATTATGAAACTTGCAAGGCACAGTTGTTATAGATTTTTTCCAGTGTTGTAAAACACACTGTCCCATTTCAGTTAGTTCGTTACGAAGAGTTCCACTTTGATTTTGTTATGCTCCAATAATGTAATCAAGTCAACTTTCAAATTGTTGAACAACTCTTTGGTACGGTCCAAATGTCAAATGTTTCACTTTCTTTATCTGATTGGAACAAACAAAATACTTGCATTATTTGTAGTGTTGGAAAACACATTGTCTCTTCTCACTTGCATGGGGTTTTACAATACTATATGCATTACTTATTTCTTAACACCTAGGGTTTTCCAACATGCATTCTTACTAAATAGAAAGAATGTCTTCAAATTCTTTCGTAATATAGACAGTCTGAATGTATTCAAAAGCCCTTCTAAAATTTATAAGGGCTTTTAATTTGGGCAAAAATTGCATTTAAATTTCACATGACAAAAAAAAAGTGCACAAAATAATTGCAATTTGGAAAACATAGTGTGGGGTCTCAGTTATTTGAATCTCCTTGTTTAAATGCAAAGGGTTGTCTCATGTTGGGTTACTAGCTTCTTAACACCCATGGTTTTGCAACATGGAATGATACAAAACAGTATGAATATCTTGAAAATCACACATTCCATTGTTTTGTTTAAATTTCACATGATTGAAAAAATAAAGTGCACAAAATAATTATAATTCGAAAAACACGATGTTAGGTTTCAATTATTTGAATCTCCTTGTGTAAATGTGAAGGGTTGTCTCATGGTGGGTTGCTTGCTTCTTAACACATATAGTTTTGCAACATGGAATGTTACAAAATAGTATGAATGTCTTCAAAATCACACCTTCCATTGTTTTGTTTAAGTTTCAAGTATATAAAAATTTGCATGGTTCATAACACACTACATTTTTCAACCTCCACATCACAACATACCCAAGCCCTTCTAGTTTTTAAACCCATATATTTAGGTGTGCATTACAAATAGCAAGAACACCAATTTCTTGTCGTTATTGGCAATAATGAATGAGCTCGTTGAAAGTGGCGAATGTTTTATAGTGCATGTTGGAAAAAACAATGTGTTTTGAAGCCTGCCTTTACTTATACCCAACCTTTGTCTTGAAATGAAAATATACAAACATATAGATGGTGTTCTATTCTATCAAATAGAACATATCTCATTTAAGGGGGACTCTATTAACCGCCAACACATAGTGTGCTTCATAGCATGCACTTCATTCTATTTTGCAACAATTCATGTTGGAAAACCCTAGGTGTTAAGAAAAAAGCAACCCAAATAGTGTTGTAAAACCCTCTACAACACTATTGGATAGTACTCGCACATGGATTTGGTCGGTTTTCTCCTCCAACTCCTCCACGTGCACTCAAACCTTCAGCTTTCAATGAGCAGACTAGAAATGAAAAGGCCCACATCATTCACCAGTTTTCTCATGCTAGAAAAAAATGTGGATGGAAGCAATACTTCATAGGCAAGCTAAGGAATCCATCTTTTTTGGCCGGTAGGAGGCGGAAAGACCGACCTAATGGCACCATTAACTCCTACCTACCATTTCCCAGATGTTTGGTCCCATCTGTCGGTTTCCTCACTTTTCCTTACCATATATGTTGTTATGTATGCTTTTATTTATGGTTTTATGCATTTTTTGTATGTACATAGGTGTGTCTTTTCGACATAAGCATCTGCACAATTTCCAACACATTGTGTTTCTAAACCTCCAAAATCACAACAAGGAAAACTCATATTTGTAAAGAGGCTTCTACATTGCAAAACACATCGTGTTTTCAGAACTTTTGCATTATGTTATAGAAGAGCAATTCCATTACAAAATTTGGGAAGCCTAGTGGCCATTTTTGTGTTATTATGGCCTTGCCTTTGTAGTTTGTATGGTATATTATACTAAGTAAAAACAATTAGAATAACAATGTTCCTTATTCACAACCTTATGAAACCCAACTATGCAAAAATGCTTCACAACTAAACAAATGTACATCATTTAAAAGGAGAATTAGTCTAATGTAAAATCATAAATATTATGTTCTTTTTGAAATATATCTGATCTAATTACCAAGGATCCAAATGCTCCTGAACATTCTATTTTGGGAGAAAAATGATACAATATAGTGTGGCAGAAATCAACTTAAAATTAACACAAATCAATTATGAGAAGGATAATTGAAAGGATGTAGAATCACCCTTCACTAATGCTTTAAAAATTTCCTGTGTAACACTCACTCTTCAACAAGGAAACATGATTCACGTAAAATTTTGGGATATAATACACACACAATAATGTAACATTTATTTAATTTAAGCTAAAGTGCAAATTGTTTGCATTCCCCACAATAAGCATCCCATCCCTATATAAATCAAAAATTCTAAATACAATTTTTTTTTTGGAAATTTAACTCCCTAGTACACTTGCGATTCAAGCTATGGCAGCCAGAATCACCTGTATTTACTATAGAAGCTTCATGTCTCCTGAAGCATCCTTCTCAATCCACCTACCCTTTTTTTTTCAATTTTGTTTCCTCGCCTATATCAACCACCTGGAAGAGAGACAAGAGTTAACAATAGATTAAATTGGCAAATTAAAGAAATTTCCTATTATAAAGAATTCACTTCATTCCAAACTTCACCGATATTGGATTATATGTTGTGTTGACTACAACATGCCAGCTTGTATAGTCAATAAACAAACATATTAATTTGTACCATGGGAATTTAATTTCCAATTTAACCTATTGCTAACACTTGTAATATATATCAACAATTATATCTGTAATTTTTCCATTCTATTGGAACTATGAAGCAATGAATTTCCATTCAGATATATCTCAAACTCATCTCTCCTTGCACATGGAAGAGGACATCACTTGCATAATCAATAAGGGCAGACAAGACACATAAGAGAGATACCACGCACCACTATCAAACTTATGTTTATTTCATTACTTGTATAGATAACTGAAAAAATATAGATTATTGAAAGACACTATGGTTGCAAAGCACAGTATGCATTGGATATTCAAGAATAAATGTTAAGAAGTCAATGAAAACCTTGGTGATCACCTTGATTGACCAAAAAATAGTAGGTGATGGCATTGGTTAAATATGATAATGCACAGAATAATTACACGTTGGATAAAACTATGTGATTCAATCTCCATGCTCAAACGTAGAGGGTGAAGAGAACAGTGAGGAGTTGCACATGGGGAAACCAAAAAACTTACCAAATTGAGGTGAGGATGAGTAAGCAATTGGGTTGCTACTTGTAAAGGGTTATAGAACAGTATGTGGGTTATAGCTTGTATAACACCCACCATTTCCCAACCCGGAATTTTTGCAAATAGTAAGAATCTATTCAACAATGCATACTCTCTCTCTCTATATATATATATATGGGTAAGTGCACCAAGATGGCTCCCAAAAAGGGGACTTAAGTGGCCACTTTTTTTTTGAAATCAGGAAATACTAACCTCGTACGTGAAATTGAGGATACTTACACTCAAAATTTTGAGATGGAACAAAAACAAGGATTCAAGTGCTCTGAGTCTACTTTCTAAACTACTAATTTATTTTGAAAATGGTTGAGATCAAGGGGTTCAAATGAGGGACGTACAAAAATTGGTGTTGTTTTTGTCAGAAAAAACATAACATAGAAACTCTTGTACGACCCTCATACGGTGAATTTTTTTTTAGTATTTTTAAAATCACTACAATCAGAAGTTACTTAATAGTATGTAGTTGATGCATGCATTTTCTGATAACTTTTTAATGAATATTTTATTTTTTACTAATTTTTGAAGTGGACACTTCCTGAAAAACAGAATTTTGGCTGGTTACACCTACAAATTTTGGAAACTAATTGAATTTTATTTTAATTTTATTTTAAAATTTGCAAAATGGAGTCTAGTTTCTAAAAATGTAATTTATTTGAAAATTTGATGAACGGTTAATTTATAACGAAAAAAAAACCAAACACTATTTTTTGCCAAAAAAGAGACATAAAAATAAAAGAAATTATGGATGAATGACTTAACATTGTCAGAAAGTGAAAAAAATTAAATTGTTGGATAGCTAAGAGAGAACTTAAAATTACCCAGATGTTTGATTTGTTTGATATTGAACCACATGCAATCCTGACAGTGAGCACGAACCCGATTATGTGAAATATTATAGAAATTGCAAAAACACGTCTCTGGTCATTAGGAATGCCCTCCAAGCCTTTGGGTTGGTATTCCAAGGCAAATACCAATCCCAAGCCTTGGGGATTCCCAAAGCAAGATATAACGCAAGCCTATTTTAATGCACTCACGTTATAAGTCAGTTTTGACATGGTTTTTTTTGTTTTTGGGAAGCATATCTATCAAGACATAATGCGAGTGCGCTATAACACGCTCATGTTATGTCTTTCTTTATGTTAAATTCATATTGAATATATGTTTATATATTTGTATGCACATGTATGCTTGTATGTCATGTATGTATGTATGCTTATATGTATCAATGCATGTATATTGTATTTATGTAAGATTGTGTGTATAAGGGAGAAACTTGAGAGTGTGAGGGGAGGTGAGAGGGATAAAGGGATAAAGTGAGAGTTTAAGAGAGAAGGTTTGGGAGAGAAGGGGTTGGAGAGAGAGAGAGAAGGGGGAGAGAGAGAGACAAAGAGAAAGAGAGAGTTATGTAGGTAGGCTGCCAAAGGGAGAGACTTGAGAGTGTGAGGGGGGTGAGAGGGAGAGACTTGAGAGATAGGTAGTGAGAGAGAGTGGGAGAGAGAGGGAGTGAGAGTGAGAGACCTGAGAGAGGGAGAGGTTGTGAGAGGTTGTATAGGGTAGAGGCTAGTGGGTAGAGGGTTTAATGGTTGAGGTTTTAAGGTTGGGGGTAGAGGATTGAGCATATAGGGTTGGGGGATTAGGGTTGAGGGTTGAGGGTTGAGGGTAGAGGATTGAAGGTATAGGGTACATGGTCGAGGGATTAGGGTTGAGGGTCCAATGTATAGGATGGAGGGTATAGGGGTTGAGGGATTAGGGTAGGGAGTTTTCTTGGATTTAAGGGTGTAAGGGTTGAGGGATTAGGGTTTAGGGTAGAGGGAATTGGGTTGAGGGTAGAGAGTAGAGGGTTTAAGGGTTGAGGGTCAAGGGTTAGGTTTGAGTGTTTAAGGGTTTAAGGGTTTAGGATTTAGGGTTGACGGGTTAGGGTAGAGAAGGAAGGATGGATGGATAGAGAGGAGAGAAGAGGAGGGAGGGACATAGATATATGAGGGTTGAGGATCCAATGTATAGGGTTGAGGACTTGTAGGGTTGAGGGATTAGGGTATTGGGTTGATGGAATAGGGTTGAGGGATTAGGGTTGAGGGTACATATGGTTGAATTATTGGGGTTAAAAGTCCAATGTATAGGGTTGAGGGTATGGGGGTTGAGGGTTTAGGGTTTGAGGGTTGAGGATTGAGGGATTAAGAGTTGAGGGTTGATAATTGAGGGTTGGATGTTTAATGTATATGGTAGAGGGTTTAAGGGTTGAGAGTTGAGGGTTTAAGGTTGAGGGTAGAGGATTGAGTGTATAGGGTTGGGGGATTAGGATCGAGGGTTTGATGTATAGGTTAGAGGGTATAGGGGTTGAGGGATTAGGGTTTAAGGGTTAAGGGACTAGGGTAGAGAGTTTACTAAGTGGTTTTAAGGGTTTAAGGGTTGATGGATTAGGGATGAGGGTAGAGGGTAGAGGATTAAGGCTAGAGGGTAGAGGGTAGAGGGTTTAAGGTTTAAGGGTTGAGGGTTGAGGGTTTAGGGTTGAGTGTTTAAGGGTTTATACAGTAGAGGGTAGTGGGTTGAGGGTTTAATGTTGAGGGTAGAGGATTGGGTGTATAGGGCTTGGGGATTAGGGTCGAGGGTCCGATGTATAGGGTAGAGGGTATAGGGGTATAGGGGTTGAGAGTGGGAGAGAGTGGGAGAGAGTGGAAGAGAGTGGGAGAGAAGAGAGTGGGAGAGAGTAGGAGAGAGTGGGAGAG
>CM021108.1:544034287-544050788 GCA_007115665.2 Sequoiadendron giganteum
GGAGAGAGAGGGTGGGAGAGAGGTTGGGAGAGAGGTTGGGAGAGGGTGGGAGAGAGTGGGAGAGGGTGTAAGTAGGTGGGAGAGAGTGGGAGAGAGTGGGAGAGAGGGAGGGCGAGAGTGGGAGAGTGGGAAAGAGTGGGAGAGAGGGTGGGAGAGAGTGAAAGAGAGTGGAAGAGAGGGAGAGAGTGGGAGAGAGTGGGAGAGAGAGTGGGAGAGGGTGAGAGGGGTTCGAAGAGTTGGAGAGAGTGGGAGAGAGGGTGGGAGAGGCTGAGAGAGAGTTGGAGAAAGGGAGGGAGAGAGTGGGAGAGATGTGGCATTTCCCCTAATAGATGTGACTCGCTAATAGACATGCGGCATTTAAACTGACAAATGGGTATTTGTAGGATCATGATGGGCCAAAAAGTGGCGATATGTAAGTGATATGATGGCCCACGTGGCTGATGAATTTTTTTTTACCCAAAATTGATGAAATGAAAAGGGTTTTTAAAGGAGATTCTCAGCTTTCCACCAATATGAATTATGCTTTACTTTGAATTTAATAAATAATTATTATTCATTTTCTATTTGAATTATGACTAAAGTCCAGATTGATAGGCTGATTGAAAAATATCTATACCTTTCAAACGGTATCACATTTTTTAAATATGAAACATGCATCACATTCTATGCTTCACATACTATAGGATTAAAAGAAAAAGAATTGAATTTCATGAAGTTTTGACCAAGTTAAGGTGGTTAGACATACAATTTTTTTATATATTTTAAAAGTTGTAATAAAAAAATCATAATTAATTATTTACTTGGAAAAGAATTACAAAAAAATATGCATCACATCGGTACATGAGTCTTCTATTTATATCTAAAATATTATAAAATATTATTATCATTTTATTGTGGTTAGGGTGGTTAGACAGACACCTACTTCTTATTTTTTCCCTTAAATTTAAATACCACTGCATTGAAATTTCAAATTTTCACCAAATCAATTTTTTTAATTTTTTAAATAAACCTAATAGTTTAGAAACTACATTCAATTTTCTACAGATTCTATTGTTACATATTTTTGAAATAATATAGATAAGTTATTCAAATGTTTACGTCAAGTTGCCTAACTCTGATTTTTTTGAATTTTATTGCCACTTAAGGGCTTGGTTATTCCATGATCATCTTGCACATACCCAAATACGATTCGATTTTCTGATAGTTGAATTTTTCCCGAAAGTTTGGTGACTGAATTTGTTTGTTTGATCAAGATTTTGATGAATACAACAAAGAGCAAACACAACAATCAATGTATTTTCAGTTTTTGTGATGGAAGGATTGTTATGACTCGAAAAACAGTTACAACCTAGGCTTTTAGGACAATACTTGTCGAATTCTTATTTGGATTTCTCCAGCTATGCATATTTATGGCGAATGACTAGTAGCTTGACCGCACTGGCTCCCCTCCACGACACTCACTTATACGGGGCAGCCAAGCTACTGTATCCATGAAACTCCCATGACATACATTTCATTTCCACACATAGATCGTAAGAATATAAGACGGCTTCACAGGGCCGACCCTACTATGCCAACAAGTAGGTAGGATTTTGGTAACTCTACAACAAGCTGTTTAATAAGGGCATTTTGTTCATGGGACACAATGTAAGCTATATTTTCTACAAAGCTAGAACAAAAACGTTAAATCTTAATCTAAACAATAATCTGAAATATAACAACAAAGAACGAGTAAATAAACTAAACTAATAAAACCAAAATGATCTCACCAAATATGCATTCAGCCCTTCGAATTATCTTGATTGTTCTTCTCTATTTTTCCTTTTCAGTATTCTTGCCCTCAAATTTCTGTGTTTGAATGCAAGTACAGTTTTGTCGAATGTCTAAGAAAAATATCAAAGAATAGTCTCTTCTCAAAAGTGTATGATTTCGAGAGGAGGAATAATGATAATGACAGGTCATTTTATAGATTTTGGGTTTTCAAACGATTGGCTCAGATTGAAAGAGAGATCAACGGATGAGATTGATGAATGCCATGTGATGTGAGTTTTGTCTCAGATAGAACGTGAGTTAGAACATGAGTTCAGGAAAGATTGAAGATAGAGACTAATTTAGAACGTGAGTTAGAACACAAGTTCAAGATCTTAATCTCCAAAAATAGAAGAAATAGACTTTGTATGCAAAAGCCAAAGTTGGAACTCGAAGACTAATGCATTCGAATGCAAATAGGAGTAAGAACTAGTTAATTGACTAGTTGTAACAGAGAGTCTTCTCGCAGAGATAAATAGGTGTTGAATTCAAAGATAACTGGAGAACTAAAAATAGATCTCGAGTCAGAAGGTGAGTGAATGACTTAGATAACTGAATGATAGAGGAATGTGACATAAATAATCAAATAGGAATTAAATGTTAATTTAATTCAACATTCGAAAATAAGAGACTTTAATTAAATAAATAAAGTAATTTATTTAATTTGACTGTTTGAAAAGGATAATATAAATAATTAAATAATAAATATTTAATTATAGATAAAGGGGGTTAAATGAATAATTAAATAAAGATATTTAATTATAGTTGAAAAAGTATGATAAAGAGGTAATTAAATAATAAATTATTTAATTGATAGATAAAGGGGGAAGAATTAATTAGTTAGGGATATAATTAAAGAAATATGATTTATTTAATTAATCAAGTTGAATAAAGGAATGAATAATTAATTAATTAATTAATTAAAAAGAGTTATTTTATTAATAGAGGAAATATGTGTTAGAAAGGTTAATTAAATAATTAACATTATTTAATCAAGACGATGGACTATAGAAAATTATGTCGAATGTGTATTTGTAGGCCTAGACCAATTTTCAGTGTCTACAGGAGAGAGTGGGAGAGAGGGTGGGAGAGGCTGAGAGAGAGTTGGAGAAAGGGAGGGAGAGAGTGGGAGAGGTGGGAGAGAATTGGGAGAGGGTGGGAGAGAGATGGGAGAGGCTAGAGAGGGTGGGAGAGGGTGAGAGAGAGTGGGAGAGTGAGAGAAAGTGGGAGAGAGGGTGGGAGAGTGGGAGAGAGTGCAGAGAGTGGGAGATGGTGGGAGAGAGTGGGAGAGAGGGAGAGAGAGTGGGAGAAAGTGGGAGAGATTTGGAGAGAGGGAGAGAGTGGGAGAGAGTGGGAGAGAGGATGGGAGATGGTGGGAGAGAGTTGGAGAGAGGGAGAGAGAGGGTGGGAGAGGGTGGGAGAGAGTTGGAGAGAGGGAGAGGGTGGGAGAGAGGGTGGGAGAGTGTGAGAGAGAGTGGGAGAGAGTGAGAGAGAGGGTGTGAGAGAGGGGTAGAGAGATTGAATGAGTGAGTGAGTGAGTGATAGGGAGTTGAGAGAGGGAGAGGGTATAGGGGTTGAGAGATGAGGGAGAGAGAGAGAGAGGGAGGGAGGGAGTGAGAGAGAGATATAGGGTATAGGGGTTAAGGGTAGAGGGGAGAGAGATAGAATTATGGTATAAGGGTAGAGGGAAGAGAGATAGAATTAGGGTATATAGGGTATAGACAAAGAGAGAGAAAAAATCTATTAAAATACCAACTTTCTCATAATGCGAGTGTGTTTTGAAGAAGTAGATATATGGCCATTTTAGGAAGAAATAAAATTCTCGCGTTATAATGTGAGCGTGTTTTGTGTTGCACTAAAAATGGTAAAAAACTTAATATACTTGTGATCTCAAGGCCCACATTTTGCATATTCTCTTGGTTTTGCGCGTGCTCCGATAAAAAGTAGCTTTTTGATTATGTGAAATGTGCAAACATGTTTTTCACATTCCACCAACCTTTTCCATGATATTTCTACCACCTTAGCATGAAATAGAAGATTTTTCATGTTGAAAGACACATAATATCAATTCAAATTTGAATTCCATTGAAAATTGATATACAATTGAAGTTTGGAGGGGAACAAGCTTTTGAAAAAGTCAAATTGTTGAGGAGTTTGAAGAAAGAAGAAGCTAAGGCTACATAATTGGGTTGAAATCCTCCATTTGAAAGTCTAGTTTTTTAGGTGTATGAAGTATTTACACATTTTCTTTTATTTTTGTTATTTTGCATATTCCATGTTGATCATTATTTGTTTGTCATTATAACCTTAGGTTTTCAATCCACATTTTAAATTACACAATTCTATACACTTGCCAATTACATTTTTAAACCACATCTATTTGAGGCATTTTGTATTTAACATTTGACTTACCTTGTGTATGCTTCCAAATTTTGTATACACATATATATGACATATGTTTTAAGGAAGTAAAATAAAACATCATTTCTCAATACTTTATTATGGAAGTGCATACCACTCTCTGAAGCTTTCATTGAGGTATTTTGTCAAACAATTATATTCCATGTTGATCATTGTTTATTTTTCATTATAACCTTAGGTTGTCATGAAAATGGAAGCATGGAAAAAGAATTTGAATTGTGATGCAACCAGGGGAGGTCTTGCAACACAACTGAACACAAAAAATCAACCAACAACAATAATTCACAAGGACCACAATTCTCAAAACTCTTCACTTTTCACCAAATCAACACTCTTCCTTGTACCATTGCCAACACATTCAATCGGGTATTTCTTCTCCATAAGATTCTTTCAGACCAAGAATTGAACCATTTCAAGGACCCTTCAGGGTACACAAACCATTATTGGTTACTTTGTAACAAATTTCTCAAATCAGGCTTTCTACGCAAACTAGGCCTCAAATTAGGACACTTTAGGAAAGAAACTTATCTTGAAAATTGACCAAAACCTCCAAACACATGTGGGCAGAAATTTATATGGATTCAAACCAAAGAATTCACAATTAATTCTCAGAAATTCATCCACCAAGATGCCAAAACAAAAAACCCTCTTTTTAAGGCAAATAACCTAGGGCTTATTGGAAAACACACTTCCCAAACTTATAAAAATATACCACCACCTCAAAAAAGTCTAAAATTTCCTACACAAACTCAATTCAACAAGAAACAATACTGCCCTAACACAATACTCACTTTATCATGTCAAAACCTCTTAAATTCACATGGAAAACACCAAATTTACCCTATACACAATCAACATTCCCACACCTTTTTATTGATGTTGTAGACCAATTCCTTGAGTTAGAGTGGCCATAGTGAGAGGAATGGGTCAATACACCATTTTAAATGACTTTCAAACCTTAAAACCAAACCCTCAACTTTCATGCAAATAACCTAGGGTTTATTAAAAGTCTTGACAACTGGGTTTAGCAGATCTCACCAATACCAACAACACTTCAAAAATGCCTTGGAAAAGCTCAAACAACCATTACATCGAAGGTTCCTTCAAAATTTCATCAAAAACCTTCTTTAGCACCCCATTTACACAAGGAAAACAATGTAATTCTGCCTATCTTGTAATCATGGCATGCCCCTGCACCACCTTTGTCTATGCTAGAAATAGTCTTCTACAAGATGATTGTAAGTATTTTTTATGAAGCCTTGAATGACATATATTTCATTTATTTGAATGGATAATTATTTTAGGAACTAATATTCGTCTCATTGCCATGCTACAGGTAAAATTATCTACCATGCCGAAGAAATGAAGAAGGAATAAACTAACAGACGAAGATTATGAAACCTTCAAAGCAAAGGAGAGAGAAAGGTTGAGGGTATATCGTGAAAATAGTAAATTAGGTACTATTGATGAAAACAAGACAACTAAAGAGGAACCTCAACCATCAAAAAGAGAACAAGATTTGGCAGCACAAAGGGCACGAATGTGAAAGCATTGTGGTAAGACAAATTTAGATACCGTACTTGGAGACACACCTTGTACAAAAATTTAATACGAAGGGACACCATTAAGCACAAGCGAATATGGAGGAACACCATCTACCTCAAGTCAATATGGAGGGACACCATATATCACAAGTGAACATGGTTGGACACCATCAAGCACATCTCAAGTTGAGAGTACATCATCACTCGAATTTGATGAAGAAGGTATGCGATCATCCCCACGAGAACCTCAAGGTATGTATTCTACTCCACCATCTATCAAAGGTATGCAATCTAGCCCACCTCAATTAAATATTGATGAAATTTGTAATGTTGAGATGTATGTACCTAGGAGAACACCACCTAGAATTTTTCGTAGAAAGACAAAGTATTTGATTAATATTGATGAGGATATTTTTCAGCACATGGAAGGTAAGATTCTAGCATGCACTTGTAGAAGATATGATCATAAGATTTGGAAATTGTACTTTGAAAGGCTAAATGACACCACAAGATGTCAACTATTTGTTGAAATGATGCGGGGTATAAAGTATAGAGACATCATGAAGACTCTTGGGTTGAGAACATCGAATGCATCGAGTGAAAACACTATTGTGAAGAATCTAATGGATACGTATGAGAGTGTGGGTAAGACCTCGCGCTCAAAGGATAGTAATGTCACACGATGCATCATTACATCGAATTTGGTAAGAATTCAGACAAAGAGAGCTCGTCTCATTAGAAAGATGAGTGAACAAATGAGAATTAGTAGAAAAACTTTATCAAAAGCCATTCAAAGGCGGCAAAGAATTGAGGGCACCGATTCAAATGAATTATGGGCATTCTCGGGGAGACTTCCACAAAAAGATAAAAAATTTGTTGAAGTATTGAGAACACTTATTGAAGAGTATTGGAATAATAACACAAGGTCATCTCTGAATCAAAGGGATGTGGTAAGAAGGAGAATCTATAGTCAAAACTATGAGCCACATCCAAAGCATTTTTTGGATATGACTCAAACCCAATTTTTTCATAAATTTCATATGGATTATCCTCAAATCAGTATTTGTCAAAGAATTTTTGAAATGATTAAACCTTTTTATGTCAAGATAAATCACACATGCACTACTTGTTGTTGTAGACTACATATTGAATTCTCTAACCATTATGATGTTTATAGTTCTATATGTTATGATTTGCATATTAACAATGTTTTGTAGGATTATGGCATAGAAGCCCCACCAAAATCTTCAAGAGAGTTCTTATCAAAAAAATTATGTGAAATAGAGTATGGCCAAATATTCTATAGGACAACATGCTTGGATGGTTCATGTGAGCATTGCAGTCGCTTGCAGCATATGCCAGTATGTCAACATATAGAAAGCACAGATGAGGTGGGGCAGAAACTAGTAGAGTTCGAAAAGTATAAAATGGTGGCATACGCTACAAAAGATGGGTCTCAAGTAAAAAGGTTTGATTTGGTTATTCTGAAGATTCTAGTGTATCAGTTTATGTCCATGTTTTGTGACAATATAGTGTATGAGTATGCAAGGCATACCCATAGAGCCCAATGGCTAGACATGCAATTCAAGCTATGCAAGGACACCTTTCCAATTGCCAGCATAGTATCAGTGGTTGACTCTGTAGATAACTACACTCTACAACCACATCGTGAGGTGCAGTCAAAGTATTACAACTCCACATAGGTTTCGATATTTGTGCAAATAGCATTCATTCATGCAGCTGATAGTATAGAGGAGCAAAGTAAGGTATTGATGGAGTATCACTTTTATATTAGTGATGATCGCACACATTCTCCAAATTTCATGCAAGGTTGCTTCCAAATGTTCTACAGTGATTTGGCTCAGAGGGGCATAGCATACGGTCGGCATATAATATGGTCGGATAACTGTGCAACACAATTCAAGAATTCACGCATTACTGGTTGAGTAGGATGCATGTCATTATAGGTGTACAACATATGTGGAACTTTTGTGAGGTCGGGTATGGGAAGGGTGAGCATGATTGTGCAAGAGCATGTGTGAAAAGATAATTAGCACGAGAAGAGTTAAAGTATAAAGATAGTGCAAAGTGGACAGATGTAAGATCAATTGTTGAGTGGTCTAATGCTTCAATGGGTCTAGGTAATGAAGGTACGTCTTTAGAATGTAGGTATTTTTGGTTGATGGATGATACTAACATTGCACCATATGAGGATTTTTGTACACTAATAGGATCGAGTGAGCTACACTCTTTCCTTAGCTCAAATGCAGGTTCATGGAGTATCGATACATGGAATATGGCATGTTTTTGTTCTTCATGTACAATGCAAGCTTGGAATGATTGTGAGTCAAGGGAGTGGGTTGAAAAATGGTTGACAAGTTATCTTAGCCCACTTCACACGTATTGCCCTCCAACGGTATTGGAACTAACATAGATGGAATCAACGATCAACTTTGACCATGAATCAGATCTAGTTCAACCAGGTAATATATCTGCTTGCTTAGATTTTGAAATTCCATATTGTTATATTACTTTGTAGTGTATTCGTAATGTTGACTAATTTTAAGAGATTTGCTACACATATCAATGTAGGGCAAGTTTATCCAATTATTGTAGATGAAGACAACAAAGAGGGAATAGACTATTACTTGTGGCGTTGTGTTGAGGCCAAAAATAAATTGGAGGCCCTATTTATAGATGGAGAAAACATCGAATACCCTACAAGCTTGATTGTTGTTACTAGAATGTGGCTTAGAAGGTACCCACATAAGAGTGTTAAACATTAGTTGTTTCAGGACTTTGACACGAGTCATAAGATTCTTCATTACTCAAACCTTGTCATGACATCCAATGTTTGTTTGACCAAATATGGGGGTAGACCTTTGAACAAGGTCTTGTGGAAGGTCCATGAGTCTGACCATGAAGCAATACTTGACACAATAAAGAGTAGAGCAAACTCAGATGGTTCGTTGGATTAATTTGTAAGTATGCACATTGGTTCTTATTAATTTATACTTGTATGCACATTAATTTTTTTGGTGTCAATTATATCATCTTATTTTACTTTTCCTATTTGTAAGTAGCCTACTAGAAATTGATTGGTGTCCCCTTGCAGAAAATGCAGATTTATGAGCCATCCAAGAGAATCTCGGCCAGAAAAGCAATGCAACATACTTATTTCGATGATCTTGAAAAATCGCAATCATGATTTTAAGCCATTACAAAAGTGTTTCAAAATCTTGGTGAGGGAATTTCAAGTTATTCATTTGAAGTTAACCTTATCATGAGCAGCTAGGATGTAGAAATTATAAGAGCATCTCAAATTTCAACTTACTCTATTCATGAGAGGTGTTGTGTGCAATAGGTATGTTGGAATTCCCAGTGAAGATGTATGACCAGGAGTGACTAAGTTGTGAGACTTTCATGCCTATTTGTAAGTGCCTTCCATCTATTTTCATTTCATTTCCATTTTGGATGCTCTTTATTTTTCTCTTTTACTTTGCATATTTGTAAGTAAACTAATAAAAATTGATTGGTCTCTCATTATAGAAAATGTTGATTTATGAGCCATCAAAGAGAATCTCAGCCAAAAACACAATGCAACATCCTTATTTTGATGATCTTGACAAATATCAATTCTGATTTCAAGCCATTATAAAAGAGCGTGTGAAGCTTAGCGAGGGAATCTCAAGTTACTCAATTGAAGATAACCTCATAATGAGCACCTATGATGTAGACATTTAAAGAGAATATTGAATGTATGAGTGACATTGTAAAAGATCCATGAGAACGAAGTACCTAAGGAATTTTAATGAGATTTACTCAAATAATGTAATTTTGGTGTTCATGTTTTGTGCAGTAGCACCTTGTTCTCTAAATGCCTTCACTAGGCAAATTTGCAAATTTTGAATTTTGAAATGTAAACAATGTGAAAAAGGTCATGTGAAGGTCATATGTAATGTATTAAAAGTCTCAAAGAGGTCATTAGGTGATTAGAGAAGTGATATAAATCATGTAAGGTCGAGCAAAACAAAGATCTTTTGTATTTTTGAAGATTTACAATCAATAAAGTCCCTATTTTAGTGATTTTATGAGTTTTTCCAATTGTTCATTAACTTGTATGGCATGTACAATAGTTTAAGGCCTTGAATCTTGTTGTTTAAGGTAGAATAGTGAAGTATCTTTCATTTGAATCTATTTAGGAGGGTATCCATTGAGTTTATCATTAGTTTGAACTGATTTTTCTCAACTTGATTTATAAACCCTCAAGATTGGGGTTTTGATAGTTTAGATAACCAATAATGACTACTCCACCAAATTCGATAGTTTAGATCAATGGAGTAAGTTAGTCTTAGGATTTTTTAGGTGTGTGTGTGTTTATCTATGCAGGGAAATTCAAGAAACAAAGGTGGAGTTGTTGCTATAGGGTTTTATGATGAATTTTCAAGTGAAAAGTGTGGCTCCAAGTGGTGTTTTGAGGAAAACTTCTCAAATGACTTAAAAGAAAAATGACTGATATAGATAGCTATTATTGAGTTACAACACATACTTCAAAATCAATAGTGATTGTCTTGGAACATGTGCATCAAAAATGACCTTCTTTGTTGTCCTCATTAGGTTAGCTAGGCCTAATTTACAAAGGAACATACCTTTAAACATTCAAAAACCCCCTAAAATTGTTGGGGCAGCAATTATGATGTATTCAAACCCTTAGATCCATAATTTTTCTCAAGATAAACTCACTCCACCATGCCAAACCATAAAACACTTATTTTATGCTAGTATCAGGAGGGTTTATTGAAAGGAATGGTTCCACACCTTACCAAAATATGCCACCACCTCGGAACTTCTTAAAGTCACCTGTACAAACTCAAAAGACAATCACCCAACCTCCACATGCAATATTTTATCAAACCCTAGGGTGAAACCTCATTTTTCATGCCCTTTTCCATCAAAATCTATAGGGGCAGAAACACAAACCCCATAAAACTTATTCCCTTTCACCAAATAAGCGCCCTAACATCAAAATGGGTTTCTAAATATGTATTGGGGTCTGTGGAAACACAAATATATTGAAAAAGAGAACACAATCACCCTATACGGAACCGTACAGTTTAAGGAAACATAAAATTTTTGGTAAAAATACAAAAAAATGCAAGGAAATAATGAATTTTATTGATCTTATTCTAATTACATGGTAAATTTATGTTATGCATGGTACATTTATGCTAGGAATGGTCCTCTTTCACACCCAAACACGTAGAATCGCTTTGAGGTACGTTCAACCAGATCGATCCCTTAAGAATTCAAAGTGCTAAATGGCTACAAACTTCAGCATGTTATTACTCAGATTATGTGATTCTTAGAAACTTCTCATTTGATCCTACAAGATTGCATTGTTCCCCTCTACAAAAACCTCTCTTTATTTTGGCTATCTCAGAGTGGTTTTCTTGTGGCAGCGGATTTTCACTTGATGGAAAAAGTGTCAAATGCAAGCAGTGCAAAGTTGCAAAGTGGTGCAACTTTCATTCTGCATTTTGTGTGACCAAGTGGACTATTCCAACACATCCAAATAGGTATTTTTATGCTAGTCATGGTACTCTTTCACACCCAAACACGCAGAATCGCTCTGAGGTACGTTCAACCAGATCGATCCCTTAAGAGTCCAAAGTGCTAAATGGCTGCAAACTTTAGCATGTTGTTACTTGGATACCATGATGCTTAGAAAATTCTTGTCTGGTCCAATAGGATTGTGTTGGGTCCCTCTACAAAAACCTCTCTCGATTTTGGCTATCTCGGAGTGGTTTTCCCGTGGCGGCCGATTTTCAGTTGAAGGAAAAAGTGTCCAATGCAAGCAATGAAAAGTTGCAAAGTGGTTCAAATTTTGTTTTGCAGCTCGTTTGACCAAGAATACTGTTCCAACATGTTCGAATAGGTATTTTTATGCTAGGCATGGTCCTCTTTTACACCCAAACACATAGAATCACTCTGAAGTACGTTCAACCAGATCAATCCATTAAGGGTCTAAAGTGCAAAATGGCTGAAAACTTTAGCATGTTGTTGCTCGGATACCGTGATGCTTAAAAACCTCCCATCTGATCCTACAGGATCTTGTTGGGCCCCTCTATAAAAACCTCTCTCAGTTTTGGCTATCTCGGAGTGGTTTTCTCGTGGCGGCAGATTTTCACTTGATGGAAAAAGAGTCAAATGCAAGCAATGCAAAGTTGCAAAGTGGTGCAACTTTCTTTCTACAACTCGTGTGACCAAATGAGTTATTCCAACATGTTTGAATAGGTATTTTTAAACTATTCATTGTCCTCCTTCACACCCAAACACGTAGAATCACTCTGAGGTACGTTCAATCAGATCGATCCCTTAAGATTCCAAAGTGCTAAATGGTGGAAAACTTCAACATGTTGTTACTTGGATACCATGACACTTAGAAAGTTTTCATCTAATCCTACAGGATCATTTTGGACCCCTCTACAAAAACCTCTCTTAGTTTTGGATATTTCATAGTGGTTTTCCCGTGGTGGTAGATTTTCACTTGATGGAAAAAGTGTCAAATGCAAGCAGTGCAAAGTTGCAAAGTGGTGCAACTTTTATTCTGCAACTTATGTGACCAAGCAGATTGTTCCAACATGTTTGAATAGGTATTTTTATACTAGGCATGGTCCTCTTTCGCACCCAAACATGTAGAATCGCTCTGACGTACGTTCAACCAGATCGATCCCTTAAGAGTCCAAAGTGCTAAATGGCTGCAAACTTCAACATGTTGTTACTCGAATACCATGATTCTTAGAAAGTTCTCATCTGATTCTACAAGATTGCATTGGGCCCCTCTACAAAAACCTCTCTCAGTGGTTTTCCCATGGCAGTGGATTTTCACTTGATGGAAAAAGTGTCAAATGCAAGCAGTGCAAAGTTGCAAAGTGGTGCAACTTTTGTTCTACAACTCATGTGACCAAACAGACTATTCCCACGTGTCCCAATAGGTATTTTTACGCTAGGCATGGTCCTCTTTCAGACCCAAACACACAGAATTTCTCTGAGCTACGTTCAACCGAATCGATCCCTTAAGGGTCCAAAGTGCAAAAGGGAAGAAATCTTTGACGAGCTATTTCTCAGAAACTATGATGCTTACAAACTCTTTGTCTAAGCCTATGGGATTGTGTTGGGCCCCTCTACAATAACCTCTCCCAGTTTTTGTTATCTCAGAGTCATTTTCTTGTGGTGTCCAGTTTTCACTTGATGGAAAAAGTGTCAAATGGAAGCAATATGAGTTGCAAAGTGGTGCAAATTTCATTTTGCAATTCATGTTATCAAACTAACTACTCCAATGCATCCTGATAGGTAGTTTTACACTAGGCATGGTCCTCTTTCACACCCAAACATGCAGAATTTATCTGAGTTATGTTCAACCGACTTGATCCCTTATGATGGCATGCAAAACAATGGAAAATAGAAACATACACACGATAGTTGAGAAGTCCAAGTATTCCACAAAAAAAGTGTATGATCATTGGTGCAAAGCACCTTGTTCCTCCATTTGATGAAGAAGGTCTAGTTGAGTGGTTTTAGTCATTATAATGTCAAATAAGGCCATGATAGCCCATTATGTAATCTTTCTTTTAGTTTTGAGTTAGTGTGGGGTCATTTGAGTCAATTATGTAGTAACAAATAGGAAAATAACATTGGTAAAGGCATTGGAAGAGATTACTAATGCTGCCCTGTTTAAAATTCAGAATTTAGGCCTTAAAAGCAAGGCTAGATGAGGTGAAAAGAAGAAATTGCTTGAGAATAAGTTAGAATAGGTTGGAAATAGGGTGAGGTTGTGGATTTTGATGTGTTCAAATGGTTTGCAAGGAAAAAGGAGGTCAAAAGTATGTTATGGCATGATGCCCTAATTGGGAATAGAGGGGTTTTGAATGAAAAAGAGAGGTTTGAGGGAGTAAAAGTGGGTAAAGTCAAGGGGCAACATAATTTGGTGGTCAATTAAGTTTGTGTAGGTAGAATGAAGAGTGTTAGAAGAGGTTTTGAGGTTGTATGACGTCTAGATATGGGGTTTTCAATTAACCCTCATGAAATTTGAGAAAAGTGGGGATTTAGAGGATAGTGGGGTTAAAGGGCCAATCACGCCCTAAAAATTATGGATTTTGTGGATTTACAGATTGGTAAATGCTGCCCAATGGTGATTTGCAATTGGAAGAGTGATTGAGAGCATGTTTCTTTGTTAAATAAACCTATTCAAGGGTCTAGGATAGCATTGAGTCCATTTCTTATTTGTATTATAAATTATAACTTGCTTTCTCTCGAGTCCATATCATATACAAGAAATAATATTGCAAAAAATTGACATATAAATCTTTCGACATATTTATATGGTGACGCATCAAGAACATATTGGAATATTTTTATGAATCATTTCATTGAATACCAATTGAAAACGTGTTTTTTTCTTTTAGATAAGTTGTTTAGCATCAATCAATTAATATTCACGACAAACCATGAAGGACAACAATGATCAATGCTAGGGCTAACCAATTAATAAGTATACATGTGAATAAGTCAAGCATGTACATGTGAATAAGGGAAGCACAAGTACTCAAAAACACATAAGCCTCAAGAAGTATACACACGAATGCATAGTATACACAAATTATTACAAAGTATATGCATGAATACAAGGTATACACATGAAAACACGTAAGCCACAAAGTATACATTGGAACACATGTAAGTCACAAAGTATACACGTAAGTTGTAAAGTATACACTTGAATACACATAACTCATATCTATTGAACCATCAATTTAGAATGCAAATATGGACACCATCGATAAAAGATATTTGTATTAACCAAATATCCATGTAGGCATACATCAATATATGTCGATATAAATATGAAATATATGTACAAAATAGCCATATAGGCTTATGAGAATGCCATATAGGCATACAATGTCAAATATGTCCAATACAAAATTTGTACAAAACTGCCATGTAGGCATACAACAAAGGGCTCTGGAACCAAAAGTCATTGCTCTCCATGCTCTGGAAATAAGTTCTTTCCCTTTTCTTTTTGATCGGATGGTGATAGGTTTGTCACTCATTTTTGTTGTGCTCAAGGAGTGCTCATGTTGCTCCTCCTAGTGTTTAGTTCAAGATGAAGTTTTAACTATTACAATAAGAAGTAAAGACATGAATATATAGAAATTACATTATAAAAAATGATATATTTGACAAAATAATCACTTATTGCCATCTCATGATCTCTCTTCACCAGGGAAATATTATCACACCCATGCTCAGGCATGTTCAAGCCCTATATAAACCATACAAATAGAAATTAAACTACGTGAATCAATAATGGTTTGATTTTTCACTAACTAACATCTATAACAATGAATGTAAATTAAAATTTACTAATTTTCCTCATACCTCCCCTGTCAAATTCATCGAGGATTATATAGCAGATGACACACCAATATCTATTGCCCTCGTCACATTCAAAGGTGTTTCGGCTTGCAACATCTGAAAATAAAACAACAAATTATTCAACGTAATCAACGATGTGCATATAAACTACACAAATCTATTAAGTACAATTCATTAGTTAAACTCTTTATTCTATTACCTTCGTGTAGGTTTGAGTAAATCCACTGGAACTGGGAGGTGTTCCCTCAAAACCTCCAATATTAGCTTGTTCAACATCCAAAATCACATATTAAAATACCATTCGAAAACAATGCTATTAACATGTAATAAATTTATAATTGTTTACTAGTTACATAACCCACCGATAGGTGTACTATAGAAATAAATAGGTGGAGGGCCGGCGTATCCAGTCTCAACACTGTGACCCTACAATTTTATTAAAATCATAAAACTAAATTAGTTAATCTTGCATTTCAAAATCAAAATTTAATAAATTAAATTCAATGAACATGCTAATTTTTACCTGACTATCAATGCCATACACCTCATGCAAAATGTCAGCTACCCTCTCCATCTCCATAGCTACAGATGGATCCTACGTAGTAGCTTCCTGAGTGTCAGTGGGGTCATATGAACAAGTTGCCCCACAAGATTGACACACATGGGTTCGAAGGCCACCACTCGAAGACTCCCCTAGATGGCGTTGTATAATAGGGCTAGTATGATGGATGACACTCTGGGTAAAAGTGTTGATCACCTGCAATGTCTCTACATCGTCACTCTCCTTCATGATGGAAGGCATACCAATGTGCTCATGAGGTGGCCTAGTGAGAGCTCATCTCCCTTGCCACGTAGGATTTGGTTGTGTATCGAGTCTATCCTGATCCAACCCCCCACCTCTCCCCTAGAAGTCCCTCATATCAAAATAATTTGGGATTTTGTTCAATATGAACTCATTGTA
Organism: Sequoiadendron giganteum; assembly: GCA_007115665.2. Classification (NCBI taxonomy): domain Eukaryota; kingdom Viridiplantae; phylum Streptophyta; class Pinopsida; order Cupressales; family Cupressaceae; genus Sequoiadendron; species Sequoiadendron giganteum. Next base: position 544,050,461 of record CM021108.1, read on the forward strand.
TAGTTTCCTAAGGAAATATTGTAGGACTTCACAATTGTTGCACGGTGGGTAAACAAAGACCATGTACCACCTATTATAAAAATGGTTCCTACTCTATTGGTGTTGACACCAATGAATAGGAAACCTCTTCGCATTGAAGGTAAGATTTTTTTTTGTGCGTGGGTCAATGAACAATGAGCACAAATTACCTTTTGTAATTTTTAAATCCTTTACATCTTTATATGATAGTTTATTCGCATAATAAACCCTAGTCGCCTGACTCCTATCTTGCCATCCAGTTATTTGTTTGTTAATTGAATCTACATTTTTTAACATATCTTCAATGAAC
>CM021108.1:544050888-544071270 GCA_007115665.2 Sequoiadendron giganteum
CTCATAATGCGAGTGTGTTTTGAAGAAGTAGATATATGGCCATTTTAGGAAGAAATAAAATTCTCGCGTTATAATGTGAGCGTGTTTTGTGTTGCACTAAAAATGGTAAAAAACTTAATATACTTGTGATCTCAAGGCCCACATTTTGCATATTCTCTTGGTTTTGCGCGTGCTCCGATAAAAAGTAGCTTTTTGATTATGTGAAATGTGCAAACATGTTTTTCACATTCCACCAACCTTTTCCATGATATTTCTACCACCTTAGCATGAAATAGAAGATTTTTCATGTTGAAAGACACATAATATCAATTCAAATTTGAATTCCATTGAAAATTGATATACAATTGAAGTTTGGAGGGGAACAAGCTTTTGAAAAAGTCAAATTGTTGAGGAGTTTGAAGAAAGAAGAAGCTAAGGCTACATAATTGGGTTGAAATCCTCCATTTGAAAGTCTAGTTTTTTAGGTGTATGAAGTATTTACACATTTTCTTTTATTTTTGTTATTTTGCATATTCCATGTTGATCATTATTTGTTTGTCATTATAACCTTAGGTTTTCAATCCACATTTTAAATTACACAATTCTATACACTTGCCAATTACATTTTTAAACCACATCTATTTGAGGCATTTTGTATTTAACATTTGACTTACCTTGTGTATGCTTCCAAATTTTGTATACACATATATATGACATATGTTTTAAGGAAGTAAAATAAAACATCATTTCTCAATACTTTATTATGGAAGTGCATACCACTCTCTGAAGCTTTCATTGAGGTATTTTGTCAAACAATTATATTCCATGTTGATCATTGTTTATTTTTCATTATAACCTTAGGTTGTCATGAAAATGGAAGCATGGAAAAAGAATTTGAATTGTGATGCAACCAGGGGAGGTCTTGCAACACAACTGAACACAAAAAATCAACCAACAACAATAATTCACAAGGACCACAATTCTCAAAACTCTTCACTTTTCACCAAATCAACACTCTTCCTTGTACCATTGCCAACACATTCAATCGGGTATTTCTTCTCCATAAGATTCTTTCAGACCAAGAATTGAACCATTTCAAGGACCCTTCAGGGTACACAAACCATTATTGGTTACTTTGTAACAAATTTCTCAAATCAGGCTTTCTACGCAAACTAGGCCTCAAATTAGGACACTTTAGGAAAGAAACTTATCTTGAAAATTGACCAAAACCTCCAAACACATGTGGGCAGAAATTTATATGGATTCAAACCAAAGAATTCACAATTAATTCTCAGAAATTCATCCACCAAGATGCCAAAACAAAAAACCCTCTTTTTAAGGCAAATAACCTAGGGCTTATTGGAAAACACACTTCCCAAACTTATAAAAATATACCACCACCTCAAAAAAGTCTAAAATTTCCTACACAAACTCAATTCAACAAGAAACAATACTGCCCTAACACAATACTCACTTTATCATGTCAAAACCTCTTAAATTCACATGGAAAACACCAAATTTACCCTATACACAATCAACATTCCCACACCTTTTTATTGATGTTGTAGACCAATTCCTTGAGTTAGAGTGGCCATAGTGAGAGGAATGGGTCAATACACCATTTTAAATGACTTTCAAACCTTAAAACCAAACCCTCAACTTTCATGCAAATAACCTAGGGTTTATTAAAAGTCTTGACAACTGGGTTTAGCAGATCTCACCAATACCAACAACACTTCAAAAATGCCTTGGAAAAGCTCAAACAACCATTACATCGAAGGTTCCTTCAAAATTTCATCAAAAACCTTCTTTAGCACCCCATTTACACAAGGAAAACAATGTAATTCTGCCTATCTTGTAATCATGGCATGCCCCTGCACCACCTTTGTCTATGCTAGAAATAGTCTTCTACAAGATGATTGTAAGTATTTTTTATGAAGCCTTGAATGACATATATTTCATTTATTTGAATGGATAATTATTTTAGGAACTAATATTCGTCTCATTGCCATGCTACAGGTAAAATTATCTACCATGCCGAAGAAATGAAGAAGGAATAAACTAACAGACGAAGATTATGAAACCTTCAAAGCAAAGGAGAGAGAAAGGTTGAGGGTATATCGTGAAAATAGTAAATTAGGTACTATTGATGAAAACAAGACAACTAAAGAGGAACCTCAACCATCAAAAAGAGAACAAGATTTGGCAGCACAAAGGGCACGAATGTGAAAGCATTGTGGTAAGACAAATTTAGATACCGTACTTGGAGACACACCTTGTACAAAAATTTAATACGAAGGGACACCATTAAGCACAAGCGAATATGGAGGAACACCATCTACCTCAAGTCAATATGGAGGGACACCATATATCACAAGTGAACATGGTTGGACACCATCAAGCACATCTCAAGTTGAGAGTACATCATCACTCGAATTTGATGAAGAAGGTATGCGATCATCCCCACGAGAACCTCAAGGTATGTATTCTACTCCACCATCTATCAAAGGTATGCAATCTAGCCCACCTCAATTAAATATTGATGAAATTTGTAATGTTGAGATGTATGTACCTAGGAGAACACCACCTAGAATTTTTCGTAGAAAGACAAAGTATTTGATTAATATTGATGAGGATATTTTTCAGCACATGGAAGGTAAGATTCTAGCATGCACTTGTAGAAGATATGATCATAAGATTTGGAAATTGTACTTTGAAAGGCTAAATGACACCACAAGATGTCAACTATTTGTTGAAATGATGCGGGGTATAAAGTATAGAGACATCATGAAGACTCTTGGGTTGAGAACATCGAATGCATCGAGTGAAAACACTATTGTGAAGAATCTAATGGATACGTATGAGAGTGTGGGTAAGACCTCGCGCTCAAAGGATAGTAATGTCACACGATGCATCATTACATCGAATTTGGTAAGAATTCAGACAAAGAGAGCTCGTCTCATTAGAAAGATGAGTGAACAAATGAGAATTAGTAGAAAAACTTTATCAAAAGCCATTCAAAGGCGGCAAAGAATTGAGGGCACCGATTCAAATGAATTATGGGCATTCTCGGGGAGACTTCCACAAAAAGATAAAAAATTTGTTGAAGTATTGAGAACACTTATTGAAGAGTATTGGAATAATAACACAAGGTCATCTCTGAATCAAAGGGATGTGGTAAGAAGGAGAATCTATAGTCAAAACTATGAGCCACATCCAAAGCATTTTTTGGATATGACTCAAACCCAATTTTTTCATAAATTTCATATGGATTATCCTCAAATCAGTATTTGTCAAAGAATTTTTGAAATGATTAAACCTTTTTATGTCAAGATAAATCACACATGCACTACTTGTTGTTGTAGACTACATATTGAATTCTCTAACCATTATGATGTTTATAGTTCTATATGTTATGATTTGCATATTAACAATGTTTTGTAGGATTATGGCATAGAAGCCCCACCAAAATCTTCAAGAGAGTTCTTATCAAAAAAATTATGTGAAATAGAGTATGGCCAAATATTCTATAGGACAACATGCTTGGATGGTTCATGTGAGCATTGCAGTCGCTTGCAGCATATGCCAGTATGTCAACATATAGAAAGCACAGATGAGGTGGGGCAGAAACTAGTAGAGTTCGAAAAGTATAAAATGGTGGCATACGCTACAAAAGATGGGTCTCAAGTAAAAAGGTTTGATTTGGTTATTCTGAAGATTCTAGTGTATCAGTTTATGTCCATGTTTTGTGACAATATAGTGTATGAGTATGCAAGGCATACCCATAGAGCCCAATGGCTAGACATGCAATTCAAGCTATGCAAGGACACCTTTCCAATTGCCAGCATAGTATCAGTGGTTGACTCTGTAGATAACTACACTCTACAACCACATCGTGAGGTGCAGTCAAAGTATTACAACTCCACATAGGTTTCGATATTTGTGCAAATAGCATTCATTCATGCAGCTGATAGTATAGAGGAGCAAAGTAAGGTATTGATGGAGTATCACTTTTATATTAGTGATGATCGCACACATTCTCCAAATTTCATGCAAGGTTGCTTCCAAATGTTCTACAGTGATTTGGCTCAGAGGGGCATAGCATACGGTCGGCATATAATATGGTCGGATAACTGTGCAACACAATTCAAGAATTCACGCATTACTGGTTGAGTAGGATGCATGTCATTATAGGTGTACAACATATGTGGAACTTTTGTGAGGTCGGGTATGGGAAGGGTGAGCATGATTGTGCAAGAGCATGTGTGAAAAGATAATTAGCACGAGAAGAGTTAAAGTATAAAGATAGTGCAAAGTGGACAGATGTAAGATCAATTGTTGAGTGGTCTAATGCTTCAATGGGTCTAGGTAATGAAGGTACGTCTTTAGAATGTAGGTATTTTTGGTTGATGGATGATACTAACATTGCACCATATGAGGATTTTTGTACACTAATAGGATCGAGTGAGCTACACTCTTTCCTTAGCTCAAATGCAGGTTCATGGAGTATCGATACATGGAATATGGCATGTTTTTGTTCTTCATGTACAATGCAAGCTTGGAATGATTGTGAGTCAAGGGAGTGGGTTGAAAAATGGTTGACAAGTTATCTTAGCCCACTTCACACGTATTGCCCTCCAACGGTATTGGAACTAACATAGATGGAATCAACGATCAACTTTGACCATGAATCAGATCTAGTTCAACCAGGTAATATATCTGCTTGCTTAGATTTTGAAATTCCATATTGTTATATTACTTTGTAGTGTATTCGTAATGTTGACTAATTTTAAGAGATTTGCTACACATATCAATGTAGGGCAAGTTTATCCAATTATTGTAGATGAAGACAACAAAGAGGGAATAGACTATTACTTGTGGCGTTGTGTTGAGGCCAAAAATAAATTGGAGGCCCTATTTATAGATGGAGAAAACATCGAATACCCTACAAGCTTGATTGTTGTTACTAGAATGTGGCTTAGAAGGTACCCACATAAGAGTGTTAAACATTAGTTGTTTCAGGACTTTGACACGAGTCATAAGATTCTTCATTACTCAAACCTTGTCATGACATCCAATGTTTGTTTGACCAAATATGGGGGTAGACCTTTGAACAAGGTCTTGTGGAAGGTCCATGAGTCTGACCATGAAGCAATACTTGACACAATAAAGAGTAGAGCAAACTCAGATGGTTCGTTGGATTAATTTGTAAGTATGCACATTGGTTCTTATTAATTTATACTTGTATGCACATTAATTTTTTTGGTGTCAATTATATCATCTTATTTTACTTTTCCTATTTGTAAGTAGCCTACTAGAAATTGATTGGTGTCCCCTTGCAGAAAATGCAGATTTATGAGCCATCCAAGAGAATCTCGGCCAGAAAAGCAATGCAACATACTTATTTCGATGATCTTGAAAAATCGCAATCATGATTTTAAGCCATTACAAAAGTGTTTCAAAATCTTGGTGAGGGAATTTCAAGTTATTCATTTGAAGTTAACCTTATCATGAGCAGCTAGGATGTAGAAATTATAAGAGCATCTCAAATTTCAACTTACTCTATTCATGAGAGGTGTTGTGTGCAATAGGTATGTTGGAATTCCCAGTGAAGATGTATGACCAGGAGTGACTAAGTTGTGAGACTTTCATGCCTATTTGTAAGTGCCTTCCATCTATTTTCATTTCATTTCCATTTTGGATGCTCTTTATTTTTCTCTTTTACTTTGCATATTTGTAAGTAAACTAATAAAAATTGATTGGTCTCTCATTATAGAAAATGTTGATTTATGAGCCATCAAAGAGAATCTCAGCCAAAAACACAATGCAACATCCTTATTTTGATGATCTTGACAAATATCAATTCTGATTTCAAGCCATTATAAAAGAGCGTGTGAAGCTTAGCGAGGGAATCTCAAGTTACTCAATTGAAGATAACCTCATAATGAGCACCTATGATGTAGACATTTAAAGAGAATATTGAATGTATGAGTGACATTGTAAAAGATCCATGAGAACGAAGTACCTAAGGAATTTTAATGAGATTTACTCAAATAATGTAATTTTGGTGTTCATGTTTTGTGCAGTAGCACCTTGTTCTCTAAATGCCTTCACTAGGCAAATTTGCAAATTTTGAATTTTGAAATGTAAACAATGTGAAAAAGGTCATGTGAAGGTCATATGTAATGTATTAAAAGTCTCAAAGAGGTCATTAGGTGATTAGAGAAGTGATATAAATCATGTAAGGTCGAGCAAAACAAAGATCTTTTGTATTTTTGAAGATTTACAATCAATAAAGTCCCTATTTTAGTGATTTTATGAGTTTTTCCAATTGTTCATTAACTTGTATGGCATGTACAATAGTTTAAGGCCTTGAATCTTGTTGTTTAAGGTAGAATAGTGAAGTATCTTTCATTTGAATCTATTTAGGAGGGTATCCATTGAGTTTATCATTAGTTTGAACTGATTTTTCTCAACTTGATTTATAAACCCTCAAGATTGGGGTTTTGATAGTTTAGATAACCAATAATGACTACTCCACCAAATTCGATAGTTTAGATCAATGGAGTAAGTTAGTCTTAGGATTTTTTAGGTGTGTGTGTGTTTATCTATGCAGGGAAATTCAAGAAACAAAGGTGGAGTTGTTGCTATAGGGTTTTATGATGAATTTTCAAGTGAAAAGTGTGGCTCCAAGTGGTGTTTTGAGGAAAACTTCTCAAATGACTTAAAAGAAAAATGACTGATATAGATAGCTATTATTGAGTTACAACACATACTTCAAAATCAATAGTGATTGTCTTGGAACATGTGCATCAAAAATGACCTTCTTTGTTGTCCTCATTAGGTTAGCTAGGCCTAATTTACAAAGGAACATACCTTTAAACATTCAAAAACCCCCTAAAATTGTTGGGGCAGCAATTATGATGTATTCAAACCCTTAGATCCATAATTTTTCTCAAGATAAACTCACTCCACCATGCCAAACCATAAAACACTTATTTTATGCTAGTATCAGGAGGGTTTATTGAAAGGAATGGTTCCACACCTTACCAAAATATGCCACCACCTCGGAACTTCTTAAAGTCACCTGTACAAACTCAAAAGACAATCACCCAACCTCCACATGCAATATTTTATCAAACCCTAGGGTGAAACCTCATTTTTCATGCCCTTTTCCATCAAAATCTATAGGGGCAGAAACACAAACCCCATAAAACTTATTCCCTTTCACCAAATAAGCGCCCTAACATCAAAATGGGTTTCTAAATATGTATTGGGGTCTGTGGAAACACAAATATATTGAAAAAGAGAACACAATCACCCTATACGGAACCGTACAGTTTAAGGAAACATAAAATTTTTGGTAAAAATACAAAAAAATGCAAGGAAATAATGAATTTTATTGATCTTATTCTAATTACATGGTAAATTTATGTTATGCATGGTACATTTATGCTAGGAATGGTCCTCTTTCACACCCAAACACGTAGAATCGCTTTGAGGTACGTTCAACCAGATCGATCCCTTAAGAATTCAAAGTGCTAAATGGCTACAAACTTCAGCATGTTATTACTCAGATTATGTGATTCTTAGAAACTTCTCATTTGATCCTACAAGATTGCATTGTTCCCCTCTACAAAAACCTCTCTTTATTTTGGCTATCTCAGAGTGGTTTTCTTGTGGCAGCGGATTTTCACTTGATGGAAAAAGTGTCAAATGCAAGCAGTGCAAAGTTGCAAAGTGGTGCAACTTTCATTCTGCATTTTGTGTGACCAAGTGGACTATTCCAACACATCCAAATAGGTATTTTTATGCTAGTCATGGTACTCTTTCACACCCAAACACGCAGAATCGCTCTGAGGTACGTTCAACCAGATCGATCCCTTAAGAGTCCAAAGTGCTAAATGGCTGCAAACTTTAGCATGTTGTTACTTGGATACCATGATGCTTAGAAAATTCTTGTCTGGTCCAATAGGATTGTGTTGGGTCCCTCTACAAAAACCTCTCTCGATTTTGGCTATCTCGGAGTGGTTTTCCCGTGGCGGCCGATTTTCAGTTGAAGGAAAAAGTGTCCAATGCAAGCAATGAAAAGTTGCAAAGTGGTTCAAATTTTGTTTTGCAGCTCGTTTGACCAAGAATACTGTTCCAACATGTTCGAATAGGTATTTTTATGCTAGGCATGGTCCTCTTTTACACCCAAACACATAGAATCACTCTGAAGTACGTTCAACCAGATCAATCCATTAAGGGTCTAAAGTGCAAAATGGCTGAAAACTTTAGCATGTTGTTGCTCGGATACCGTGATGCTTAAAAACCTCCCATCTGATCCTACAGGATCTTGTTGGGCCCCTCTATAAAAACCTCTCTCAGTTTTGGCTATCTCGGAGTGGTTTTCTCGTGGCGGCAGATTTTCACTTGATGGAAAAAGAGTCAAATGCAAGCAATGCAAAGTTGCAAAGTGGTGCAACTTTCTTTCTACAACTCGTGTGACCAAATGAGTTATTCCAACATGTTTGAATAGGTATTTTTAAACTATTCATTGTCCTCCTTCACACCCAAACACGTAGAATCACTCTGAGGTACGTTCAATCAGATCGATCCCTTAAGATTCCAAAGTGCTAAATGGTGGAAAACTTCAACATGTTGTTACTTGGATACCATGACACTTAGAAAGTTTTCATCTAATCCTACAGGATCATTTTGGACCCCTCTACAAAAACCTCTCTTAGTTTTGGATATTTCATAGTGGTTTTCCCGTGGTGGTAGATTTTCACTTGATGGAAAAAGTGTCAAATGCAAGCAGTGCAAAGTTGCAAAGTGGTGCAACTTTTATTCTGCAACTTATGTGACCAAGCAGATTGTTCCAACATGTTTGAATAGGTATTTTTATACTAGGCATGGTCCTCTTTCGCACCCAAACATGTAGAATCGCTCTGACGTACGTTCAACCAGATCGATCCCTTAAGAGTCCAAAGTGCTAAATGGCTGCAAACTTCAACATGTTGTTACTCGAATACCATGATTCTTAGAAAGTTCTCATCTGATTCTACAAGATTGCATTGGGCCCCTCTACAAAAACCTCTCTCAGTGGTTTTCCCATGGCAGTGGATTTTCACTTGATGGAAAAAGTGTCAAATGCAAGCAGTGCAAAGTTGCAAAGTGGTGCAACTTTTGTTCTACAACTCATGTGACCAAACAGACTATTCCCACGTGTCCCAATAGGTATTTTTACGCTAGGCATGGTCCTCTTTCAGACCCAAACACACAGAATTTCTCTGAGCTACGTTCAACCGAATCGATCCCTTAAGGGTCCAAAGTGCAAAAGGGAAGAAATCTTTGACGAGCTATTTCTCAGAAACTATGATGCTTACAAACTCTTTGTCTAAGCCTATGGGATTGTGTTGGGCCCCTCTACAATAACCTCTCCCAGTTTTTGTTATCTCAGAGTCATTTTCTTGTGGTGTCCAGTTTTCACTTGATGGAAAAAGTGTCAAATGGAAGCAATATGAGTTGCAAAGTGGTGCAAATTTCATTTTGCAATTCATGTTATCAAACTAACTACTCCAATGCATCCTGATAGGTAGTTTTACACTAGGCATGGTCCTCTTTCACACCCAAACATGCAGAATTTATCTGAGTTATGTTCAACCGACTTGATCCCTTATGATGGCATGCAAAACAATGGAAAATAGAAACATACACACGATAGTTGAGAAGTCCAAGTATTCCACAAAAAAAGTGTATGATCATTGGTGCAAAGCACCTTGTTCCTCCATTTGATGAAGAAGGTCTAGTTGAGTGGTTTTAGTCATTATAATGTCAAATAAGGCCATGATAGCCCATTATGTAATCTTTCTTTTAGTTTTGAGTTAGTGTGGGGTCATTTGAGTCAATTATGTAGTAACAAATAGGAAAATAACATTGGTAAAGGCATTGGAAGAGATTACTAATGCTGCCCTGTTTAAAATTCAGAATTTAGGCCTTAAAAGCAAGGCTAGATGAGGTGAAAAGAAGAAATTGCTTGAGAATAAGTTAGAATAGGTTGGAAATAGGGTGAGGTTGTGGATTTTGATGTGTTCAAATGGTTTGCAAGGAAAAAGGAGGTCAAAAGTATGTTATGGCATGATGCCCTAATTGGGAATAGAGGGGTTTTGAATGAAAAAGAGAGGTTTGAGGGAGTAAAAGTGGGTAAAGTCAAGGGGCAACATAATTTGGTGGTCAATTAAGTTTGTGCAAGTAGAATGAAGAGTGTTGGAAGAGGTTTTGAGTTTGTATGACGTCTGGATATGGTATTTTCAATAAACCCTAGTGAAATTTGAGAAAAGTGAGGGTTTAGAGGATAGTGGGGTTAGAGGGCGAATCACGCCCTAAAAATTATGGATTTTGTGGATTTGTGGACTAGAAAATGTTTCCCAATGGTGTTTTGCAATTGGAAGATTGATTGAGAGCGTGTTTCTTTGTTAAGTAGACCTATTCGGGGGTTTAGGACAACGTTGAGTCCATTTCTTATTTGTATTATAAATTATAACTTGCTTTCTCTCAAGTCCATTTCGTATGTACAATAAATAATATTGCAAAAAGTTGACATATAAATCTTTCAACATGTTTATATGGTGACGCATCAAGAACATATTGGAGTCGTTTTTATGAATCATTTCATGGAATACCAATTTAAAACATGTTTTTTGCTTTTAGATAAAGTTGTTTAGCATTAATCAATTAATATTTAAGACAAACCATGAAGGACAACAATGGTCAATTCTAGGGCTAACCAGTTAATAAGTATACACGTGAATAAGTCAAGCATGTACATGTGAATAAGGGAAGCAGAAGTACTCAAAAACATGTAAGCCTTGAAGTATACACACGAATACATAGTATACACAAATTAATATAAAGTATATGCACGAATACAAGGTATATGCATGAAAAAACGTAAGTCGCAAAGTATACATTGGAATACACGTAAGTCACAAAGTATACACGTAAGTTGTAAAGTATACACTTGAATACACATAACTCATATCTATTGAACCATCAATTTAGAATGAAAATATGGACATTGTCGATACAAAATATTTGTATTAACCAAATAGCCATGTAGGCGGCATACATCAATATATGTCGATATAAGTATGAAATATATGTACAAAATAGCCATATAAGCTTATGAGAATGCCATATAGGCATACAATGTCAAATATGTCCGATACAAAATATGTACAAAACTTCCATGTAGGCATACAACAAAAGGCTCTGGAATCAAAATTCATTGCTCTCCATGCTCTAGAAATAAATTATTTCCCTTTTCTTATCGATTGGATGGTGATAGGTTTGTCACTCATTTGTGTTGCACTCAAGGAGTGCTCCTACTACTCCTCCTAGTGTTTAGTTCATGGTGAAGTTTTAACTATTACAATAATAAGTAAAGACATGAATATATAGAAATTACATTATAAAAAATTATGATATATTTGACAAAATAATCACTTACCGCCATCTCATGATCTCTCTCCATGAGGTAAATATTCACACACCCATGCTCAGGCATGCTCAAGCCTTGTATAAACCTAGATCCAAATAGAAATTAAACTACAAATCAATAATGGTTTGATTTTTCACTAAATAACATCTATAACAACGAATGTAAATTAAAATTTACTAATTTTCCTCATACCTCCCCTGTCAGAGCCATCGGGGATTGTAAGCAGATGAAACACTGATCTCCATTGCCCTCATCACATTCGGAGGTGTTTCGTCTTGCAACAACTGAAAATAAAACAACAAATTATTCAACATAATCAGTGATGTGCATATAAACTATACAAATCTATTAAGTACAATTCATTAGTTAAACTATTTATTCTATTACCTTCGTGTAGGTTTGATTAAATTCACTAGCACTGGGAGGTGTTCCCTAAAAACCTCCAATATTAGCCTGTTCAATATCCAAAATCACATTTTAAAATACCATTCATAATTTAACAATGCTATTAACATGTAATAAATTTATAATTTTTTACTAGTTAAATACCCCAACGATAGGTGTACTACAAAAATAAGTAGGTGGAGGGCTGGTGTATCCATTCTCAACACTGTGACCCTGCAATTTTATTAAAATCATAAAACTAAATTAGTTAATCTTGCATTTTAAAATCAAAATTTAATAAATTAAATTCAATGAACATGCTAACTTTTACCTAACTATCAATACCATACACCTCATGCAAAATTTCAGCTACCCTCTCCATCTCCATAACTGTAGATAGATCCTACGTAGCAGCCTCCTGAGTGTTAGTGGGGTCATATGAACAAGTCACCCCGCAAGATTGACACACATGGGTTTGAAGGCCACCACTCAAAGACTCCCCTGGATGGCGTTGTAGAATAGGGATAGTATGATGGATGACACTTTGGGTTAAAGTGTTGATCACTTGCAATGTCTCTACATCGGCACTCTCCTTCGCAACATAAGGCATAACAATGTGCTCACGAGGCAGCCTAGCAAGAGATCGTCTCCCTTTCCGCATAGGATCCGGTTGTGCACCGGGTCTATCCTGAGCTGACCCCCCACCTCTCCCCTAGAAGTACCTCATATCAAAATAATTTGGGATTTTGTTCAATATGAACTCACTATATAGTTTCCTAAGGAAATATTGTGGGAATTCACAATCAAGTTGCATGGTGGGTAATCAAAGACCATGTAACACCTATCATAAAAATGGTTCCTAATCTATTGGTGGTGGCATCAATGAATAGGAAACCTCTTCGCATTGAGGGTAAGCTTTTGATTTATGCGCGGGTCAATGAATAATGAGCACAAATCACCTTTTGTAATTTTTAAATCCTTTACATCTTTATATGATAGTTTTTCTGCATAATAAGCCCTAGTCGCCTGCCTCCTATCTTTCCATCCAGTTTTTAGTTTGCTAGTTGAGTCTACATTTTTTAACATATCTTTCAATGAACTTGCTAGGGTCATTATTTTTGTAGTTGAACCATTTGGATCACTCAACCTACTGATTAAATCCTCAATTTTCTTTTTTTTGTTCTCAATTTCACTCACTAAATTTTGTTGAGTGCCAGGAGGGGGTTGAGTGATTGGTGGAGGAGGTTGTTGTTGTGGTTGATTTTGTTCTTGAGGATTTGGTTGCTCTTCTTGTTGAGGATTTTGATGGTTTTCAGGCTGATTTGCATCTCCTAAAAATTCAAAAAAAAAAATATCAAATACAACCTAAAACTAACAAATTCAAAACAAAAAGCAAACAATCCTCACCTTTCACATCTCCTCCTTGTCATGGCACCATCGTTGCAAAGAAATAGCAACCATTGGTGAATATTTTTGCACAATGCCTCCTCCTAGAACACGAGCACGAAAAATGGGGATTTTGGCTACGGGCACAACAAAAAACACAATCGAAATGAAGAATGAATGAGTTTCACTTTTTTTTTTTGCTTTTAACATGTCATAACACGAGTGCATTATAACACGCTCGCGTTATGAATTTTCAAAACTTATTTTTGAAAGTGGCCACAAATTGGCTACCCATCTCCATGCATCCACCCTATATATATATATATATGTGTGTGTGTGTGTGTGTGTGTGTGTGTGTGTGTGTGTTTCCAAAAAATAATAAATAATAATTTTGACACAAGAGAGTGAGTTTTCTAAATAGAATTTTTTTTTATCTCCAAATTATTCCAACAAATCTTTCCATTACAAACTAACTGGCATGCGATAGTTTATTTTCCAACACTCCAAATAATACGAGCATTTTATTTGTTCCAATCAGATGAACAAAGGGAAATGCCATATTTATGTCACCAAAGAGTTGTTCTAAAACATGAGGGTGGACTTCATTACATTTTTTGAGTGTAAAAAACAAAAACTTTCCATGAGGAAATAACTGAGAGGAAATTGTGTGTTCCAACATTGCAAATATTGCGAGTTTTTTATTTTGTTCCAATCGGATGAAGAAAGTGAAATGGCATTTGGACTGTAGCAAATATTTATTCAAAAAAATCAAAGTGCTCTTCATTGCATTCTTCGAGCATAACGAAATAAAACTTTTCATAACGAGCTAACTGACATGGGACAGTCTGTTTTCCAACATTGTGAATGATGGGAGCATTTTGTTTGTTCCAATTAGATGAAAAAGGGGAAATATCATATTTACATCACTAAAGAATTGTTCTAAAAGATCAAGGTGGAATTCACTACATTTTTAGAGTGTACAAAACCAACACTTTTGATGAGGGAATAACTGAGAAGAGACATTGTGCTTTCCACCATTGCAAACAATGTGAGCATTTTATTTTTGTTTATTTTTTCTCTTCTGATTGGTACAGTCAAAATGGCATTTCCCTTTCCTCATCTGATTCAACCAAATAAAATAATGCTCACATTATTGGAACTGTTGGAAAACACACTGTCTCCGTATAAGGTGTTAAGAAACAAGCAACCCATTTAGTGGTTTAAAACCCTTTCCAACTGAGAGGAGACAGTGTGTTTTCCAACTCTGTAAATAATGCTAGCAATTTATTTGTTCCAATCAGGACAAAGCTAACTCATAAAAAATAAAAAAACTGATGTATCTAGCATGAGATCGGAATGGATTTTCATTTTCATCATCCGATTCGACCAAATAAATGCTCACATTATTTACAGTGTTGGAAAACACACTATCTCCATATAAGGTGTTAAGAAACAAGCAACCCATACAAAGTTGTAAAACCCTCTAGAACTAAGAGCAGACAATGTATTTTCCAACTATGCAAGTAATGCAAGAGATTTATTTGTTCCAATTACAGAAAGCTAACTCCTAGACAAAAGGGGCATATATATGTAGCATGATATCAGGTATGTGTAGGATCATGATGGGTCAAAAAGGCGATATGTAAGTGAAATGATGACCCATGTGGCTGATGACTTTTTTTACCCAAAATTGATGAAACAAAAAGGGTTTTTAAAGGAGATTCTCAGCTTTCCACCCATATAAATTATGCTTTATTTTGAATTTAATAAATAATTATTATTCAATTTCTATTTGAATTACGAAAAAAGTCCTTTTTGATAGGCTGATTGAAAAACATCTATAACTTTCAAATGGTATCACATTTTTTGAATCCAAAACATGTGTCACATTCTATGCTTCACATACTATAGGATAAAATAATAATAATAATAATTTCATGAAGTTTTGACCAAGTTAAGGTGGTTAGACAAACGAGTTTTGATATTTTTTAAAATTTGTAATAAAAAATTCATAATTAATTTTTTACTTGGAAAAAAATTATTAAAAAATATGCATCACATAGGGACATGAGTCCTCCACTTATATCTAAAATCTTATAAAAATATATTATCATTTTATTGTGGTTAGGGTGGTCAAATAGACACCTACTTCTTATTTTTACCTTGAAATTTAAGTACTATTGCATTAAAATTTCAAATTTTGACTAAATAGATGTTTTAAAAAAAAATAAAGGTCTAGTAGTTCAAAAACTACATTCAATTTGCTACAAATTATATTTTTACATGTTTTTGAAATAATATAGATAACTTATTCAAATTTTTATGTCAAGTTGCCTAACTTTGATTTTATGAGTTTTCATTACCACTTAAGGGCCTGTTTTTTCCATGATGATCCTACACATACCCTATCGTACCCCCCATCCCCCATCTCCCATGGTGGACAAAATGTCCCCAACAGAAAAGGTGGTTGGACAGACAAATAGCATTGATGGAAAAAGTTGACAGTTAAATGTTAACTCCGTTGTGTCGTTGGAGAAAGCTAACTCATACACAAAATTCACTATGAATGCAACATGAGATCAAAATGGCATTTCACTTTCCTCATCTGATTTGAGAGGGTTTTACAACACTATATGGGTTGCTTGTTTCTTAACAACTTATATAGAGACAGTGTGTTTTCCAACACTACAAATAATGTGAGCATTTATTTGGTCGAATCAGATGAGGAAATTGAAATGCCATTTTGATCTCATGTTACATACATAGGTGCCTTTTGTCTATGAGTTAGTTTTTTGGAGCCAGCTAAATCTAGACAAAAGTGACCTATGTACATACAAAAACACATGAAAACATATATAACGACATACATGGTAAGATACATATAACATGATGAGACATCATAGTGTGGAACCTGCCAAATGGTGGATCAAAGTGATGAAATCGGTAGACGACAACAAACATTTGGGAAATGGTAGGTAGGAGTTAACTGTGTTGTTAGGTAAATTTTCTATCCAACTGAGAGGAGACAATGTGTTTTCCAACACTGCAAATAATGCAAGCATTTTATTTGTTCCAATCACATAAAGAAAGCGAAATAACATTTGGATTGTAGCAAAGCGTTGTTCAAAAATCTGAAAGTGGACTTCATTACATTCTTGGAGCATAACGAAATAAAACTCTTCATATCAAACTAACTGAAATGGGACAATCTATTTTCCAACACTACAAACAATCTATAACAACACTGTGCCTTGAAGGTTTCATAATACCTATTGTTTCCCATATTTGATTACATTCTTCGCACCTCATTTTGATATTTGCAAATAATGGTTTCCAATGCCACATTTTTTTGGGTTTTTGTCCATTCCAAAATATGATTTTAAAAACCCACCAGCGCTAACACATTTTCTCGGCAATAGGCTAGGCTACAACAGGTCTAAGTTAATGTCTGACCATCAAGTCTTTCCATCAGTGCAATTTGTCCATCCAGCCTTCATTTTCATCGGGGCATTTTGCTCCACTCAGATAAAGAAAGTGAAATGACATTTGGACTGTACCAAAGTGGACTGTAATGGTAGATAGGACCAAATGTCCAAGAAAGGTAGGTAAGAGTTAATTGACACGGGATAGTGTGTTTTCCAACACAGCAAACAATCTATAACACTATGGCTTGCAGGTTTCATAATCCCTACTGTTTTCCAATTTCATTATAGTCTTACTATCTAAATAACAAAAGGTTCTCCAGAAAATCACAAAACATACCAAATTGAGGTTAGGGGTGAGTAACCAATTGGGTTGTTACTTCTAAAGGGTTTTAGAACAGTCAGAGTTTTACGAGACAGTGTTTTTTCCAAAATGAGAGTGTATAAAATGGTGGCAAAAATGGGATCTCGTCTTGGCATTTTGTTATTTGCAAATTATGATTTCGAATGCTAGGTTTTGCACTTTTCTATCCATTCTGAATAAGGGTAAGTGCCCAATCTATGACATAATTTTGGCTCTTAAGATGCCACTTTTTTTTTTCTTTCTGAAATCAGCAAAATTTGATTTGCACGAGAAAATGAAGATAGTTACGCTCAAAATTTCAAGATGCGGAAAGAATAAAAGTTGAAGTGCTCCGAGTCTAGTTTCTAAGCTACTATTTTTTTTTGAAATTAATGAAGATTAAGGGTCTCAAAAAGGGGGGGGGCCAAAACAGGTCCTGTTTTTATCAAAAAAAATAGCATAGCGCCTGAGGGCTCCCCCCTTTTTGATTAACTTTTTTTGAGAATTTCAAAAATCCCAATAGTGATAAATTAGCTAACACCATGTAGTTTATCTTCCTTCTTTTGGATAATTTTCTGAATGAATATATAATATTTTATGAATTTTCAAAGTAGACACATCTTGAAAAACTAAAATTTGAGCGTGCTCTCCCCCAATTTTTTTGTAAACTAATCGAAAATTGATTTTTATTTTTTCATCATGTGTAGAATGGAGTCTAGTTTCAAAAAATGTAATTTTTTTCACGTTCTGATGAACATGTAAAAATATATCCTAAACCTAGCATTTGTTGGTTTTTGACCAAAAACAAAGGCATTTACAATAGAAGCCATGGATCAAAACCTTAACTAAATCAAAATGAAAAAATAATTATATATTTAGATAGCTAAGAGAGAGGTTAATGTTATCACGGTTTTTTTATAAACTTGCATTGAAAGACATGCAAATGAGATGGGGAGCACGGAGGAAAATATGAGAAAATTTGGCAAATACTATTAAATAACACGTCCAAAGCAGGCCATTTGGCGAGCGCCAAATGGCCTACTTTGCACAGAACTAGAATTTCCCCTCTTTGGTGAATAGCTTTGATAATGCTTAGAGTGCACAGTTTATGATCGTAGATGGATAGTTGACATTTTACCTTTCATACCTTCTCTAACTCGTTACTGTAACTGGATAACTCTTTATCCCTCTAAAGTCTCTATCTCTCAGGTCTCACTCCCTCCCACGCGACCTAGACTACTCTCTCAGTCCAATCCCCTCTATCAGGTCTCTTTCCCTCCCACATAGGTACCTAAATAAATCTATCTCACTCCAACCCCCTTTCTCACTCTCCCTCTCTCTCTCCCTCTTTGGTTTTTTATCTCTCTCACTCCATCTCCCTCTCTTAGGTTGTTATCTTTCTCTCTTTGTCTCTCTCTCAAGTCTCTCCCTCCTACCCCCTCTCCCTCTCTTAGGTTTTTCACTCACTCACTCCCTCTGTCTCTCTCCCATTCCCTCTCTCTCACTAACTCTATCTCTCTCCCTCTCTCTCACTCTCTCGAGTATCTCCATCCCCCCTCTCTCTCACTCTCTCCCACTTTGTCTCTCTCCCTCTCTCTCAGGCCTCTCCCTCCCACCCCCTCTCCCTATCTCTCTCTCAAGTATCTTTGTCCTATCCCCTCTCCCTCTCTCTCTTTTTCAAGTCTCCCCCTCCTACCCCATCTCCCTCTCACAGTCACTCGCTCTATCTCTCTTTCACTCCCTCCCTGTCTCACTCCCTCTATCTATCTCTGTCTACCTCTCCATCTCTCTCAAGTATCCCCATCCCACCACCTCTCCCTCTCTCTCTCTCAATTCCCTCTCTCTCATTCCCTCTATCTCTCATGCCCTCTCTCTCTCTCCCACTCTCTCTCCCTCTCTCTCTCTCTCAAGTCTCTCCCTCCCACCCACTCTCCCTCCCTCTTTGTCTCTCAAGTATCTCCCTTCTATCTCCTCTCCCTCTTTTAGGCCTCTCTTTGTCTTTCTCACTCACTCCCTCTATCTCTCTCCCACATCCTCTCTCTTTCTCACTCCCTCTATCTCTCTCCCTCCCACCCCCTCCCACTCTCTCTCTCCCTCTATCTTTCAGATGCCTCCCAAATCTCCATTCCTCTCTCTTCTAACTTCTGTCTCTCGTAGTGTAACTTCTCTCCCACCCTCCATCTCCTAAGCTCCCTCTCCCCACTCACAATGATATTCCTCCTGCCATCCTCTACACACCCTCACAATTTTACTCTCTGTAGGGTCCTTCCCCACCCCTCTATTCTCCCACTTTCTTTTTATCCCTATCCTTCTCCTCTCAGTGTTCTTCCAGAATCCCTCTCTCCCTCTCTTAGGTTTCTCCTCCTACTCTCCCTCCTCTCACTCTCTCTTCATCTCTAAGGCAACATTTCTCTCACATTTTCTCGACTTCTCCCACTTTTTCTCTCCCTCTCTAATGTTCTCCTTCCCACCCTATCTTCCTCTCAAGTATCTTCATCCTACCCTATCTCTTTGTCAAGTTCCCTCCAACACTCTCCTTCTCAGTTGAATCCTCCTCTCACTCTCCATCTCCTTATCCCTCTCTCAAGTGTCCCTCCTTAACACTTCAAGTAGAGGGTTTAGGATTATGCTGGGTTGAGGGGTTGGAGGGGATTGGGCCAGGGTAAGGGTTGGCGGCTGAAGGCTGATGGATTAAGAGGGGTATAGGTTGAGGACACGGGCTTTTAAGGCTGAGAATTGAGGGATTAAGAGGGTATGGGGGTTGATGGATTAGCTTTTAAGGGGTTGATGGCTGAGGGATTAAGAGGGTATAGGGATTGAGGGATTAGGGTTTAAGGGTTGAGGGTTGAGGGATTAAGAGGGTATAGGGGTTGAGGGATTAGGGTTTAAGGGTTGAGGATTGAGGGTTGAGGGATTAAGAAGGTATAGGGGTTGATGGATTAAGAAGGTATAGGGGTTGAGGGATTAGGGTTTAAGGGTTGAGGGTTTAAGAGGGTATAGGGGTTGAGGGATTAGGGTTTAAGGGTTGAGGGTTGAGGGTTGAGGGATTAAGAGGGTATAGGGGTTGAGGGATTAGGGGTTAAGGGTTGAGGGTTAAGGGATTAAGAGGGTATAGGGGTTGAGGGATTAGGGTTTAAGGGTTAATGGTTGAGGGATTAAGAGGGCATGGGGATTGAGGGATTAGGGTTTAAGGGTTAAGGGTTGAGGGTTGAGGGATTAAGAGGGTATAGGGGTTGAGTGATTAGGGTTTAAGAGATGAGGGTTGAGGGTTGAGGTATTGAGAGGGTAAATCGGTTGAGGGAATAGGGTTTAAGGGTTGAGAGTTGAGGGTTAAGGGTTGAGGGATTAGGGTTTAAGGGTTGAGGGATTAAGAGGGTATGGGG